>VMDO01000048.1:0-53880 GCA_007922755.1 Pedetes capensis | reverse complement strand
TTCGGATTATTTGTTCAGCATATAAATTGAAGAGATAGGGTGAAAGTATACAGCCCTGACGCACACCTTTCTCAACTTTAAACCACTCAGTATTTCCTTGTTCTATTCGAACAACTGCCTCCTGGTTCATGTACAGATTTCTCATGAGGACAATTAGGTGTTCTGGTATTCCCATTTTCCGAAGTGTTATCCATAATTTGTTATGATCCACACAATCAAATGCTTTTGCATAGTCAATAAAACATAGATAGACATCTTTTTGATATTCTCTGCTTTCAGCTAATATCCACCTGACATCAGCAATGATGTCCCTGGTTCCCCACCCTCTTCTGAATCCCACTTGATTTTCCAGTAATTCCCTGTCCATATGCTGCTGCAGTCGCTTCTGAATGATCTTTAGTAGAATTTTGTTGGTGTGTGATATTAATGATATTGTCTGATAGTTTGCACATTCAGTCGGATCCCCTTTTTTGGGAATAGGCACAAATATGGATCTCTTCCAGTCAGTTGGCCAGGTAGCTGTTTTCCAAATCTGTTGGCATAAACATGTTAACACCTCCAGTGCTGCATCTGTTTGTTGAAACATCTCTATTGGTATCCCATCAATTCCTGGAGCCTTGTGTTTCGCCAGTTCTTTCAAGGCAGCTTCCACTTCGTCCTTCAACACCATTGGTTCCTCTTCATATGCAACCTCTCGGAATGGTTGGTCATCTACCAACACTTTCCTGTATAATGACTCTGTGTATTCTTCCCATCTTCTTTTGATGTTTCCTGCATCATTTAATATTTTCCCTGTAGAATCTTTCAGTACTGCCACTCGAGGCTTGAATTTTTTCTTCACTTCCTTAAGCTTGAGAAACATGGAGCGTGTTCTTCCCTTTTGGTTTTCTGCCTCCAGCTCCTTGCACATGTCATTATAATATTTGTTTTTGTCTTCTCGAGCTGCCTTCTGAAATCTTCTGTTTAGTTCCTTAACTTCCTCATGTCTTCCTTTTGCTTTAGCTGCTCCATGTTCAAGGGCAAGGTCCATTGTCTCTTTTGACATGCGATTTGGTCTTTTCTTTTTTTTTTTTTTCAGTATTGAAGATAGAACCCAAGTCCTCACAAATGTTAGACAAATGCTCTATGAATAAGCCGTAAAACCGAGCCTTTGTTTTACTTTTTGTGAGGCGGGTCTTGCTATTTAGGCCAGATCTTGCTTCTTTATTCAGCATTATGCTTCTGTGATTCATTTGTTTCATTGACTATAGTTGCAATTCTTTTATTTATACTGTCATATAATATTCAAATGTTTGCTTTTGCAACAATTTTTTATTTTTTTTATCTTTTTGTATTTATCTTTTTTGTGTGTCAGGCAATTTAAAGTTTTTTTTTATTGGAAATTTTTAATGTACACCTTAATGTGATTCATTCTGACATGCTTTCCACTGTGACATTTCCATATATGCGTTTTGATGTACATTATTCATATAGGTTCCCCTTCCCCTCTTGTGTACTTCCTCCCCCCGCTGTCCCACCCCCCAATCAAAGACTTCTTTATCATTTACTTGGTAATATTTTTCTATATATCCTTGGGTTCCAGTTCTGTTTAAGATAGAAACTTTTCCTGCAGTGAACTTTCTTTTTACCTTGTCAGAACTATTACGTGCATTTTCTAGACCATCTATAATAACACCATTCTTAGCTTTTTTTTCTTTTATTATGATCCAACCTTTGTATAGGATTTTTTCTTTCTTATAATTTTGATTCAGCTCCCACATATGAGTGAGAACATGTGTTTCTCTTTCTGAGCTTGTGTTTGTTCACTTAAAATAATTTTCTCTAATTCCATCCATTTTGCTGAGAGTGGCGTTATTTCATTTTTTTGATTGCTGAGTAGTATTCCATTGTGTATATGTACCATAGTTTTTTATCCATTCTTCTGCTGAAGGGCACTTTGGTTGATTCCATATCCTTGCTATTGTGAAAAGTGCTGCATTGAACATGGAGGTGCAGGTGTCTCTGTGGTATGATGACCCATCTCCCTTTGGGTAAATTCCCAATAGTGTTATAGCTGGGTCGTACAGTAGATCTATTTTCAGTTTTTTAAGATACCTCCATATTGATTTCCACAGTGGTTGGACCAATTTACAGCTCCACCAACAATGTAAGAGTCTTCCCTTTTCCCCAAACCTCGCCAGCATTTGTTGTTATTTGTTTTGTTGATCTTGGCCATTCTTACTGGTGTAAGGTGAAATCTCAGAGTTGTTTTAATTTGTATTTCCCTAATGGCTAGGGATATTGAGCATTTTTTCATGTGTTTCATGGCTTTATGGACCTTCATTTGAGAACTGTCTACTCAGTTCTTTTGCCCATTTGTATATTGGGTTATTTGGTTTTTGGGAATTTTTTTTTTTTTGAGTTCTTTATAAATTCTAGTAATTAGACCTTTGTCTGATGTAGAGGATGTGAAGATTTTTTTCCCATTCAGTGGGAGTTTCCTTGACTCTGTTAATTGCTTCTTTTGCAGTACAGAAGCTTTTTTATTTCATGTAATCACATTTATCTATTCTTGTTGCAATTTCTTGAGCAATTGGAGTCCTATTGAGGAAATACTTTCCTATGCCTATATGATGGAGTGTATTGCCTATCTTGTCTTCTATAAGTTCTAAAGTTTCTGGTTTTATGTTGAGATCTTTTATTCATTTTGAGTTAACTCTCATGCATATTGAGAGACGCGGGTCAGTTTTCATTTTTCTGCATGTGGATGACTCTGTTTCCCAGCACCATTTATTGAAAAGATTGTCCTTTTTCCAGTTTACTTGCTTTGCTCCTTTGTCAAAAATAAGGTAGCTATAGGTGTGCAACAATTTTTTAATCTACTTTGCTTTTGAACTCTCAATGACCTCCAGTTTTCTGATAATATAGAATGCTGTTTTTTTATTTTTAAATTTAAATTTACTTTTAACAGTTACATAAAAGCTTATAATGGAGTACATTTATGGAGTGCCATGAGATACTTCAATATATGTATGTACTGTGTCCCCTTGTGTCTGTCAGCTTGTTATGCTATGGGGGCTTGTGTGCTGCTGTGATGCTGGAAGCTACACCACCAGTCTCTCATATACCAGCAGGGCCACCCATGACGGACAGGGTTCAGCTAAGCTTCTAGACTAAGACAGATTAGGGGAAAGGAACTGGCGGCCCATTCTCAAAACAATTAGGCATTGAAAACCCTATAAGTAGCAGAGAAGCACTGTCAAATATGGTGCTGTAAAATGAGCCCCCTAGGCTGGAAGGCATTCAAGAAACACCTGAGGAAGAGTTGCCTCCTCAAAGTAGAGTTGACCTTAATGACAGGAATGGAGTAAAGCCCATGGGACTTCCTTTTGCTGATGTGGCATGACTCAATGAGAAGAAACACAGTGACTGCAACAATGGGCTCAAACATAGAAAGATTGTGCACATGGCACAGTGTTGGTTAGTGTTTCATTCCATTGTCACTATGAATCGGATCTGACTCTGTGGCACCCAACAACAACAAACAACAATAAGATATATTGTGTAATGTTTAATGCATGTTAAACATATCTTTTGCCTTGAACATGTATCATTTCTTTATGGTGAAAACATCCAAACTCCTTTCTTCCAACTTTGTGACATCTATTGTACATTAATATCATCTGTAGTCACACCTACCATACAGTAGCACTCCAGAATCTATTACTTCTCTCCAACTGTAAGTTAGTACCTATGGATCAAACTTTCCCCATCACTCTTTCCCCACTACCTCCCTAGCCTGTGGTAACTACCATTTTACTTTCAATTTTATAAAATCAGACATTTTAGACTCCACATACGAGTGAGATCATGGAATACTTGTGTTTCTGTGCCTGGCTTATTTACATAATGATCAGTTCCATCTATGTTGTTACAAATGACAGGAATTTCATTGCTTTTTATGACTGAATAGGCTTCCGTGAATGTACATGCACCACATCATCTTTATCCATGGATCAGTTCATGAGTATTTCAGTTGTTTCCATTTTCGGTTATGGCAAATACTGCTGTAATAAACTGGGAGGGCAGAGGTCTCTGACATGCTGATTTCATTTCCTTTGGACAGATATAGAGTAGAGGGATTGCTGGCTTTTATGATCATTCTAATTTTAGTTGTTTGAGGAACTGTTTTCCGTAACCATTGTAACTAATTTACATTCCCACCAACAATGTGCAACGGTTCCCTTTTCTCCCACTTCCTCATTAGTGCTCCTTATCTTTTGTCTTTTGACAATTGCCATTCTTACTGGAGTAAGGTAAGATCTGATTGTGGTTCAAATTTATATTTGCCTGTAGAAAATCTTGAACATTTTCCATCTGCCTGTTGACCAGTTACATATGTCTTCTTTGGCAAAATGTCTATTTGAATCTATTGCCCATTTTTACATTGGGTTATCTGGTTTTTATACTATTGAGTTTTTCAGTTAATTATCTATTTCTGATATTTAACACTTGTGAGAAGTATGGCTTGCAGAGATTCTGTCCCAATTTGTAGATGTTTATCAGTTTAATGTACTACCATTTTTTCTATTTTTGCTTTTGTTCCTTAAACATTTGGAAAGAAATGTTAAACATATATACATATATATGTTGCTGTTAGGTGCCGTTGAGTTGGTATCTGACTCATAGCGACCCTATGTATGACAGGTGAAACAGTATTGTTAGTGCTTCTCTGCTATTCATAGGGTTTTCAATGGCTCATTGTGTTTTGGGTGTGGGTTGCCTGGTCCGTCTCCCAAGCCTACAACACCTGGTGTTCCCAGGCTGTCCCCCATCCATGTACTAATCAGGCCCAACTCTGCAGCTTATAAGATCTGGTGGGATCGGATGCTACAGTGGTACAGCTGCAGGCATGCATATATACAGGTATATATACATATACATATTTATTTGCCTATCTTGAGTAGCTCATGAGTAATTGTTCTCTAGGACATGTACCATGGAGTGGAATCTCTGGGTTGTTGAGTATACAATTCTCATCTTTAGAAGATTATGACACACAAGGTACCAAAGGAGATGCACAAATTTTCACTTCCCAAAGCAATATGTATGAATAGTCATTCCAGCCTCTGACACAGGCAGACTTCTCAAGTTTTGCGAATCTATTGGATATAAAGTTTTCTCACTAAAGGTCTTGGTAGTTATTTCCCTGATTGCTAATATTTATTTCCCTAATTATTGTTGAGGTTAAGCATGATTTTTGCATGTCTGGACACTCCTTATCTGTGAAATATATGTCCATGTCAGTTCTATTCATGTGTTTTTTCTTTTTATTATTATATTTTGGAGGTCTTTATGGATTTGGGACTCTAATTCTTTACTAAAGAATATGTTGTTGTTGTTGTTGTTGTTGTTGTTGTTGTTGTTGTTGTTGTTAGGTGTCTTTGAGTTGGTATCCGACTCATAGTGACCCTATATACAGCAGACAAAACACTATTATCAGTGCTTCTTTGCTATTCATAGGGTTTTCAATGGTGGATTGATGTTTGGGAGTGGATTGCTGGGTCCGTCTCCCAAGCCTGCAGCACCTGGTGTTCCCAGGTGGTCTCCTATCCAAGGACTAACCAGGCCCGACCCTGCTTAGCTTCCGAGATCTGACAAGATTGGACACCACAGTGGTACGGCTGCAGGCAGACAAGAATATATGTTGTAAATACTTTCTTTTAGTGGCTGATTGGTCTTTTTCCTTTCTTACTTTGTGATACATGGGGGAAGGACATGTCAATCCACTCCCAAGGCAATCCAGAAACACTTAGCCTTTGAAAACCCTATGAGGGTCGCTATGAGTCAGATATGACTCAAGTTGGTCATGACTCGATGGCAACTAACAACAACTTTGTGATATCTCTTGGTGAACATATATATTTTATTTTAATGTACTTCCATTATCATTTTTTAAAGATTACTGGTTTTTATGGGAGAAGGGCCTGGCAATCCACTCCCAAGACAATCCCGAAACAGTCAGCCATTGAAAACCCCATGAGGGTCGCTATGAGTCGGATACCGACTCGATGGCACCTAACAACAACAACAACAACTGGTTTTGTGTTTTATTTTAAATTCCTTCCTTATCCAAAGGTCAGCAAGATATTTTCCTGTTTTCAACAAAATGCTCTTTTTTCCACATTGAATTTCTTGACCTACCTATAATTGATATGTTTTATACCTCATGGATAATGATTATCATAGTACTAATTACTGGTGCGTCCATCATACTGACCTGTGCAACACGTTATCTATACCACAATCTGTTTCATACCAGGGTTTCACAAATGTTGGGTCTCTTTGGTCCTCCTATTTTATGTCATTGATACTGCCTCAGTTGGTTTCCTACTTTATAGTTTTATAATAATGTATCTAAGTATCTAGTAGAGTGATTTAATTTCTTCCTTGTTTTAGAATATCTTGGCTATTCTTCATCTTTTGCTTTTCCAAATAAACTTTGTAATCAGCTTGCCAAGTTCCACTTAACCCCACTCTAGATTTGGCTAGAATTAATATTCTTTTTTTACAGTTTTAAGTCTTCCTATCTTTAACACTAGTGTTTCTCTTTAATTACTTTTCGTTGAGTGTATTTTTATAACTTTCTACATTTAAGTCTTGAATATCATAATATTTATTCTTAGCGATCATGTGATTTTCATTGCTGTTGTGAAAATGTCACCCTTTAAATCATATACCCTAACTGTTGATAACATATAGAAATGCAATTGATTTTTAACATATTGATTTTATAGCTAGCTCTTTCTAAATTCCTTGATTTCTAATCATTTATCTTCAGGCTCTTTGAGATTTTGAACACACATAATAATACTGTTTGCAAGTCATGATAATTTTAGATGTTTCCCTCATAATCCTTATACATTATTTGCATGTCTAGTCTTTAGGTGCCTGCAGCCATAGCCCTGTGGCATCTGATCCCATGAGATCTTGGAAGCTAAGCAGGGTCAGGCCTGAGTAGTACTTGGATGGGAGACCACCTGGGAACACCAGGTGCTGTAGGCTTGGGAGAAGGGCCCAGCAATCCATTCCCAAAAGTCAACCTGCCATTAAAAACTCTATGAACAGCAGAGGAGCACTGACAACAGTGTTTCACCTAGGTTTTATGTAGGGTCGCTATGAGTCGGATACCAGCTTGACAGCACCTAACAATAACAACAAGTCTTTAGGTTTTTGTATTTTGTGGAGCTACATGCTGACTAGGACCTCCAAGAGAATATTGAGTAAGACAAGTAATATAACATACACTTCTCTTAATTGTAAAGAGAATTCTTTCAGTGCACTTTTAAGCCTGCAATTTTTCTCTAAATATTGCTTCTGCTTCATGTCATGCCTTGATATTTTCACTCTCATCTATTTCTAAATATTTCATAATTTCCATTATGATTTCATTTTTGAGTTGTTGTCACATTCATTTTTTAATATGTGTAGATAAATTGGGCACAGTGGCACATACCTGTATTCCCAGCACCCAGGAGGCTGAGGCAAGAGGGTTGTGAGCTCCAAGCCAGCGTAGGATACATAGCAAGACCCTGTCTCAAAAAACATAATAAATTTTCAGACAGTGTGGCATACAACTCTAATCTCAGCCACTTGGGTGGTGGAGGAAGGAGGATCGTGAGTTTGAGGCCAGAGGCAGTCTGAGTGACTTAGCAAGACCCTGTCTCAAAATAAAAAATAAAATTAAAGGGGTCAAAGGTGCTGTTCATTGGTAGAAGGTTTGCAAAGCATGCATGAATTCCTGGGTTCAATCTCCTAGTACTGGGAAATACACACACACACACACACACACACACACACACACACACACACACAGCCTATAGCATGCAGCTGTAGCACTGTGGGGTCAGATCTCAGAAGCTAAGCAGAGTCAGGCCTGGTTAGTACTTGGATGGGAGACTGCCTGGAAACACCAGGTGCTGTAGGCTTGGGAGAAGGACCCAGCAACCCACTCCCAAAACACAATCAGCTATTGGAAATCCTATGAATAGCAGAGAAGCACTGACAATAGTGTTTCACCTGTTTATGTAGGGTCAGTATGAGTCAGATACTGACTCCATGGCACCTAGCAACACCACCAACAATATATCTATATCTATCTGTCTGCCTATTTATCTATCTATCTATCTATCTATCTATCTATCTATCTATCTACCTACCTACCTATCTATCCATCTATCTATCTATATCTGCAGCCATAGCACCCTAGCATCCGATCCCACCTAATCTCCAAAGCTAAGTAAGGTTGGCCTGGTTGGTCCTTGGATGAGAGACTCTCTGGGAATACCAGGTGCTGCAGGCTAGGGAGAAGGATCTGGCAGTCCATTCCTGAAGCAATCCGCCATGAAAACCCTATGAATAGTAGAGAGGTACTGACAATAGTGCTGGTCATGGCACCGTGTTAGAGAGTGTTTCGTTGTGTTGTACATAGCGTCGCTATGAGGTGAACCCAACTCGACAGTACCTAACAATAACAACAAACATATAATTCATACTACATATAATATACATATTTATTTATATGTAATATAGTCTAGGTATATGAGAGAGTTAAAAGTTTTCCTTTAATCTAACCTAATGGAATGGGAATTGTGATCAGAGAATGTCTTCTGGTTGACATTGATTCTTTGGAATCTATTAAATTTTGCTTTCCAGCCTAATGCTGTGCCCCATCCCTCCTTCTATTCTTATTTGAGGAGACCATTGGATGGAGACACAGGTCCTGGCTCTTATTGCAGAAGTGCAGGGGTCCATATTTACCTTCGGTCTACAACGTAAGAGTGCATGTCTCAAGTTTACCTGGTCAGACTCTCTTGGCTGTGGCCTGGAATTGTGAGCAATGGGTTGGGTTAGAGACTTTTCCCAGTCCCCATGGAGGGGCTGAGAGGCCAGGAATCCGTCAGCAAGAATCCAGTAGCGCCATATCAGTTCCTGCGTCCTAAGCACCCTACATGCTTATCACCTGCTTCCATTGGTTTTCTGCCAGGGGCTCCCTCTCCACTCTCTGAGTTGCTTCTCGAAGTTATTGATATCCTGCCAGCACATTCCTTTTCTGTTTAGATTAACCCAAATCACTTTCTGTTGCTTAAAGCTGAGAACTTTGACAAGTGTAAAAGGCAGTATTTCTGAGGGAATTACAGCGTACTACTTTTTGTTTTATATCACCTAATCTTACAATCTTCTTCTCCATCAGCATCATTTATTATCCTCACCTAACAGATGAGAAAATTGAGGCTCTAAGCTTTTAAGTGGTCTTCCCAATGCAACACAGCTTGGAGTGGCTGGAGCCAGCATTCAATGCAGCTCTGCCTTCTTCTTGAACTGGTCTTCTTCCACCCTTCCGTCCATCCAACAGGCCATTTTAAAACTTTCTTTCTGACTCCAATACTCTGTGAACTGATAGAGTAAGTTCAGATTGCCAAGCTCAATTAACGAATAGCTAGCCGGGCATGGTGGTACACACCTGTAATCCCAGCAGCTCAGGAGGCAGAGGCAGGAGGATCCCAAGTTCGAGAGCAGAGGCAGTCTGTGTAACTTAGCGAGACCCTGTCTCAAAAAGTAAAAGAATGGGCTGGGGTGCAGCTCAGTGATGCGGGCCTTGCAGAGCATGCAAGCGCGAGGCCCTGGGTTCAACCCCCAGTACTGCGAAAAAAAAGGGGGGAGGATAGCTTCAGTACTGAGAGGTCAAACTCTAGATGCTGCAAAATATTCCTGCCCTCCTAATTTTAACTGGGAGAAAGTACTTCTCCGAGGCTTTTTAGCTGATACATACTGAGAGATGGATTTTTGCAAACTGACACCCCGCCCCCCACCCTACCCAACTGCAAATTTGCCGCACGTGCCTTGGCAACAGTAATCTACCGTCACACAGAGGGGCTGGTGACTCCCCGTACTTCATCATCTCCCTGGCCTAACAGAGGGCCTCTTTCAGGTCACGGGCCACTTTTCCTCCTGAACGTTTATTGGTGTGCTCACGCTCATTAAGTTACTTCTAGCAACCTTGGCTAAATAAGACGGTAAAAGGCTGAACTTACAGTCAGCATTGCTTCATAATACACGCACACAGAGCTCATAATATATGTGACAGTTGACCCACGTAAATCACCCAATTAATTTTTTGTAGTCTTGTATAAATATAATAAAGTAGCTCTAGAAATGAAAGATGTTTTCAGGTTAAATTTGACTCCACTGAACTCACGGAATCAGAGTCAACTTATATTTCATTTTAGGCGATTTTACGGAAAGTTGTTTTAAAGGCAAAATGTCTTTAAAAGATTGAATTTGTTTCTGCCCTCATTTCTCTTAATTACATTTATGAAAAGCCCACTGATTTTAGAATCACGATGTTAGAATCTATTAATTTGCAGTGGAAAAACTGTACTCTTTTGTTGACATAGGGATTTTATTCTACCAATAATGCAAGTGTGTTTATAACTCTTAACTTCATCTAAAATATCTTTGGTTTCAAATCACACTTAACCAACATGTTAAGATATTTCTTGGCTTCTACTAGCAGAATACTTCCATGCCTTAAGTAGTACATTCATACTTAAATGCAGCAGAGCTGGGAGGCCATTGTGATGAGAAGTCATTTATATAATTACTAGCTATTTCTCCCCATCTCTGTTCCTCCTGATTGTGATATCAACTGTGCCATAGCAGTTCGAACCTGTTGGAAGAGAGAAATAATTCAGCTTTCACAAATGGTGGCTAGGTGTATGAATCAAATTAAACTCTTCTCTATCAACAGGGATTTATTTTTTTCTGGAGTTGTAGGATGAGAACAGAGGGTGAAGTGAGAGGTGTTCATTTCAGCTGTCACATATCTGTTGAATTATTCTGGTAAGGGGACTGATATTCTCCAAGTGACTACAACAGCCATGATAATTAGGTGTTACAAAGTATAAATCTGTAGACATAAAAGGCATAGGTCACAGGAATGACCAAGAAAGATCCATTTGGGGATGAAAGCCAAGAATTCCTCATTCTGGTCACTACTATTGTTACTCACTCAGAAATTAAATTGTTGGGCTCCTCTATGGTGTCTCTTTTGTATGTTGTTGTTAGGCACCATCGAGGGTCAGGTCTGACTTACAGGGACCTGATATACAACAGAATAAAGTCTCTTATCTCTCCTAAATTATAGAAGGTGAGTAGGGACAGATGGGGATTGTATATGCAGAAGAGGGAGGTGGAAGAAAGTTCTTTTAATTGCTTTTTTTCTTAAAAATGGCTCCTGAAGGAAACCAGTATGCTTATGCATTATTTTACCCTGGCTTAGACTCTGGGCTGGGGTTTAGCTCAGTTGGAGTGCTGCTCTGCACTCTCTGAGGACCAGAGTTAGATCTTCAGCACTGCAAAAATGGGTAAAGGATGTGGCAATCCACTCCTGAAAGGATCTCAAAACAGCCATTGAAAACCCTATGAGGGTCACTATGAATCGAACCCGACTCCACAGCACGTAACAACTGGACTCTGTTTACAGCAGAGAAATGGAATGGCAGATTGACTATTCTTTTGCTAATATCAAAGGCAAATTAACCAAGTTGAGGGAGGCATAGCAAAGATAAATTACATGAAAAGAAAAGGAAAAAGTCCCAAAGGTCCCATTTTCCAGCTGACTTACTTCATGGTTCAAGCTGAATATATTGTCTCCATATATTATGTAATAAAACTAGAAATAAAACCTCTAAATAAGCAAAGTTGGGCTATTATCACCAAGTTTCATTTTCTTTCTACTGATAATCTACCTGATGATTTGAGGGACTTAATTACCAAAATGTGCCTCTTCTTCTCAGATTCTTTCTCAGTCAAACATGTATTAATTTCAAATCATTGTTTCCTAATGAATGCTAGATAATAGGAGATTTACCCCACCTGTCTGTCAGCTTGTCGTGCTGTGGGGGCTTGCGTGTTGCTGTGATGCTTAAAGTTATACCACCAGAATTTCAGATACCAGCAGGGCCACCCATGGTGGACAGGTTTCAGCTGAGCTTCCAGACAAAGACAGTCTGGGGAGAAGGACCGGGCAGCCCACTCCTGAAACAATTAGCCATTAAAAACCCCATGAGTAGTAGTGAAGCACTGTCAAATGTTATTGTTGTTGTTGTTTGATCCTGTGGAGTCTTTCAAATATAGTGTTGGAAAATGGGCACCCCCAGGCTGGAAGGCATACAAGAAACAAATGGGGAAGAGTTGCCTCCTCAATGTAGAGTTGACCTTAATGATGAGAATGGAGTAAAGCCCCTGGGCCCTTTTTTTGCTGATGTGGCCTGACTCAAAATGAGAAGAAACACAGTGGCTACAACAATGGGCCCAAACATAAAAAGATCACGTACATCAGGGAGTGTTTTGTCTGTTGTGCATAGGGTCGCTATGAGTCAGAGCTTACTCAAAGGCAGCTAACAACAACAACAACAACAGGAGATTTAAAATAACTTTCTCTTCATTTCTCTCTCTTGATCTTCTGCTATTCATTATTATTTAAGTTTTTGTGCTTTGGGAGTACCACTAATATCCATCAGCATTTTTCTCTAACAATCATAACCCATGTCTGAGATACATATGAAGGTATGAGAATGTGCATGTGAAGAGAAAATGTTTTCCCCGATGACCAGCACTTCACATGAAATCTTCAGAATGTTTAACCTCGGATCTTCATTTTCAATTCTGATTTGGGTCATGGACAGTGAGGGCTTATTCATCAACCTCATCCCTACGGTGACATATTCTTCCTCTTGGTTCTCTGTCCTGGGAGCACATGAAGCTATGTGCCCTGGATCATAGTTTTCTGCCTTTTAATAGGATAAAAGTGATATCTCAGGTAAAGAAACTCTTTTGGGACTGTTTGCATTTCTTCCGTGGATGTGATAAGGATGGAAGCATGATTCCATGGAGCACATTTTCTCCATTACTAGGTAGCTTAACAGGGATTTTTATCAGTTGAACTTACAAGTCCATATGTTTTGCCCAGAAAATGAGCCAATAGATTTAAAAAACTTCCTGCCCCAAAGTTTGTACCACTTTTGGAAGCGTGTGTGTGTGGATATGCTTTGAATAGTTTCAGTTCAATAAAAAACACTTTGCTTATATTTATATTCATGTTTTTATTCCCTCAAAAGTATAAATTATAGTTTTCCTTCAGGTTACCAGATTAGTCTTTTTTATGTAGGAGGCAAATTTCTAGACATGGGAGTTATAGCAGCAGAAAAAAAAAAAAACCCAAACATATTAAGTATCTGTCTTCCTGGAAGGCATATTCTGTGGGAAGAGGGCAGGCAAGAAACAAATAGCCAAGTAAACGGGTATTTTGTCAGATGCTAGCAAGTGCTTTGAAGGAAAAATATTTAAAACAGAGTAAATGGAATAGGGAGTACTGTTTATTTCTATTTTATGTTGAATTGCAATGGAAAATAATATCTGAACAGACTATTGAGGAAGAATAGAGAGTGAATGATTTGTTTAGTACTTTCAAAACAGAGGGAATCATAGGAGTGATGTTGTGAGGTCTGATTTTGTTTAGCATATCAAAGGGTCAAGACTATTCAGTGTGGAAAGAATAACCTTTTCGACACATAATTATGGAAAAATAACAGTGACACACCAAAATCTAATTTATGCTCTTACTTTAGGTGATTTATAAGAATTATCCTAAAATGAATCAAAAATCTAAATGTATGAGCTATAACTGTAGAACCTATAAAAGAAAACATAGAGGTGTATCTTTTTGACTTCAGATTTGACAAAAGAATCTTCAATATGATACCAGAGGTACAAGTAAAAAACAAAAATAGACAAATTGAATTTCATCAAAATTAAAAACTTTTATGCTTTCAAAGGACCAACCAAAAAGGAAAGAAAAAAAAGTTCACAGAATGGAAGAAAATATTTTCAAATCACATACTGATAAGAGATTTACATTTTGACTATGTAAAGTACTTTTATACCTGAATATTAGAATGAAAAGTAACAATTAAAAATGGGCAAAGGATATGAGTAGACATTTCTCCAAATAACTACAAATAACTTGTGAGCACTGGGAAAGATGCTCAAAATTATTAGTTATTAACTATATGTCAGTGAAACCCAAATGAAATGTCACCTTCCACCCACTAGTAAGGCTGTAATCAAGACAGCAGAATATCAGATATTGAAGAAGATGTGCAGTTAGATCCTTTATATACAGCTGGTGGAAATGTAAAATGGTGCAACTACTTTTGAAATATTTTTCACCAGTTCTTCAAAAAACTAAGCATAGGTTTTCCATATGACCCACCAATTCTACTCCTAAGTTCCTACCAGAGAAAAATGAAAATGTGTCCACAAAACCTTGCACACAAATGTTCATAGGAGCATTCATCTTCAGAGCCAAAAGAGGGAATAATCCAAAAGTCCATCAACTAGGGAACAGTCAATAAATGTATATATCCTTGCAATGGGATATTTTTCCACAAGAAAACAAAATGAAGTTCTGATATATGCTCCAATGTGGAAGAAACTTGAAAATATTATCTGAAGCAAAATATCAGACACAAACAACCACATTGTATGGTTTCATTTATATATGTCCAGAATAGCTTAGGGCTGTGGGGTAAAGGGTGGTGAGTTTATATTTAAAGTAGAGAGTATCTTTTGGAGGATAATGAAAATATTCTATAACTTACTGTGGTGATGGTTGCACCTTTCTGTGAATATACAAAAACCATTGAATTGTAGATTTAAATGGGTGAATTCTATGAAATAGGAATTATATCTCAATAAACTTGTGAAAAAATTAAATACAAACAATTATGGAAGATTTGAGGGGAAAGATTTATATAAGAAGAGTTTTATTTCCTTATATTGTTTGGGAGGATTAATATTAATTTTGGCTGGGATTTAGCTCAGTTGGTAGAGTGCTGCTCTGCACTCTCTGAGGACCCAGGTTCAATTCCTAGCATCACAAAAATGGGAGAAGAACATGGCAATCCACTCCCAAAGCAGTCCCCCAAAACAATCAGGCATTGAGAGCCCCATGAGGGTCGATATGAGTCAGACCTGGCTCGACAGCACCTAACAACAATATTAATTTATTTTGGATTGTTAATTTAAGTATGAATGTTATAATTTTGAGAGCAGCAGTTAAAGAATAAAAACCAAATATTTAATTTACAAACCAGTAGCAGGAAGAAAATACAATATGGAAAACTTAGTAACAGAAGCAGTATTTGTAATCTTTGACACTTCTATTGGAACAGGAGCTTTATGGAAAGAAACCTATGCATTCAACAACAAGTTTAAATAACAAAATTAATGTAAGTTCTTTCTTTTTGAAAGGTCCTGAGTTAGATTCCCAGCACTGCAAAATGGAAGAAGGACATGGCAACCCACTCCCAAGGCAATCCCGAAACCCAGATCTCTCTGGGTTACCCAGGATGGACTTGAATTCTCTATCACCCTGCCTCAACCTCTCAAGTGCTGGCAAGAGTAAGTTCTTATAAAGGGAAAGAGGGTGAAATAACTTTATTTGATTAAGTAATTGAGATCAACAACCCCACAGGTAATTTAGGGAATGATCATAGCACAGAGTATACAGAGATCCTGGATATTCTCCAGCTCTTCTCAGTTTTCTTTATCACCTCTGGAGAAAATGATCCTATGTTATCACTCATGCTACATGTGGAAAAATAAAAGAGGCACAATACCACCAAATTGTTACCCAAGGTCAGAAAGGAATACTGGAAATCAATGCCATGATGGCTATCAATACAATTGAAATTATTCCAGTCTTTTAAAATTGGCTTTAATACTGATAAACTAATATTTAAGGATCAGATTCTAACAGCATTACATTGAACAACAGTTAAAACTGTATAAATAATAACTGCACTGAGAAAATGCAAGCATGGTGATATAATAGAAGAAAACAACATAGACCATGATGAGCTTTCTTTAGTATTATTAAACCTATGATGAGTTTTCCATAGGATATATACAAATACTGGAATAATTGACATATTTGGCTTTGGTAATTGCAAAGTGGGCCTTTGCCGTTATAATTAATTCTGTAATTACTTAATTCTATGAATAATAAAAGTATATAATTTATCTGAAAGATAGCTGATACTTGTTTTTCAATTATTTGGCTAGTTTCTGTAGGCTATACTATACCACAGGGTTAGAGTTTAGCTCAGATGGTAGAGTGCTGCTCTGCACTTCTGAGGACCCAAATTTGATCCCCAGCACCGCAAAAAAATGGGATGAGGATGTGGTAGTCCACTTCTGAAAACAATCCCAAAACAGCCATTGAGAGCCCTATAAGGGTCACTATGAGTTGGATTCGACTTGATGGCACTTAACAACAACTTACTATACTACAGATAGTGGGTTTAGAAAACTTGCATCCTGGTTCTTACTAGATCTGAGAGCCTGTGAAAGAAAAAAAAAATCCTGTGAACCATTATTTTTTATTAGTAAAACAGGAAATGTACCTCATGAGATTATATTAAGAATTAAATTAAGTAATATACATGAAAGTCATCTCTGAGCCATCAAGTAATTTGCTCATGCTGCTACTATTATCCAGATGCTTAGTAGACAATTGACTTGCCTCTGGATTTGTAATGTATAAAAGATGCTGCCTTTTAGTGTCAGCAGTTGCAAAAACCAAGAGGATATGGAAATCCCAAGACAGAAAATTAAACAGCCTAACTTGGACCCCCCTACCCCAACGTCATGCTGTGATTCCCAAAATGATTTGGGAGAAAATGCCTGAAACAGATCCATAACCTGCCCGGGAGACATAACTATAAACATGAAATGACGCCAGGCCCATGTCAGAACAGGTGATCAGAAAACCTGGAGCAGCTAAGAAAGGAGAGCTCTGCAATTCCAGATGGTGTCCATCTAAGGAGCGTGGTGAACCATCCGAAGTGACCTGGGGAGCCTGCGCTGACATGTGCGAATCATCTCAGAAGACCTGGGTATGCGCAGGTGGTGGGTCCTGGGCTGAGCACCACACCTGTGTTTGTAATAACACTCGCAGCTCAGTGCTGCCTTTCATCAAGATTTCTGACAGACTTTGCAGACGCACTGCTGCGCCTTTCAGAAGGGATGGTAAACCCATTTTGGAGGGGGAAATCCTCGTGCTTGTGATGAAGTAAATTAAGTTAGCGAGCAGCAGAGTGGGCTGGAATACAACAAAGGAATCCTGATAGCACTTTTAAAGTGAATATATGGTTGCTTTTATTTTACCAAAGCCGATCCCTTTAAGTTTGGCTCAGAAATTAAACAAGCATTTACAGAGCACCTAGTGTGTGTAAAACAATGTGTGAGGCACAAGAAATATACAAAGACAAGTACAGTCTAGTCCTTGCATGTAAGAAGTTTGTATCTAAGGAATAGAAAAACAATCATATATAAATGCATATAGGCCAAAATCTGCAAGTGTTGTAATAATGGCTTAAGCAAATGTTAGATGAGCATAGAAGAATTGATTTTGGTGGTGTAGTTGTGGAAAGCTTTACAGAGTAAATGGCATGGAATATTGCAGTGTATTTTTACAGAAATATAAGAATCTCACATTCCTATCAGCTGATTGTGCTGTGGGGCTTGTATGTAGTTGTGATGCTGAAAGTTATGCCATTGATAACTCAGATACCAGAAGGGCCACCCATGATGGACAAGTTTCAGCTGAGCTTCCAGACTAAGACAGACTAGGGAGAAGGACTCAGCAGCCCACTCCTGAAACAATTAGCCATTGAAAACCCTATGACAAGCAGAGAAACACTGGCAAATATAGTGCCGAAAAATGAGCCCCCCAGGCTGGAAGACATTCAAGAGATAACTGGGGAAGAGTTGCCTCCTCAAAGTAGAATCAATCTTAATGATAGGAGTGGAGTAAAGCCCCTAGGACCTCCTTTTGCTGATGTGGCATGACTCAAAATGACAAGAAACATAGTGGCTGCAACAATGGGCTCAAACATAAAAAGATCATATGTCTGGCACACTGTTGGGTACTGCTTTGTTCTGCTGTACATAGGGTCAGTATGAGTAGGATCTGACTCCATGGCACCAAACAACAATCTCTTACCATGGTAAACATAGCTTCACATCAGCCCAGAAGGTGGGTGTAAACTGGATATCTCCTCTGAAATGTGGTGGCAATGGCTTAACCACTCCTGTCTTCCCACCCCAGCCCCACCTCTGCATTGTACAGTTCTCAGGAGCACCCACGGGAGGCCCCAGCCTGCAAGCTCAAGCAATGTCCTGGATGCCCCTACTGCCTACAACCCCTTCTCATCAATGGTCACTCATTGGCCTCTGCTAGGTCTTTGGGATGTGCTGCACATATCAAGAGTGTGTTCTCAAGTTCAAGGAGCCATCCAGCAAGAGATTTGAATAAGGAATGTTGAGGCGCTGTATAGCCCAGGAGGGACTTAGAATGGAGAGGGCAGGCTCTAGGTTGTTGTTGTTGTTGTTGTTAGGTATCGTCTATTTGATATCTGACTTATAGTGACCCTCCATACAACAGGCAAAACACTATTGTCAGTACTTCTCTGCTATTCATAGGGTTTTCCATGGTTGAGTGTTTTGGGAGTGGCTTTCTGGGTCCTTCTCCCAGGCCTACAGCACCTGGTGTTCCCAGGCAGTCTCCCATCCAAATACTAACCAGGCCTGACCCTGCTTAGCTTCCGAGATCTGATGGGATCAGATGCCACAGTGGTATAGCTGCAGGCGTAAGCATTTTAGTGATAAAATACAGAAGTCAGTGTAGCTGGGCTGAGAATTCTCAGATCCTAGGATTTTAGCAGACGTTTGCCCCTAGATTATTTGTGAAGCAGAATAAGATCCTGACTCCATCCGCTTTTCTTTATTCCTTTACCATATTGGGTACCATGTGGGTTTTTATGCTCTAATGCTCTGGAAACCATAATGTCTTTCTGGGAAAGGCAAAGAATTAAATGATGCAAACAGGGCTGCATTGAAGAAGGCAAGAGGCCCATGACCAGAGCTGATGATCTTTTCCTTCCCACTTCCAGCCTTCTTTAGAAAGGCTCCTATGTGTCTCTACACTGCGCGGTTGGAAAATATTTGAACTAGATAATCTCTAACATCCAGGCCAAGTATAAAATCCTACGACTCTGCTAAGGCTGGTACAACTTTGCACATGAAGTGGGGTTTGAGTGGGTCTTTGAAACTAGGCTGAATATTTGGATTAGTGGGTAGGAAGAGAGGAGATATTTAAAACAGGAAGAGGAGCATATTAAAGAAATAGGGAAAGGAATAATACTGGTTTCCTTGGCAGAGGATGTGTGGAATAATAAAGAGACTTTTTAAACTAAACTGTAGGGATTGTAAGGTAGAGCTGTGGGAAATAAAATTTAAGTACAAGGCCCTTGCTTTTCATATGAGACAAGTGTTATTCCTGGAGTCCTTGCATAACTTAAAACTCAAATAATTCAAAAGAAATTTCCCCAAAGGGGGAATGCATTTGGGGAACTTTCAAATTTGCAATTATTTTAGAGTATATTTGCTTTGAAGTGACTTTTTGCATTTTCTTTATTATTTTGCTGAGGGCGCTTTCCAACATGAATATCGGTGGCTGGTTCTTCCCAGCACTTTATCACCTCTTACGTCTACTTCAAAGTTATTGATTTTGGGTTTGCTTCTCTGCACGAGCTTCAGCAGCGCCATTTTAATGAACTTGCAACACATTGGGGAGGGATGTGAAAAATAAGGTTTGCAGTGATAACAACAGTGCTTGCTTTGAGTATAAAACCAAAAATCACTTTCAGAAATTCTGGTGCAACAAGTAATCAAGTCTTTATACTATTGACAAAGGAGGTTTATGTCCCATTTCACTAGTGTTGCAGGGGATGGCAATAAACATAAACACAATTTGCAATCCACTCAGTTGTCAACTTACGCTATTTTGTGAAAATTAGGTAAATTGGATTTCTCCTCAAGTCAAATGAGGCACACACCTTTCTTTAACCCCCCAGTTTCAAGTTGCTCATAAATTTAGAATCTCACTTCTGTGCATTATGAAACTGGCCTGAGAGCAGGGAATGTATGTTATTTATCTTTATAACCCCCAAGACATCTTAGCTCTGTGCCTTTCAAGAAATACAGCATTGGCTAAATGGAATTGAAATGCTTCTAGGATAGTTCGTGCTAGGAGGAGGTAAGATTAGCGAGTGGAGTTTCATAACTTAGGCATCCAGGAGTTGGTTATATGCTCAACATGAAGAAAGCATTCAGTAAGTGCTGATTGGGTTCTAGATTAGGGGGTGGTTTTTGTAAACACACCAGTCTTACTCCCTGCTGTATACTGCAAAGCTAAGAGGTATTAAACACACAGGGACTTGAGACTGAGCACGATTCTGGAAGAAGTGAGTCTTAGATAAGGAGGAAAGTGAGGCTTGGTGCTCTGTTAAGACAAAAGGAGGCAGGAATAAACATGGCCAGAAAGGGTGAAGTGCTGTGTAGCTCCAAGCATGTAGCTGGAAGCTGAAGCCCAAAGTGCTGGAGCTTGGTCCAGGCCATAGGAGACGCTAGGTGAAGAGTGGGAAAATCATTCAGTCACTGGGATCATTCAAAATTTCCTGATGCATTGTCAGCACCATCACTAAGGGGGAGGCGGGGGTGAGGCAGATGTCAGTCTTCCCACACTTCCCCCAAATAGTTTTATCCAGTGAAGTCATCTTGAAATAAAAATAAGTCACAGAAGAGTGCTATACATTGGACCCAAAGGAATCTGTGTAAACATGGGGAGAATATGCCTCTTTGCCTTCACTGCCCTGGTCAGGGCATTCATCTTATTAGATTCTAGTGGTATGGTCAGATATTGTATATCAGTTGTTGTTTGTTGTTAGGTATTGTCAAATCAGGTCCGACTCATAGTGACACTACGTATAACAGAATGAAACACTCCCGACACTGTGCCATGCCTGGCACTATGTCAGTGCTTCTCTGCTATTTATAGAGTTTTCAGTGGCTGATACTATTTTGAGAGTGGATTGCCAAGTCCTTCTACCATTGTGTATCAGAAATGATTAATTACTTTTCACCCCATCCTTTTAATCTTATTATCTGAAAGGCTATAAAATGGCTTCGTCTACTACATGACAGTAGTAGAAGAATAGGAACGTAGTTATAAATTAATTGAATGGCCTGGAATAATTTGACATGTTGTTGTTGTTAGGTGCTGTCAAGTTGGGTCTGACTCATAAGGACCCTATGTACAATAGAACAAAATACTCCCTGACACTGTGCTATGCCTGGCACTATGTCAGTTCTTCTCTGCTATTCATAGGATTTTCAATGGCTGATTGTTTCAGGGTTGTTTGGGGAGTGGGCTGCCAGGTCCTTCCATTTTTGCAGTGCTGGGAATCAAACATAGGGCCTCAAAGAGTGCAAAGCAGCACTCTACCAACTGAGATAAACCCTAGCCTGATACAATATTTAAAAAAACAATCAAACAAATGTTAAGATCAAACTTAGGACAAAATGAGAATACCAGCAGAAATGAGGCCCCACAGTCTTTTGTTAGGATATGTGTGGCTTGTTTAACTTTTTCCTAAGGCCACAGGCTGTGACTTACATATCCCTTACACTGTGCGACAGACTGGTCTGGCTAAAATATGCATCTTGAATGAACAGTAGCAGAAAGGAGAAGAACTTCAGCTTTTGGTTTGGCCACTAGAACACTAGCAATAGGAATGTATTTCCTGATCAGAGCTTCGATTACCCAGCCCAACTATCCTGCAGGCAGCTTAATAGGGAATATGGGTTAGGTTTCTAGGCTGGACTCAGAAATACTTGAAGGCATCTATGAATAAAACACAGGCAGAAAGCTAGAAGATGAGGGCAGCAACACGGGCGTTTACAGCTCAGAGGGCCATGGGTGCCTAAGACCCCAGAGACCACAAGGATGTATGCAGGTCACCGTCAGAAAGAGGAACACCTGGGGAAGACCTTGACTTATTCTCAAATTCACTTATGAGATAACATTACTATTTTTATTCTTACCTGCCTCCTAATGAGAAAAGGAACTTCCTCTAATTTCTTTTCCACTCAAATATATTTCTTTAGTGCCTACTTTGCTCTATACCATCTGTAGCCACAGCACCCTGGTATCCCATCCCACCTGATCTTGGAGGAAGCTAAGCTGGGTCAGCCAGGTTAGTACTTGGGTGGGAGATCGCCTGGTAATACCAGGTGTTGCAGGCTAGGGAGAAGGACCTGGCAATTCACTCCTGACACAACCCACCATTGAAAACCCTATGGATAGCAGTGAAGCACAGTGTTGGAGAGTGTTTTTTTCTGTTATACATAAGGTTGCTGTGAGTTGGATCCAACTCAACTGCACCTAAAAACAACAATTGCTCCACACCAGTCTTTGTTTCAGGTGCAAGGGAAATGACAGTGGTCAAAACCAACTTCTTGCTCCAATGGGGTGGAAATTCCAGAGGCAAATTCAGGCAGTATCCAAACAAACAAAAATAGAATAGATATATAATACTTTTTAAATATACGCTCTGAAAACAAATCATGGAACTAATGTAAAGGGAGAGTGATAGGACATGTTCCTAGAAAAGTGACCATTGAACTCGAAAAAGGTGGCTAAGTACATTGATATGTAGCCCTCAGATTGTCTTCTGGGAAGTCTTTCTAGGACTCTGTAGCCTATATGACTTCCCAAGTATATGAGGCATTTCTAGACACAGCAAGGAAGAGAGATATCACTTGATAATGAATACTCAAACAAGGATAGAAGAGACAAGTTCTAGCATGCTAAACAACAGTAGACACACTATAGTTCCTGATAATCTATTGTATATTTTATGAATATTTAGAAGAGAAGAGCTCAAAGTCTAAAAACATGATAAAGAGATGTAAAAGATAGTTACCATGATTCGCTTAGCACATTTTGATATATATATTGAGCTATAACATTGTACCCTGCGTTGTTATTGTTAGGTGCTGTCCAGTCAGGTCCAACCTATAGCAACCCTATGTACAACAGAATAAAACACTCCTCAACTCTGTGACAGTCACACAGTCTTTTTATGTTTAAGCCCATTGTTGCAGACACTGTGTCAATCCATCTATTTGAAGGCCTTCCTTTTTTTCATCGACCCTCCATGCTCCCAAACATGGTGTCCTTCTCCAGGGATGGGTCCCTCCTGACTACATGTCCAAAATGTGTAAGACACAGTCTGGCCATTCTTGCTTCCAAGGAGCACTCTGGTTGCACTTCTTATAGGAAAGATCTGTTGGTTCTTTTGTCAGTCCATGGTATATTCAATAATCATCTCCAGCACCATAATTCAAAAGCATCAATTCTTCTCCTATCTCCCTTGTTCAATGTCCAGCTTTCACAACCATATGATGTGGCTGAAAATATCATGGCACGAGTCAGGCACACCTTCATCTTCAATGTGACATCTTTACTCTTCAACCCTTTAAAGAGATCTTTTGCCACAGCTTTCTCCAAAGCAATGTGTCTTTTTATTTCTTGACTGCTGCCTCTGTGGGTGTTGTTTGTAGCACCAAGTAAAGCAAAATCTTGGACAGCCTCAATCTTTTCTCCATTTGTCATGAAGTTTTGTACTGACCCAGTTGTTAGGATTTTTATTTTCTTAATGTTGAGCAATGTATAGAAGTTGAAATTTGTCCACATCCTATTGAATACTTGCTATTGCTATCGTTTGTCTTCAGATTACTATCTTCCTAGTAGGTGTGAAGTGATACATCATTAGAGGTTTTGATTTGCATTTTCTTGAAAATTAATGGTGTTGAGCATCTTTTCATGCACTTGTTGGGAGAAGGGCCTGGCAACCCACTCCCAAGGCAATCCCGAAGCACTCAGCCATTGAAAACCCTATGAGGGTCGCTATGAGTTGGATACCGACTGGACGGCACCTAACAACAACAACAGCAAAGGAAAAGATGTATATCCAAAAAAAGAAAGCTATTGTAGCTACAATTAAATCCACTAAGCATAGGCACTGGGCTTTTATATTGAGGCAGTTTTGCCTGAGTATCATAGTTGAAAATAAAGCACAGTAAAAATAAGAAAATGACACTTGCTGATTAATCACTTACGTGCTTACTTTGCCTGGCCTATAAAAGTAGCTCTGACCCTGTACACTGTGGTTTAATCTGTATTCCTGTGTTATCAAATCAAATCATCATCTAGGTCTACAGTCAAGCTAGTAGCTTGTTGTTGTTAAGTTCTGTGGAGTGTGGTCTCACTCAGAGTGACCCTATGTACAACAGAATGAAACACTCCCTGACACTATGCCATGCCCCGCACCATTGTCAGTGCTTCTCTGCTATTTACAGGGTGTTCAATGGCAGATTGTTTCAGAAGTGGGCTGCCAGGTCCTTCTCCCTAGCCTATAGCACCTGGTATCCCCAGGCATCTCCCATGCAAGGACTAATGAGGCCAACCCTTCTTAGCTTCCGAGATCAGGCAGGATCAGATGCCGGGGTGCTATGGCTGCAGAGTAAGCCAGTAGCCAGCTCCATGCAAATAAAACACCTTCTACTTGACTTTATCATACAATTTTAGACTCAACACATTATTAGGAGATAACTATACCTAAAGTAGGTATAAAATCATAGTGAATATTGTTAAAATGCTACATTAAATAAATGCACTGCTGGAAAACTTTTCGAAAAATACTCTGTCCACTTAGAGTTTTCTTTCTTTCTGTCATTCTGTTTTGAGATAGCGATAGGATTACATTAATTTCATCAAACAGATGAAGAATTAGAGAGAAGTGGGAAGGTTCTGTCGTACTGACTCAATGCAGCAGTGGGGTGAATCTGTACTCCATGGAGTCCTTTTGCCTGATGATGTCCCATGGCCAAGTACACTTACCCAGAATGAACAAATTGTTAGCCAGCTTTTTTTTTTTTTTTTTTTTTTTTAAAAAACTGATCTGTGGCACTTAGCCAAATTTATGGGGAAGACATACAGTGGGTCTTGGGGGCCAGCTCAGGATTGGAAAGTGTTTTCTTTCGGGCTATTGGCCATCTAGCCTGAGAGTCTTGGGAGAGGAACATTGTCCTCTCTCTGTCCTATAACAGACCGGGCACTCTCTTGGCTCTCTCTGGATCTGCACATGGTGTGTGCCTTTACAGCAGAGGGAAGTTTGTCATCTTCTCCATCATAACACATCACTACTTTCAGGTCCTACATACAACACGTGCTAGCAGTGAGGGCTCTGGGGAACGTGCACCTGTACTTACCTAAATATCTACAGGAATGGACGAGGGGGTCGGATGCACGCCTTCCCCAAGGGCCTTCCAGAGAGGAGAGCTCTACAGTTACTCATTGAACTTAAACTTTCGATCATTCCAAGGTACAATAATGCTTCTCTTGGATTGATTTTTTTAAGCATTACAGTACTTCATTATTGCCACAGGGGGAACTGTTGGCTTAATTTTGCTTTAGAGACTGCTGCTGAAATTATTAAACTAATGATTTATGCCTGGTGTGATACAGCAATCTCTTGTGCTTAAAATGGTTACTATGTTTTGTTTACTGTTTATAACTACCAGCACTTGTGCCATGAGAAACTACTGCCAGTGTGCAGGGTTTATTTATCCCTGCGGATCTTTAGAAACCACTGATTAATAGAGAAAAAAATCTGTGTGGTTTATATTTTTTAAAAAAATCCCATCAGCTATGAATTAAACCACTGTGCTCTGCTATTCAGGAGAAAAGTTCAGTGAGAAGGAACAATGGGTGTCAGAATCTACTGACTTCCGGTTTTATCAAAATGGAAATTATGAGTGCTTTTCAGGGATGCAGGGCCGGGACCTGTCAGTTTTAGGGCTATGACATCACTAGGCTTTCCCCTTGGGAGCCGCACATTTTACCATATTAAGGAACCAATTTGCTTAGAGAAATGTTGCACATGGGTAAAGGCTGTTAAGTTTGATGGCAGGCAGAACTCTCCCAGTTAGCCCTGAGGCCGGTCTGGGTGAATGAAGCCTTTACAACCTGGAGGTTTTTGTTCTTAAGAACTTGGTAACCAAAGACTTACACGGGGCAGATAATCCATGGGCCATGGGGGGACAAGGTTCCTGAGTGTGTTGATGGGTTTAAAGTGGCAACTTGGTTCTTATACAATAGTTAAATCATGACATCATCATTCCCCCTTCAAGAGGAAAGAAAACATTGTTGTTCTTTGGGCAACGTCAGCCCAAACCCACAGCTTCAATCTTACAGTTAGGTCACTTGCTCGTACCTTGATTACACCTTCCTGCTGGCTCCTGAGCTCTGTCTGTCATTTGTCTTTGTGAACTCAAAGTAGTTCACTTGCCTTTCTTGGACAGTTGTGGATCCCTGCTCCTCCTGAACCAGCCGATGGTTCTGACTGATCACAAACCTCCTTCTCTCTATGTTGTGATATGATCCAGTCAAATGAGTGCTCCTCCCTGAGAGGAGCTCTGGCTTCCCTCACATCAAGCTAGCACAAGGTACATGATGTTGTTGTTAGGTGCTGTGGAGTTGGGTCCTACTCACGGTGACTTTATGGACAAAAGAACGAAACACTCTCTGACACTGTGCCAGGCACACAATCTTTTATGTTTGAGCTCATTGTTGCAGTCATTGTGTTTCTTGTCATTTTGGGGCTGCATTAAGAATAAAATTCTAAGAATTTTCAAGCATAAATTTTTGTGGCTATATGTTTTAATCATTTCTTAAAGTAATATCTAAGAGTAGAATTGTTGGAACATAAAAATTTCTTAAAAACGATGATATAAGCCAGGTGCAGTGGCACATGCCTGTAATCCCAGCGGCTGGGGAGGTGGAGGTGGGAGGATGGCAAGTTGGAGACCAGAGGCAATCTGTGTAATTTAGTGAAACCTTGTCTCAAAAAGTTTAAAAAATGGGCTGGGGATGCAGCTCAGTGGTCTGGCACCTGCAAAGCATGCAGGCTCAAGGCCTTGGGTTCAACCCCCAGTACTGCAAAATAAAATAAAACAAAACAAAGCAAAACAAACAAACAAATGATGATATAACATGAAATGTAATATTTTGCCTTTCCATTAGTAATATACATAATTTCCAATTGCTTCCATGTTCTTCAAACCTTGGAATTATCAGTCTGTTTAAACTTAAGACACTTGAGTGGACATGTAGACGTCTGTCATCATGGTCTTTGGTCACTATGAGTCAGACTCAACTCCATGGAACCTAACAACAACAACAAACGTTCTTGACATTAAGTATATTTTATTGTGCTAATTTGCATGTTTATATCTTTGGTAAATTTGTCTAATATTTTCTTATATTTTAATCATAATTATTTTTATTGTTGTGTGGTAAGAATTCTTTATATATATATTCCATATGTAAGTTTTTCTTTTATCAGATATGTGTTCACAAATAGTATCTGTTATGATTAGAATATGGAGTGTTCCCCACATGCTCACGTGTTGGTCCATAGCTAGTCACACTATTATGGGAAATGGTAGAACCTTTAGGCACTGGGGCCCAGCTAGAGGAAACAGGTCACTCAGGGCATTCCATTGAAGGTTATACCTGGCCCTCTCCCTTCCTTTCTTTCTGTTACCTGTCATGAGATAGGTAGCTCTGCCACTTGCTTCTACCACCATGATGTTCTGCCTAGAAGCAACAGAATCAAGGACTAGTGGCTGAAATCTCTTAAAATGTGAGCCAAAATGAGTGTTTGCTCCTTTTAAGTTTTTATACCAGGCAGTTCGTCACAGTGATGAAAAGTCTGACTAACGCAGAAAATTGCTCCCCAAGAAATGGGTTCTTAAAACTTTTAGAACTAGTTTGCAGGAAGAATTTGGAAAAGTTTGGAGACATGGGCTAGAGATGCTCTGAAATGCTTTAAACAGAGCTTAATGGATGATTCTTGTGGGAACTCAGGAGACCAGAATTCTGAGTTAAAAGCTGATGGACTAATGAACTCTTCAGAGGAAATTTTAAGACAATCTAGCATTCAGTCTGTAGCATGGTCATTACTAGCTGCTTTTTGCCAGGTTAACAGTGAGAATTGGGAACAAAAAGCAGAGCAGAAAGACTTAAAAACTTGAATTTTGACCAAAAGAGTCTATGCAAATTTGGTGCTGAAGAAGTCATGTTTTCTGAAGAGATTAGTGCCTTGTACCCTAAGATTAGAAGCCATGTACCCTACATGGGACAATAGGAAAGATGATTTTAGGGCCTCTCAGGATTCCACCCATTGCAGGCTCAAGCATATGAAAGAGTAAACGCATTTTTAAGAATTTCCCTTGAGGAGAGTGTGCCTCCAGGGTTCCCTGCTTGCACTGGGTAACTTAGGAAGTTATTTCTGTAGGATTCCTTTCACAGAACTCAGGCATTGAGGTGTTCAGACACTACTATGGCCATGGTCCAAGGGAGTTGAGCTCAAGCTGGTAGCATACCTCGGTATACTACACATGAGGTTGTTTTTGCAGGCATGCAGAATGCAACAGTCAAGGAAATTTCCACCCATATTTCAAAGGAAAATCTGGGAGGCCAGGCATTGTGTTGCAGGGTTGGAATCTTTTCAGGCATTCCCAGAGAGGGTGGTGCATGACACTATAGGAGTGAAGCCTAAGCTGCAGTGGAAACATCAGGATTTTGGAAATACCCGGCTCTTGGATTGTTTGCCAAGAAAAGCTACAGGGAACTAGCAGGCCCAGCCCAGGAAAGAGGCCATTTGGGATTCAAACAGTAAGGCCATAGGGTTGGGGCTTCCCAAACCCTTGGGAATTCACACCATGCTACCATGTGCCCTGGATGCCCGACATGAATATACAGAACTTAATGATTGTCCTGCTGGGCTTAGGTCTTGTTTTGGTTTAATTCCTTCTTGTTGCCTTCCTATTCATCCATTATGGAATGGTAATATGTACCCTGTCTGACCATTGTATGTTGGAAGTACATAACTTATTTTTGGTTTTGTGGTGCCTCACACCTAAGAGTTTGCTCTGAGTATCAGAAGATATTTTGGACTTGGATTTTTGGACAAGGTTGGAACTCTTAAATCTTTGGGGATTCTTGGGGAGGAACTAAATGCATTTTGCATTCTAGGCTGGCTATGGGCCTTTGGGGGCCAGGCACAGAACGTTATGGTTTGCATCTGAGATGTGCCCCGCAAGCTCATGTGTTGACTTCTTGGTATCCAACTGGTGGGGCTATTTTGAGAGATGGTACAGACTCAGAAATGGGCCCTAGCTGGAAGAAGTAGCTCAGTGAGGGCATTCTTTTGAAGGTTATATCTTGTCCCCAGTCCCTTCTTCCCTTTCTGCTTCCTTGTTGCCATGAGATGAAGAACCTCCTCTGTCACATGATCCCATTGCCATGTTGTTCCACCCAAGCACATGGTACAAAGTGAACATTGATGGTAACCTCTGAAACCATGAGCCAAAATAAGTCTTTCTTCTTTTAAGTCACTTTTCCAGGTATTCTGTTACAGTGACTTAAAGTCTGACTAGTACATTCTCAGTATGTAATTTCCCCCTTCCTTAATATTATCTTCTTAAGAACAACTTTTAAACATTCTGATCAAGTCTAATTTATCACTGTTTATTTGTTTCTCATTCCTATCTGAAAAACATCTTTTCTAGCTGAAGGTCGCAAGAACTATGTTTTGTTCTAGAAATGCTGATTTTTTAGCTATTATATTTTGATTTTTCTCCACATATCTGTCACATTGTCATGCTGTGGGGGCTTGAGTGTTGCTGTGATGCTGAAAGCTATGCCCCCTGTATCTCAGAGACTGGCAGGACCACTCATGCTGGACAGGTTTCACCTGAGCTTCCAGACCAAGAAAGACATGGGAGAAGTACCCAACAGCCCACTCCAAAAGCAATTAGCCATTGAAAATCCTATGAATAGCAGAGGAGCACTGTCAAATATAGTGCTAGAAAATGAGCTCCCAAGGTTGGAAGAAATTCAAACCAAGTTCAGAGGAGTTCCCCCCTCAAAGTAGAGTTGACCTTAATGATGGGAATGTGGTAAAGCCCCTGGGACGCTCTTCAGCAGATGTAGCATGACTCAAAATGAGAAGAAACACAGTGATTTCAATGATGGACTCAAATATAAAACAGATCCTATGCATGGCACATTGTTGGGTAGTGTTTCATTCTGTTGTATATAGGGTCCTTATGAGTCAGACCTGACTGAATGGCACCTAAGAGGAAGAAGGATATTAAGTCTAGCATACATTTGGAATTAATTTTTGTATTTGGTATGAGGTAAAGAAAGTTTCTTATTTTTTGTATGTGAATATTCAATTGTTCTGCAATATTTGTTGAAAAGAGTACCCTTTTCCCTTTTAATTATGTTGACAACTTTGTTGAAAATCAATTGACCATATATGTATATGTTTATATCTGTTCACTCTGTTCTGGTCTTTCTTTGCACCATTAGCCAAAATCTTTATTGCTATAACAAAAGAGTAAATTCAAAGTTAAGTATATAAATCTTATAAGTTTGTTCTTCTCTTCCAAAACTAATTTAACTATTTTAGGTCTTTTGCATTTCCATGTAAGTTTAGAACCAACTTCTCAACTTCAGCAAACGAAGCTGGTAGCATTTTGATTGGAATTGCCAATTTCAATAATTTAGCCTATTTATAAATTAGAAAGATTAACTTGAGGAGAATTGATTTGAGGAGAGATCTTAATAATACCATATCTTCTATCAAATAAACATAGCTTATATCAATATTTATTAAGTCTTCTTTAATTCATCTTGGCATTTATTAGTACTTCTAAGTGTAAAGGGGGCTGGGATTTAGCTCAGTTGGTAGAGCCCTGTGCTACAGTGTCTGAGGTCCCGAGTTCAATTCCCAGCACTGCAAAAATGGGAGAAGGGCCTGGCAGTCCACTCCTGAGGCAATCCCAAAACAGTCAGCCATTGAAAACCCTATGAGTGTCACTATGAGTCGGATACCGCCTCGACAGCACCTAACAACAACAACAACAACAAGTGTAGAGGAGTTGCATATATTTGGTTAAGTTTATCCATAACTCATATTTTATGCTGTTAATATTTGTAATCAAGTAATTGTTGCCATGTATCAGCCATTGCCAGTGTAGCAGTAAAACAAGCCCATACAAACTTATAGGGGAAATGTATTGGAAGCTCACACTTAGAGGATATGCCCATAATGGTGACCAGACAGGCATCTTGGCAGTGGAGGCGAGGCCAGTGGTTCACAACCTTACAGCATTATGGGGCAGGAAGCAGAGAGGGACCAGAGCAGGGATCCAGGTAAAAAGCATCCAAAGGCTCACCTCCAGGAAGCCACTTCCATGAAGCAAGCATCCCACCTCCCAAAGTTCCATAACCTCCACAAACAGCATCACTAGCCAAGGACCCAATGGTAAAATTCATAACCTTTGGCGGACAATTAGATCTAAGCCATAGTATGCGGTATTGGGGTGTTGAGCATAGAACACCTCACATACTAAGCGAGTGTTCTACCATTGACCTACTCCCTCAGTCCCAGGTTTAAAATTTTTATTTTGAGACAGGGTCTTACTAAGTTGTGCAGACTGCCTCTGGCCTCTAACTTGGGATCCTCCTGTTTCAGCCTCCTAAGCAGCTGGGATTACAGGCATGTACCATGGTGCCTGGCTATTCATTTATTTATTTATTTATTACTCTTATATCCTATGGTCTTATTAAATCACTTATTAAATCACTTATATAAAACAAACTTGCCAGAGGTTGTGATCAGACCTCATCAGTAAGAGGAACCTACTGGGTATTTGAGAAAGTCAATACAGGACCCAGGACTTATAAGTGATCACTTATTAATCACTTTTGGGAGATTACTTAGGACTTTCACCATAAAACTCGTTGCATCTACTAATAAAGAAATTTGTACTTTTCTCTTATCAACTTATATTTCTTTTCTTTCTTTTGATTGTCCTTTACTCTGGCTAGAACAACCAAATTAATGTTGAAAAGAATTAGTGAGAACAGTCATTCTGGTCTTGTTCATGAACTTTCCTTGTTTCACCTTGAATATGTCGTCAGTAGTAGGATGTTTGTGAAAGTTCTTTAGAGCAGAATTCCTCAAGCCCTGGGCTACAGACAAGTACCAGTCCATGGCCTGTTAGAAACAAGGCCACAGAGCAGGAAACAAGAGGTGGGTGAACAAGTGAAGCTTCATCTGTATTTACAGCCACTCCCCATTGCTTGAATCATCCTGCAACCAGCTGCTTCACCCTCTATGGAAAAATTGTGTTCAACAAAAGAAATCCCTGGTGCCAAAAAGATTGAGTACCACTGCTTTAAACAAGTAGAAATGGCCTTCAATTTTTATTATGAATTGTGAACATTTATTATGAACTGTGAATTTTATTATGAATCTGTGAGAGAAAGCCTTCAGTTTTCACCATTATGTTAGCTATACTAAAAATAATGAATATATATTCTTTTGTAACTTAAGGAAGATTTCTTCCACTTCTAATCACTGAGAGTCTTTTTCATGAATGGATTCTGGGATTTGTCAAATGCTTTCCCTATATCTATTGATATGATAATATGGCTTTTCTCCTTTATTCTGATAAACACTTATTTGAATTGATTTTCAAATGTAAAAGCAACTTTTTATTCCCAGGATAAACACAGTTGATTAAGATGTTTATCTGTGAAAAATATTTTAAAGTTTAATTTTCTTAAATTAACAATGTGTCTATGTTAATGAAGGGTGTTGGCGTACAGTTTTCTCCTTTTGGTATGCTTACTGTTCACCTCCTAAAATGAGCTGAGAAGTGGTTCTGGTTCCTACTCTCCCCTTTTGTGGAATTTTGAATAGAAGTCTTTGTATAATTTACCACTTCAGGTTTTTTTCCCCTTTTATTGGTAAATGTTGTTGGGGAACAGAGTAACACAGCATTGGCTTTTTCCATTATGCAATGATTACATCACTTTTGGTTACACTTTCATCAATTTACAAAGTTTATGAAACCTTTTGACTAATGTGGTAAAACTCATGTGCATATTAGAGTTATAGCTCCCATGTTTCCTTTATACTCATGAAAGTACATCATTTACATTGAGATTATCCTATCCCCCTTCATCCTTTTACATTTTTAAAAGAAATTATATAATAAAACCTTCCAAATCTAGAGTTTTACTTGTGGGAAGGTTTTAATTTATGAATTCAATTTTGCTACTGATACAGGACTATATTAACAATATTTTTTATTATCCTTTTAATTTCTGTAGGATCTGTTGTGATGGTCCCTACTTTATTCTTGATAGTTTTTGATTTTGCATTCAGTATAATTAGTTGTTGTTGGTTTTGGTCTCTTCTAAGGAATATCGTTTGGTTTCATTAATTTTCCCATTGTTTTTCTAGTTTCTATTTCATTGATTTTCATTCTTATTTTTAATATTTTTCCATTTTTATGTCAGATTGGGGTTAATTTGCTCTTCTTTGTAAGGTAGAAGTCTACATAAGAGATTTTAGACCTTGTTCTCTTTCCTAATATAAACATTTTATGCTATAAATTTCACTCAAAATCCTAATTTTTGCTATAGTCTGTGAATTTTGGTATGTAATTGTGCTGTTCATTTTATTGCTTCTTATTTCACATCCCTCCATTTTTGTTCTGTGTTGTGAAGATGAAGATGAATCCTGTAAAAATTGACCCCTTAGCAGCAGACACAATGTCAACACTGGGTGCTGGAGGAACTCTGCAAGACATAACAAAGAAAGGGGATTCTTTTTCTTTTTTCTTCCTGGCAATTGGAGATGTGAGGAAGGTTGGGCAACATTCAATCATGAGTGAATTTTTCCAGCACTCCAGGCAGCTGCTTCTGTAGAATAGTTCAGGATAACCAGAACTCAGCAGGGTCATTTTCTATAGAAAAGCTAAGCCCTCTATTACTTCAGCAATGGGTTGTTTCTTTGGACCATCATATGGATTGTTTCTTTGGACCCACTCTGGGTGGCCAACTCCCTTTACCTCACTTTATGAACACTGCATAGGCAACTCCTATTGAACAGCTGTAGCCTGCGTGGGTCCTGTATTGACTTTCTCAAATATTCAGTAGGTTTCTCTTACTGATGAGGTCTGATCTCAACCTCTGGCAAGTTTGTTTTATATAAGCAAATATGGTTTCTAATAGTGGTCATATTCCCTACAATAAGGTGTTTAATTTTGACTTTTAGGGAAGAGGAGATGTTTTCCAAATTCTAAGCTCCTTCCCTGTATATTCTTACTCCCAACAGAGATAGCTAATTATTTCTATATTTGCTATTCCTACATTGTATAGTTAAGCATATTTATTAATTTATAATTCTTCATAAAATTTTCATGTTCAGAGTATTGCTGTGATTTCTCTCTACTGATTGGAACCTGACTAACACACTTGTGCTTTTATCTACTTTTAGTTCAAACTATTTTGTAATTTCCCTTGTGAATTTTCTTTGACTCACAGGACATTAAGAAGTATGTTGCTTCATTTCCATATATTTTGAAATTTTCAGGATAGCTTCATGCTTTGAATTCTAGTTTAATTTTGTTGTGGCCAAAGATTATACTTTATATTATTTAATTTGTTCTTCATTTTGATTTTAAAAAACTCATAACACGGGCTCTTCTCTATTAACAAATTTCCAAGTGTATTACTATTGTCAACTATATGCCTATTTTAACCATATATGCATTGTTGTTCAAGAGCTGTCTAGAAATTTTTCATTTTAAAAAACTGAAAATCTATACCTACTGCATAGCAACTCCTATTTCTACTTTCTCCCAACAAAATCCACCATTATACTTTCTTCTTCTGAGATTTTGACTATATCAGATACCTTATATACATGTTAGAAATATGCAGTTTTATTCCTTCCATGACTAGCTTATTTTATAATGTATTCAAAGTTTATTCATGTTGTAGCATATTACAGAATTTCCTTCTTTTTAAAGGCTGAAAAAATATCCTGTTGTAAGTGTATACAATATTTTCCTATTTGATTTACCACTAATGGACATTTTACATGTTTTTATCTCTAGGCTATTGCGAATGATGCCACAATGAATAGAAGGGTGAAACTATCTCTTCAGGATCCTACTTTCAATTTTTTTGGATAAATACCCAGAGGTGGTGTGGCTGGATCATACAATAGTTCTACTTGTAATAGTGAGTATTCTCCATACTGTCTTCCATAATGGCTGCACAAATTTGCATTCCCACAAATAGTTCACAAGAGTCTACTTTCTCCACATTCTCACTAATACACACACACACACACACACACACACACACACACACACACACAGGATGGGGGAGGTTGAGCCCACGGTCTCGTACATATTTTGTAAGTACTCTACCACTGGGCTGCACCACCCAGCCCATTTTGCCCATTTTGCCCATTTTCTATATTTTTTTTATTTTGAGTCAGGGTCACACTAAATTACACAGACTGACTCTGGCCTCAAATCCAATTTTCTTGACACCACCTTCTGAATCACGAGGATTACAGGTATGTACTACTGTGCTCAGATTTTACTGATACTTTTTATTTTCTATTTTTTATAATGCATGTCCTTAGAAGTGTCAAGTGATGTCTGATTATGTTCTTAATATGCAAAAATATTAGTGATGTTGGTCTTCTTTTCACATACATATTGACTATTTGTATGCCTTCTTTGCAGAATGATCTATTCAAATCCTTTATCCATTTAAAAAATTGGGTTATTTGGGTTTTGTCATTGTTATTATTGTTACTGAGTGGTGGGAGTTACTCATATATATAGACAAATAGTAGAGAAGTACTGTCAAGTAGAGTGCCAGAAAATGAGCCCCCGAAGCTAGAAGGCCTTCAAGAAACAACTGGGGAAGGGTTGCCACCTCAAAGTAGAGTTGACCTCAATGACAGAAAAAGAGTAAAGCCCCTGGGACCTCTTTTTCCCAATGTGACATGGCTCAAAATGGAAGAAGCATAGTGGCTGCCACAATGGGCTCAAACAAAAACATCGTGTGCATGGCACAGTGTTGGGTAGTGTTTTGTCTTGATGTACTTAAGGTTGATATGAATCTGGTCTGACTCGAGGGCACCTAAAAACAACAACAATATTTTTGCTTTGGTCTTCTCTGCTCTTGTTATCATATCCAGGAAATCATTTCCAGGTCAATGTTGTGAAGTTTCTCACCTATGATTTCACTCCCAGGATTTATAGTTTTAGATATTGCATTTAAATCTTTAATTTGAATTCATTTCTGTGTTTGACAAGAGATGAGTCCAATTTTATTCTTTTGTTGATTTCCAAATGCTGTTTGTTGAAGGGACAATCATTTCCTCATTTGTGGTGTTGGCACCATTATCAAAGATCCTGTGACTCTACAGTGGATGTGTGGGTTTATCTATGGGCTCTGTGTTCTGTTCCATTGGTCTATATGCCTGTTTTTATGACAGTATCATACTGTTCTATTACAATAGAACAGTATAGAACTGTATAGAACAGTATCATACTGTTCTGTTACTATAGAACATACCATTCTATTACTGTAACTCTTTAATGAGTTTTGAAGTTGGGAAGTGTGAAGCCTCTAGTTTTTGGTTGTTTGTTTGTTTGTTTATTTTTATTCCCGAAAGTTGTTTTGGCTGTTTGGAATCTGTTTTGGTTTCATATGAATTTTAGATTTTTTTATTTCTGCAAGAAAAAGCTATTGGGATTTTGATTAAGATTGTGTTGCATTTCTAGATCACTTTGGGTAGTCCTTTTAAACACTAAATCTTATATCCCATGAACAAGGGAATGGTTTACCATTTATTGATACATTCTTTACTTCTTTGTCCAATGAGTTGTAGTTTTCAGTATATAAGTCTTTTATATTTGGTTAAGTTGAACATATTTTATTCTTTTGGATGGTACTGCAAATGGGATTGTTTTGTTAATGTTCTTTTTAAATGGGTCATTGTTACTATATGGAAATGCAACCAATTTTTGTGTGCTGAGTTCATGTCCTATTATTTTGATGAGTTTGTAATTAATTCTCATAGGTTTTTTTGTTGCTTTTGCTGTTGTTTCAGGTATATGTGTACTCTTTAGGGTTTCTGTATATGAGTAGGATTCTGCGTATGACACTAGCTATGAGATTTTCTTAAATAGCATTTATAATGTTGATATAGTTTCCTTTTAGACATAGTTTTTGGATGTTTGAAAGACTATTAAATTTTATTTAATGCTTTTTCTGCATCTGTTGAGATAATCATCTGATTTTTGTCATTTGTTCACTTACTGTGTTATTTTACATTGTTTCTCATAGTTTGAACTATCCTTGCATACTAGGGATAAATTCAACTTGTGCATGATGTGTGATTTTTTTTTAACATTCTGATGAATTCAGTTTGCTATTGTTTGTTTGAAATTTTTTATGTCCACATTCATTAGGAAGGTTGCCCTACAGTTTTCTTCTCTTATAGTATCTGTCAGGATTATGTAGGGCAAATCAGCAGTCCAATGACCCAGGAAAACTGATGATGCATTTGGAATGTGAAGAGACTTTGCTGGAGAATTCTTTCTTGCTTAGGAAAAGCCAGTCTTTTTGTTCTATGCAGGCATTCCTACGACTGATTGGATGACACTCACCCCTGTTACGAGAGCAATCTGCTTTACTCAAAATTTACTTATTTAAATATTCTTCTTATTTTAAATGTCCTCATAGAAACATTCAGAACAATGTTTGAACAAATGACTGAGCACCCTGGGTCCCAACTAAGTTGACACAAAAAATTAGCTATGACCATATCAAGCACACTTCAGAAATTTTTTTCTCACCAGATTCACATGTAGAAGACAAAGTAGGAAATAAATTGCTGATTTTGCAAAGGATGTTCTAGTATAAACTATTTTCTGGGTGATTATGAAAGGTAAGAAATTTCTAAATGGAGATTGCTTATGAGTAAAGTATTCCTCATGAGTAAGTCACAGTGGTTAGAAAATCTCCCCAAAGCTATAATTTCCTGTAACTTGTGTTCTCAGAGCTAAAATGAAAAGAAGCTATGTCAGCATGCAAACTAAATAATTTATACGAGCAACAAGAAACCTTTTCATCCTAAGTTTTCTGGTAGCTCACCCCACAGCTCTTTTGAGTCCAAGTAACAGTTAATCTTAGCTCTGCAATTCATTTTGCAATGGTATTTTAGAAATGTTTTAGACTGAGTTATGTTAATATTTTAGGTAATTATAAAAGACAGAGTTATCTACACAGTCATTCAATTGTTCCATGTTATTTGCTAATGTATTTTTCATTGATATTTCACCAAAGCAAATTTAAATTTATAGAACAAGCAATTCTTTTTTCACACTTATTTATTAAATTATTGTTATTCAAGTAGAAAATGACCATACAAATTTCCTAGTACTATGTTTTCCTGCTTCTATGAAGCAATGTAAATACTTACAGAACAGTGTAGAAATATTCTATCATTATTATCAAAGTATGTATAGTATTTCAGTCTATAAAGTCCACAATTTTACATGAGTAATGGTGAATGTACCTTGGGCTTTTCACTAAAATATAAAGGCCAGGGCTTAAGCTACCTGGAATCCTATTACAGTATATAAATAGCTTTGTGAGTATAACATTTAAAGCTTTTAATTGAATAATGTCAAAAAATAAACCGATGGCCAATATTGAGTTTCAAAAATTTGGTCTTGAATGCTAAAAACACTTTATCCAATTAGACTTTCAGAATAATTCATTTTATATTTCTCCTTCTCCTAAAGCAGTTTCTGTATTTTTGATTATAACACTACTATAATCCCTAAGGCAACTAACTGATCTATCAACGTCTGCCCTTAAAAACCTCAGGACATAAAATCAACTGGCGTATCATCATACTAGCATTAGTTCTTGATTTCTTATTTTTTAGCCCACTTTTTGTTGTTGTTGTTGTTGTTTTATTTTTAAATATGAGATCAGGATTTGGGGTATGGCAAGGAATATTTTTGATGTTCCTTATACTTTTGTGTTTGGATTTTATCACTACCTTAGTGCAAAAACATCCTTAGAAAACTTTTCAAATGAAGTTAACAATAAGGCCTTCTCACCATGCATTCATCTTTACATTTAATGTAGGTCTACTAGTAACATAGACATATGATATAATAGGATAATATCATTCCTATTATTGTTGTTAGGTTCCCTGAAGTCGGGGTCCAACTCATAGCGATCGTATGTACAACAGATGAAACACTATTGTCAGTGCTTCTCTGCTATTCATAGGATTTTTAGTGGCTGATTGATTTTTGGGAGTGGGTTGCTGGGTCCTTCTCCTAAGCCTATAGCACCTGGTGTTCCCAGGCGGTCTCCCATCCAAGGACTAACCAGGCTCGACCCAGTTTAGCTTTCAAGATCTGACAGATCGGATGCCACAGAGCTACAGTTGCAGGCAATATCATTGCTAGTGGTTATGAAATGAAAAAAAAAAAAAAGATAAATATTAATCAGTGAGGTAACACTGAGGGAGCAAGAGGGGTCCCTGAATCATGCCTGGGTCTCCCTACCACACGGCTCTTTCCACCTGGACCATAGTTAGCATCTCAAATGATCATTTTGTCTTCTACATCTGCTAACAAAAAAACGATCTGCAGAAATTCAATAACTATATTTAAATTTAAGTGCTTATCTCCAGAAGACAGGCCAGACAGCTAAGGCCATAACTAATATGTTCCTCGGATTAAAATAAAGAACACCAGCCAAACTGAATATAAAATTAAAACACTATGGATCAGAATTGGTCATTGTTTCAGAGTGGGAAATTAGGAAGACCAGACGCCTGGTGTCTTTTTTAAGTGAGGTAGCAAACTTCAGAGGTCATTATTAAGGTATTGAAATAACGCTATTTTTGGTTTAATTCCTTCACTGAGGAGTTACTAATCATTTTGATCACTGCAGTAATCAGGACTATGCTACATGATGTGACAGGAATGAACTATGAATTTTCAGAGGCTTAACACAATAAAGATTGATTTCTCATTCATCAAATTTCACCTTCATGTAATCTCATTATTTGTATGGACCATGTGGCCTCCAGGAATTAGAGAGAAGGATATATTGTACTTTATTAATATGGGTGTAGGGAAATGGGTTCAACCAGTATATTGTTTTCTGACCAGTTAGATAGCATAAAGTAATCATCATAATAGCTATGACTTACTGAGAAAATGCATTTTGGGCACCATTATAAGCTTTTCCCCTATGTTGTCCCATTTAATTCTCTTTTATTACCCTTATAGTAGGTATTACTATTATTACCCCTGTTTTTTCATTATTGAGGGGTTGAACCCAGGACCTCATGTGTGCTAGTCAAGTGTTCTACCACTGAGTTGCACCCCCTACCCCTTTTTCTATTTTTTTATTTTGAGACAGGGTCTTGCTAAGTTGTGCAGTCTGCCTCTGGCCTCCAACTCCCGATCCTCCAGCTTCAGCCCCACCAGTGGCTGGGATCACACACTTGCAACATGGCACTGGGCTTATTACCTGTTTTACAGGTGGGGAAACGATGCCATGAGATGTGAAAGGTCTCATTGTAGATAAGTGGGATAGCAATTCTGAAATCTGGAAGTATGGCTCCGGAGCTAGACACTGCTCTTTGTGTCTTAAGGTAAAGTCCAATAGAGAACAACCAAAATGCAAATCATTCTAGGTCAATGGCTTAGTCTATCTAATAAGTTGCATTTCTGCAATTAAGAATTTCTCATAAAAACACCAACAAGTTGGTGGACAGATTTGTCTTGTTGGTAAATAAGTAGGGCATGAAGAATATTACACTTCTTTCTACCATTGATCCTTAACTCTAAGAAAGTAGACTCCAGGGCTTCTCAGTTAGTAGAGCACCACTCTGTAGTCTCTGAGGTTCTGGCTTCAATTTCCAGCACCTTAAAAATCGGAGAAGGACATGGCAATCCACTCTGAGGCAATCTCGAAACAATCAGCCATTGCAAACCCTATGAAAGTTACCATGAGTTGGACACCACACTCAATGGTACCTAACAACAGGGCCAGGCAGGTAGCTCAATGGTAGAGTGTTTGCCTAGCTGTGTAAAGCCCAGGGTTTGAAATAATTTTCTGATTAAAACAAATCATTTCTTTTAGACATTTTACCTATATGCTTTTTAAAATCTTACATTATTACTCATGTCACCAGAGAATAAAAATTCAGAATTGGTAATTGCATCTTAACACTCTCAACTGAATAGAAGAAATTGAAAATAAAACTAAAAACTTTTCCTCCTGGGCTTCTGCATGTCAGTTTGTACTAACACTGTTTTCTTTCCTTCTTTCTTTTGCACATTTCATTTCTGCTAACTCTGTTTCCTATGTTCTTGCCAAATTTTAATCTGTTTTAATAGTGTAGTAGCAACTGTACATAGTTTCTGACTTCTAAAATCAAACATTTAATGCTTTCTAAAACTAATGTATTTCCTGAGTGAGCATGTATTATTGTGCTACTTTCATAGAGAATAAAAATGTAATTAAAGTTACTATTATCTGTTAAGAACTAAAACTAACTTTAAAAAGCAATGGAGTTCCATCAACCTATTGATTTGACTTAAACACTTTCTAATACAATGTATTTTCTTTCAGCACACTGTAAGGTTAAGTAGAATAACAATAAATATAACTTTTCTGTGAAAATGAAATGTTCTGTTTTACTCTGTATCATTCAAATCTAGTCTATGATTTCAGCCCTGTTTCACATGTATTTTTTTGTCTAATCTATAATGTTTACATTTATTGTTTAGTACCTTACTACATCATGTTTAACTGTAAACAACTGAGATTTGTTTCTCTCTTGGAATTTCTAAATAACAGTTCTGCATATTATTACTTTAAAGATGTGTCATGGCAGCTGCAAATAACTTTTGAAAAGAAACTTTGTGTAACAAACTATCACATTTCATCTGCATTCTGGCAAATGGCGCTTGCTTTTTGGCTTCAATTCAGCCTTCATTTTGCAAACCAACTTCCTGCAGCATGAGAATATACATTTTTCTGGGCCAAATATTCTAAAGTGGACACCAATTTGGGACTCCTAGTTTTTTCCAGCTCTCCAGCTTTTGGACATATAAGCATTGAAAATGCCAGATTTCTACTGTTCATGCCAAACATGTAGGCTTTGGAGACTGAAAAGTCAAGCATCTCAATTTTAGCATGTAGTGCCAGAAGTAAGCTGTCCTTACGAAACAATTGCTCCCAGGCAGTGATCTGCTAACAGCACCAGCTTTCCAGCCAATCACTGACATTGTCTGTTAAGACCCCTAGAATGGTCGGTCACATCTAGCTCTGGAAGGGAATTAGGATAATGTGAGGAACAGGGGGAGAAGCTAATGAATATGCATGTGGAAATTTGATAAAAGAGACTCTAAGGCTTCTACTTTTTTCATTTTGTTCTTTTTTTTTTTTTTTCTTTTTCAGCTAGCATATAATTTCCCCTCTGTACTTCTCTGCAGGATGGGGATGGAGCAGCTAGTCCAGCCTGCTGCCTTCCTCATTCTTCCTCTCTTTTCTTATTCTGCATCTTCCTGTTTATGCTTATCCCACAGCTCAACCAACAGAAACATAGCTTCTGAACTGCAGACTTCCCAGCTTGCATTGCATGGGTGACACTGGAGAGTTGCTCCTCTGGCTCACCCAGTAGTTACTAACGCAGCCGAGGTTTGGGTCTCCTGTTGGGTACTTGCTGAGCCCAGTGAGAAACTCTCTCCCATAGCTGTGTGAATGTCACTGCTCTACAGATCAGCATCTTTTCACTGTGTGGCTCTCAACCCCAAAAGGAAAGAATAGGTGGATTGGTACAAACTGTCCTCTTTACCAGCAAAAGAGACACGAAAGGCCCTGTGCTTCTGACAGTGTGAATGAGTGAGACCATCCAGGGAAAAGATGCAAATGGATTTGGGATACAGTGTTGGTGATGAACAGTTTTTTGGTTTGTTTTTGGTACTGGGGGATTGAGCCTGGGGCCTCACACATACCCCTACTGGCTTGTGCCCCTAGCCCATTTTTTATTTTTTATTTTGAGACAGGATCTCACAAGGTTATGCAGATTATCTCTGGCCTTGAATTTGCGATCCCCCTGCCTCCACCTCCTGAGTCGCAGGGGGTTACAGGCGAGTGCCGCTGCACCTGGCCATTGGCAGTGAAAACCACGAACCTGCGTTCAGTATATATTGTGCAGGTGGAGAGAGGGTTTTCTTTTGCATTGCACATAGGAAGTGAGGAAAGAAGAAGAATCAAGGAAGACTTTCAACTTTTGCCTGAGCAGTTCGGTACACACGTTGTTGTTGTTAGGTGCCATTGAGTCGAGTCCAACTCAAAGCGACCCTATGTACAGCAGATCAAAACACTTCCCTATTCTGTGCCAGACACATGATCATATTTATGTTTAAGCCCATTGTTGCAGACACTGTGTCAAACCATCTGGTGCAGGGTTTTCCTGTGTTTCATTGACCTGCCACCCTCCCAAACATGATGTCTTTCTCTAGGGATTGATCTCTCCTGACAGCATGTCCAAAATATGTAACATGCAGTCTAGCCATCCTTGCTTCTAAGGAGCACTCTGGTTGCACTTCTTCTAGGACAGATCTGTTGGTTCTTTTGGCAGTCCATGGTATATTCAATAGACGTCTCCAGCACCACAATTCAAAAGCATCAATTCTTCTCCTGTCTCCCTTGTTCAATGCCCAGCTTTCACAACCATATGATGTGACTGAAAATATGATGGCATGAGTCAGACGCACCTTCGTCTTCAATGTGACGTCTTTACTTTTCAGTACTCTAAAGAGTATTGAAAGTACTCTAAAGTACTCTAAAGAGATCTTTTGCCACAGCTTTCCCCAGAGCAATACGTCTTTTGATTTCTTGACTGCTGCTTCTAAAATCTTGGACAACCTCAGTCTTTTCTACATTTATTGTGAAGTTCTGTACTGACCCAGTGGTAGGGATTTTTGTTTTGTTGATTCGGTGTACATAGGTGCCTTTTACTGAAATGAAATAGTGAGAAGAGCCTACGGCTGCTGTAGTTTGGGTCTTAACTGCCCCTCAACACTCACATGTCAAACATGTCAAAGGCTTGTTTCTGGGGCGACATGATCAGGAGGTGGTAAAACCTTTAGGTGGTGAAGCTATGAAGTTGGAGGAAGTCAGGACATTGCCGGTATGCTCCAGAAGGGGATTGTGGAACCCAATCTCTTCCTCTTCTGCTTCCTGGTCATAAAGTGAGCAGTTTTGGGTCTCCAGCATAATCTGCTGCCTCACCCCCAGCCCAAAGCAACAGATCCAACCCATCCTGGACTTGAACCTTCAGGATCGTGAGTCAGCGTAAACCTTTTTTCTTTATGATTTGATCATCTCGGGTATTTTGTTATACTAACAGAAAGCTGACTAACAAAGGGGTAAGGGAAATGGATGGTTATATTTGATACATGAACTTTGAGATGCTTAGTAGGCATCAGAGTGGAGACGGAGTTTAAGAAAGTAGTTGTGGGTAGATAAATAAATTCAGGAATTAGTTATTCTTTTAGTTTCAACAGAAAATCAGAAAATTATTTCTAAAAATTTCATGACTATAGGCCTTCAGTAAATTCCTTAATAATACCAAAAGGAGAAATATGGCTTAAATTTTCCCTGTGCTTTCCTAACCTTTCAGCAATTCTCTTTCATTTCAGCAAAATTTTTGGTAATTGAGCCAGGATATTGGGGTGGAAATATTTTCTTTTTAGGGCTGCAATTCATTTATGTATTGCTCTGGTCTTTAAATTATCAAGTAGAATGATCTGACATGATTTTTTAGTTTAGTTGATATAGGCATTTAATCACTCATGCAAAGCCTCGTTTTCAATTTTTTAAAATTTTGTTTTCACCAGTGGTAATTCTTTAACCTTATTCTGACTTTATATGTTAGAACTTTCTGGAGTATTCTATAATATAGTAAAACTATAATATGTAATTACAAAAATATAATAGTATAGCTAAAAGTGTACAGTCATACCACCCTGGCATCTAATCTCATCAGATCTCAGAGGCTAAGCAGGATTAGTCCTGGTTAGTCCATGGATAGGAGACTGCCTGGTAATACCAGCTGCTTTAGGCTTGGGAGAAGGATCTGGCAGCCCACTCTTGAAACAATGAGCCATTGAAAACCCTAAGAATAGCAGAGAAACACTGACATAGTGCCAGGCATGGCACAGTGTTGGGGAATGTTTCATTCTATTACACATAGGGTCGCTATGAGTCAGACCCAACTCAGCAAACAGCAAACAACAGATTAGAATATCCAGTTTTATCTACTATCACCGAGAATATCTTTCTTTTCCTATGGGATCAATGGTAAGATTCTCCCTTATTCTTCTCGACTGAAAATAATGATTAGATGTGTATTTGGATATAATGTAGTCCAATCTACTTCCTTTGAAGAGAAGATTTATGGGAGACAAGTGAGGTAATTTACCCATGATCATGGACCTAGTTAGGGTTCTTTGCTGTCTCTCCCATAGAAGCATCCATTATATTTTGCTGATTTTCTTGGGAAAACTTTGCTTTTAACTTAAAAGTTAAAATAGAATTATTTCCTAAATGTCGAAATCCAATACTTTCTTTTCTCTCTGGTTCTAGATTATACATAATTTTAATGTTGCAGAATGCTAACTCTGAAAGGAAAGACTCCAGGCATAGAAAGATGACTATATGAGATTGGATACCAGGTGGAAGACTTACTATAATAATTTTAGCAAGTTTCTTAGGCTGTAGCAGTAAAAATGTAGACAGATACAAAGCAAAACATATTCAGCGGTCAGTAGTGAGGTGGAACAAGCTTTCTACTACAGTATGCAGCCATGAGGCCAGTGCAAAGCAGTTTCTCAATAATTAATGTTTGATTGTTGTTGCTGTTGTTAGGTGCTGTCAAGTCAGTGTCCGACTCATAGTGACCCTATGGACAACAGGTGAAACAGTATCATCAGTGCTTCTCTGCTATTCATAGGGTTTTCAGTGGCCAATTGTTTTTTGGGAGTGGGTTGCTGGGTCCATCTCCCAAGCCTACAGCACCTGGTGTTCCCAGGCAGTCTCCCATCCAAGTCTTAGCCAGGCCTGACCCTGCTTAGGTTCCAAGATCTGATGGGATCAGATGCCACAGTGCTATGGCTGCAGGCTAATGTTAGATAGAAAAGCAAATTAGATCTGGCGAGAAATGGAAAGAAGAGAAACTTAAAAGGATCTCCAGGTTTCCAGCTTGGATCTTTAGTGGGTGCTACTATCATAGCTGAAAGAGAAACACAGAAAAAAAGTATGTCTCAAAAAGAAGAAATCCATTAGGCTTGAGGTTATGTGATTGTTGCTAGGTGCCGTCGAGTTGGGTCTGACTCATAGCAACCCTATGTACAACAGAGCAGAACACTACTCAGCACTGTGCCATGCACATGATCTTTTTCATATTCAAGCCCATTGTTGCAGTCACTGTGTTGAGGCTTTTCCTTTTTTGGTGACACATCACTCTCCCAAACATGATGTCATTCTTCAGGGATTGGTCCCTTTTGACGACATGTCCAGAGTCTGAAATGCTCATATGATATTCAGGCAGAGATATCAGGCAGGAAGTTATAGATATGGCTCTCCAAGTAGAGGGACAGATTTGTGAGCAATAAGCATATTTGTTGAAACTTAGTCCATGAGGTTAGATAATATAGAGAGGGAGAAGAAAAGTGAGGAAAAGGCACACAAGGTATACCCCAGGCTCCAAGCCTTTCCAGAGGCTGTTCCTTTTGCCTAGAGTGGCCTCCCTCTGAGTGGCTCATGATCACGCTCTCCCTTTCCTCAGGTCATTGTGTGAATGTCTTCTTCTCAGCCTGCCCTTCCCAAGGAACTTGACTGTGTTTCTCTTATCCCCCCACTTTAATGTTCCCCAGAGTAAGTAGAGCCGGGTTGTGTTACCTTGCTTTTGTGTTGCTGTGACAAAGTCTCACGGTTTCGGAGGTCTCATTCCACGGCTACCTTGGCCCCATGTACTTGGACAGAACATCATAGCAGTGGGAACATGTGGTGGAGGTGGTTCTTTGATTTTTGGCAGATAGGAAGCAGAGAAGGGGAGGGCACAGGAAGATATCACCGCCAGGACAGGCGTCCATAGACCTGCTTCCTCCAAATGCCCCACTCCAAACTTTCACTAATGCCATTATAGCATGAGTCTACCCAGGGATTAATCCACTGACTACACTTTGGCCCTCCTGGTCCAATTGACTAGAAAGACCATCACAGACAAACCCTCAGGGGTGCTTCACACTAATCCCCCTAGTCAGTCTGTCTGTCTGTCTCTCTCTCTCTCTCTCTCTCTCGCTCTCTCGCTCTCTTTTCTCTTTTCTTTTCTTTTCCTTCTTTCTTTCCTTCCTTCCTTTCCTTCCTTCTTCCCTTCTTTCCTTCCTTCCTTTCTTTTTTCTTTCTTTCTTCCTTCCTTCTCTTTCTTTTTCATTCTTTATTTTCCTTCCTTCTTTTCCTGCCTCCTTTCCTTCCTTCCTCCCTCTTTCTTTCTTTCTTTCTTTTCCTTCCTTCCTTTCTCCCTTCATCCCTTCCTTCCTTCCTTCCTTCCTTTCTTTTTCTTTCTTTCCTTCTTTCTTTATTTTACTTCCTTCTTTCCCCCCTCTCTTCCTCCCTCCCTCCCTCCCTTTCCTTCTTTCTTTCTCTCTCTCTCTCTCTCTCTCTCTCTCTCTCTTTCTTCCTCTCTCTCTCTCTCTCTCTCTCTCTCTCTCTCTCTCTCTCTCTCGGGTTGAACCCAGGGTCTCATAAACATTAGGCAAGTGCTCTACCACTGAGCTGTATCCTGAACAAACCTTTTTTAAAAATCATTATTATCTTTTATTTGAGAAGGTTGTGTGAGCTGCCACTGGCCTCAAGCCTGCAATCCTCCAAGCTCTGCCTCTGGAGTAGCTGAAGACCTGGCACATGTTTTAATCCAATCAAATTGACAAGAGTAGCAATGCATATAATAGATAATATATTTTAATTATCTATTTGTTTTGGTTATCTGTTTGCCTCCAATAGATGTTGTGTTCCATGGGAGCTGGACTTTGATTTTGTCCTCACTTGTTATTGCTTTAAATTCAGTGCATGAAACAACATCAAGCATACAGAAAATAGTCAGTGTATATTTATTGTTGTTATTGTCACGTGCCACCCAGTCAAGTGCAACTCATAGCAATCCTAGATACAATAGGCAAAACAATTCCCAACATCATGCCATGCTTGGCACTGTGTCAGTGCTTTTCTGCTACTCCTAGGGTTTTCAGTGGCTGATTGTTTCACGAGTGGGCTGCCAGTTCCTTCTCCCATTTTTTGCAGTGCTGGGGATCAAACCCAGGGCCACAGTGAGCACAGATCAGCACTCTGCCAACTGAGCTGACCCCCAGTCCATGTACATTTATTATATACATGAAAAGCCTGGGAAATACGGAACAATGAAGGGGTATTCAGAGTAAGCATAGGTCAAAGGAGAAATTGAGAAGGGTGGACAGAAACGGAGTGTCAAAAGATGATGCATTTCTAGCAGGATCTTCAAGAGCAACGAATCCCAAGGAAGGTCAAGGAGAAAAAGGTTTCAAGATAAAAATAATGGTCAAAACTATCAGAGCATCACAGTTCTGAAACTAAGCTTTCTTCATCTAAGAAGCTAAGTTTCCTCCAGATAAGAAATCTGAAATCTCAGCTGAAAGAAAACTGAAATCTCAACTGGATAAAAACAATACCATATTTTAATGGGAACAGGGTAAATGTGGGAGAAGAAAGCCCCCATCCTTCGTACATTCAAAGCTCTGATGAGCATAGGAATATTTGTGGAAGCCTGGTTCTCACAATGGAAAGCAGGAAGTAAGGAAAAGCTTCCAGAACATCTGTTCCCACGAGATTTTCAGACCTGAGTCGCACACAAAAGGAAGTTTGGACAGTTCAGATAAAGGTCAGACACTTATCTGAACTTCAGAGGTAGTTATTTAAGTCAAACCAAGTACGTTATACTGTAGTTCATTTCCTAAGAAATTGAAAGTTGGCCACACAGCCCATAATGATAAAAACCGAACATTTCATTGCTAACCTTTCATGTCTGTGATACATAACAAAGTTGAACAGAGAGAATATAGCTGCTTTCTGCCATTGCTATATCCATGAGAGGTGAAACCAAATAAATCACATTAATCAGTGTTTGTCTGGCATTTAATAAGACAACCTGTGCTTTTCAAACAGTAATTCCCTTTGCCATAGGATTAATGAAATTTGAAAGGGAGTCTAAAGGCTTTAAAACAGATAGCACTAAGAATAACTTTAAATCTTTCCTAGGTACAGATCAATAGTGTTTTTGACTATAATACAAAACAGTAGCTCATAATAGACTTGTATGTACTTAACGTGTTTTTTTTTTTTTTTCAGTATTTGGGGGTTGAAGCTAGGGCCTTGCACATGCTAGACAAGTGCTCTAGCACTGACCTGGACTTCCCGCCTCCTTTTTTAAAAATTTTGAGACAGGGACTCTCTAAATTGTACAGACTGCCTCTGGCCTCGAACTTGTGATCCTTCTAACTTCAGCCTCCCAAGTTGCTGGGATTATAGGCACATCCCACACAACAACAACCACTTAGACATTTGTCTTTGACCTACCCCCAAAACAAGTCCAATAATATAGAATATAAATTATATGTTGGGTTGCATTTCAGTTTGATGCAGGAGAACAAAATGATTCCTTTCTGTTTATATCATGTTCACTGAAATTGGTCCATGTTTTTAAGCCATTAGCAGATAATACACACTCTGGAAAGGAACCCAATAAGAAGAGGGCTCAACTATATGGTATAAACCAGGACTGAGTGGAAGTGAACTGCGTTTTTGGTTTGGCTAACACCTTAACAGTTTTCAAATATTTAGATTCAGCAAAATTCGCAATGCATGCTGCATCCCAATTCTCCTTTCCCTTTTACACTGATGTGCATTTAACATGAAATAGAATCTGTAAATCCTTATGATTTTATAGCTAACTCATCATTGTGCCTCATAAAAATCTGTGCAATCTCCTGAAAGTCAACAGCCCCAGTTTGTTAAAAACACAATTCTCTTGAGAAATGCCTGAAACCAAAACTTTCACTTACTCTAAATTTATGAAATGTCCAAATCTACATTGATCACCCGGGCATCAGCCTCTAAGAAACCCTATTCCGCCTTGAAGTGAAATGTTATCCAAGGAAGGGATTTCTAAATCTAAAAGAGATTTCCTTTAAAGCAGGATCATACTTTTTTCCATGTGATTCTAAGAAGCTTCCCCCCTACTTTAGTGGTTCTTTTTACTTATTTTTTATGAAATAAATATTTGTTTTTATTTTTGAAGTTGAAATTAATTTTTTTGCAGCATTAGGGGACTGAACAAAGGACCCCACACACATTTTGCAAAATGCTGTCTCAATGAGCACCAGCCCCAGCCCCTGTTTTACTTTTTATCTAGAGACAGGGTCTGGCTAAGTTACCCAGGCTGCCTCTGGCCTCAAACTTGTGATCCTCCTGCCTCTGCCTCCCAAGTCACTGGGATTGGTGTGTGCCACCATGTCCAGCTGAAATGAAAATTATTGCTAATGTTACATAAAATATAAAAATGTACGTATGTATGGAGTACCATGTGATATTTCAATACCTGTGTGTAATTGTGTAGTGTTTAGATCAAGGTAAACTTAACCCATGCCCTCAAACATTTCTTTCCTGGTAGCAAAAACAATCTTATTTTTCTAGCTTTTGAAAACATACAGCACACCATCATTATCTATTGTGATCCCTTTGTGCAATAGCACACTGGAACTTCTTGCTTAGATCTGACCATAACTTAGCATTTGTTGGTTAGTCTCTCCCCATTCCACCTTTTGCCTCTTGTAGGAAGAGTGTTATCTTCATCCTCAAAAGAAAGCCTGCCATCTCAGAAAGTTTTGTGGCTGACGAATGAAGCAATTAGGGTTAAAGGGGAGGGCAGACTTCTGTTCTGGAAGAGAAAAGCAATGAGTACATCATTTCGGTTGGTCCATGAGAGGTCAGGGAAGGGCTAATGCTCCACTTCCTTGCTGCTCTAGTGAACTTTCCGCTTCAAAGGATCTTCAGGAAAGACGACATAATAGGAAAGGTTAAAAGAAGTCACAGAAAAGCAAAGGATTGCAAAGACGCCGCTGTGGGAATCAGCCGAGAAAGGAAAAGAAGGCTATCTGCTCTTCTAATTAATGATGTTTTCTCTGGGGTTCTTTCTTAGGTGCTTATTAAGAAGTGAAGGTTTAAAATGTTTGGGAGCACAGGGGATTTAATAAAGGGCTTTAGGCTATTATAAATAAATAATCTGTAAGCTCTTGTATTGAGGTTTATAATGTCTTTGAATGATGACAAAAATTTGCTTTCACACCTGTGCTCTGGGTAGTGATACAGCTGTGCTTCTCTGATTTTACTGTACATATATCTCTGAGGATTTGGGCTAAGGGTCAGCTCAATTGGTAAGGGGCTACTTGGAGCTCTCTGAAGTCCTGGGTTTAATCCCCAGCACTGCGAAAATGGGAGAAGGACATGGCAATCCACTCTTGAAGCAATCGTGAAACAAGCAGCCATTGAAAACCCTATGAATAGCAGAGAAGTACTGTCTGATATAGTGCCAGAAAATGAGTCCCTCAGGCTGGAAGGCATTCAAGAAACGACTGGGGAAGAGTTGCCTTCTCAAAGTGGAGTCGATGTTAATGATGGGAATGGACTAAAGCCTCTGGGACCTCCTTTTACTCATGTGCATGACTCAAAATAAGAAGAAACACAGTGACTGCAACAATGAGCTTAAACAAAAAGATCATATGTATGGCACAGTGTCGGGGAGTGTTTCATTCTGTTGTTCATAGGGTAGCTAGGAGTTGGATCTGACTAAATGGAACCCAACAATAGGCTCCTCGCTGTCAACCTATCCTGGTCCATGTCCATTCTCCATTGGTTCTCAATATTCTCATGCAATTTCCTTTCCATCTTTCTTCTCTAGTCTTCTACTTCCTATGTCTATTTATTCTGCCTTCTTGGTTTTCTTACTAATTTTAGTAAATAGCATTCTCTGGTAAATTCTTGAGGAAAAATTGCCATGGATATATACATATGAGACCCTATCTGATATAAGACATCTTTATTTTACCACCATAATTAATTTTTAGCTAAACTAACTTTAGCTAAACTAGATTAGAAGTTATTTTCCTGTAGGATTTTGGAAAATCTTACTCAGTGATCACTAGTTCTTATCAATGATGATGAAAAGTTTAAAAAGTCAGATTCCTAATATCTTGGGAACTATTATTCATCTTCAGTATAGAATCTTACACTATCTTACCTTTGTTTCCAATAGACTGAAAAGTCATCTCCAAGGATGATTCTTTCCATCTGAAAATTTTTATCACTGATTCTGGAAATTTTTCTGCATTTATTTCATTGATAATAGCAGTTTCCTCCAGTTTTTGGGTGCTATACTCTAGTCTGATATTTTAGTTTTCTCTCAATTTTCCATCTCTGTCTTTGTGATCTGTTTTCTGTGAATATCATCACCTATATCTTCCCTCTTTTAGTGTTTTTCTAATTTGAGGTCAAATTTTACTTTCTTACGATTTTAAACTTTACTCTGAAAATTCATTTCTATCATAACTTTCACTTTTTCAATGATATGCAATACATTTTCTTATTTCACTAAGGATCGATCATAATGATATTCAGGTTTTAGATCTTTTATTTTTAAAAATTGAAGTATTATTCATCTACCATTTGTTGTTGTTGGGTTGTCAAGTTGGATCTGACTCGTGGTGACCCTATGTACGACAGAATGAAACACCACTCAACACTGTCCCATGCACATAATTTTTTTATATTTGAGCTCCGTGCTGCAGCCATTATGTTTTTTCTCATTTTGAGTCATGCCACATCAGCAAAAGGGGCTTTACTCCACTCCCGTCATTAAGGTAGGTTCCATTTTGAGGAAGCAACTCTTTTCCAGTTGTTTCTTGAATGCCTTCCAAACTCGGGGCAGGGGGCTCATTTTCTGGCACTATATTTGACAGTGCTTCTCTGCTATTCCTAGAGTTTTCAATGGCTAGTTGTTTCTGGAGTGGGCTGCTGGGTCCTTCTGCTTAGTCTGTCTTAGTCCAGAATCTCAGCTGAAACCTGTGCACCATGGTTGACCTTGCTGGTGTCTGAAATACCAGTGGCATAGCTTTTGGTATCACAGTGACATGCAAGCCCTCACAGCATGACAAGCTGACAGACATGTGGGGGAAGAACCAGAGTAGGCACTTGTTGTTGTTGTTGTTGTTAGGTGCTGTCGAGTTGGTATCCAACTCATAGCGACCCTCATAGGGTTTTCAATGGCTGACTGTTTCGGGATTGCCTTGGGAGTGGATTGCCAGGTCCTTCTCCCATTTGTGCGGTGCTGGGAATTGAACTCGGGACCTCAGAGACTGCAGAGAAGCGCTTTACCAACTGAGCCAAATCCCAGCCCAAGTAGGCACTAGAAAAATAAAAAAAAAACATATAAAGATCTCCAGATTCTGGTAATGGTAGAGTAGTGTAGGAAGCTCACCTTGATGGCAGCAGCTATAGAATTTGTACAAATCAGAATGAAACAAAATGAAACAATTGTTTGAGGGCACTGGAGAATAGATAAGAAGGCAGAAACTTGAAGGAGGAGTCATGCTGGATAAGATCCACCTTGAACCACGTTTTCAATCAGGGTACTTCCAATCTGTGTGGCATATGAAGAATAGAGCTAATGAAGAATGTGACATTCTTTTTTTTTTTTTTTTTTTTTTTTTTTT
>VMDO01000047.1:518148-545734 GCA_007922755.1 Pedetes capensis | reverse complement strand
TGCAGATGACACCACTTTGCTTGCTGAAAATGAAGAGGATTTAAAACATTTACTGATGAAGATCAAAGATCATAGCCTTCAATATGGGTTATGACTAAACATCAACAAAACAAAAATCCTTACGACTGGGTCAGCACGCAACTTCACATTAAATGGAGAAAAGATTGAGGTTGTCCAAGATTTTACTTTGCTTGGCTCTGTAATGAACACACGTGGTAGCAGCAGTCAAGAAATCCAAAGACGCATTGCTCTAGGAAAAGCTGTGGCAAAAGATCTCTTTAGAGTATTGAAAAGCAAAGATGTCACATTGAAGACGAAGGTGCGTCTGACTCATGCCATGGTATTTTCAGTGGCATCATATGGTTGTGAAAGCTGGACATTGAACAACAGAGACAGAAAAAGAATTGATGCTTCTGAATTGTGGTGCTAGAGACGTCTATTGAATATACCATGGACTGCCAAAAGAACCAACAGATCTGTCCTAGAAGAAGTACAACCAGAGTGCTCCTTGGAAACAAAAATGGCCAAACTGCGTCTTACATATTTCGGACATGTAGTCAGGAGAGACCAATCCCTGGAGAAGGACATCATGTTTGGGAGAGTGGCAGGTCAACGCAAAAGAGGAAAACCCTCCACCAGGTGGATTGATACAGTGTCTGCAACAATGGGCTTAAACATAAATAAGATGGTTTGCCTGGCACAGAATCGGCAAGTGTTTCAATCTGCTGTACATAGGGTCGCTATGAGTCGGACTCGACTCGACGGCACCTAACAACAACAACAACAACAATGTTCCTTGTTTAAAACTTATACATTCCATACTACAGGTTACCTCCCATCTCCTTGCTTCTTATCTGTCTATTTCCATGACAACATCCACCCTGTAAGTCACTTTCTGATTTCTTGTTGTTAGGTACCCTCAAGTCGGTATCCGACTCATAGCGACCCTCTGTACAACAGGGGAAACACTATTGTCAGTGCTTCTCTGCTGTTCATAGGGTTTTCAATGGCAGATTGATTTTTGGGAGGGGGTTGCCAGTCCTCCCAACCTTACAGCTTCTGGTGTTCCCAGGCGGTCTCCCATCCAGGTACTAACCAGGCCCAACCCTGCTTAGCTTCCGAGATCTGACGGGTTCGGATGCCACAGGGCTACTGCTGCAGGCTTCTGATTTCTTACAACTGCTAAATTCAGTCTATTGAATGTACTCTCAACTGCGTAAGCCACTTCCTGATTTCTTGTGTCATGTAGATGTTAGCTGCCTACTTTCATGGTAACTAGCTTAATCCATTTATAGATGACCGTTAGGCTGTGTACGTTGTTCCAGCTGACAACCCCCCACCCTGTAAATTATATAACTCCAAGAGAACTGAGGTTCGGGGTCAATCCTGAGAGGACTCATTTCTGTGGGCTGACCTTGCTATAGCAATACATTTTTTATTTTACCCAATTCCTGAGTCTCTCGAAGTACTTTTGGTTTTCTCATGCTGCTTCAAGATAAGTATAAAAAGATATTTCATTATTTTAATTTGCAATTTCCTGACTGCTAATGGTGTTCATTTTTTCAGATTTATTGACCATGTCTTTTTTGTGAAGTATCTGTGCCTTTTGCCCACTGTGATGGTTTGAGTATGATTTGAGTATGTCCTTCAAGGGTTTATGTGTTGGAGGCTCAGTTCTTAGTGTGATAATATTGGGAAATGGTATGGACTTTAAGAAATGGGCCCTCATGGGAGGTCCTTAGGTCACTTGAGGATGTTGTCCTTGGGAGGAATTAAGATAGTACTGATGGGACCCCCTTAGTTCTCCTGAGAGGGCTGTTATAAAAGGAGCAAGCATGATTCTGCTCCCTCTCTCTGGCTTCCTATTTCAAGATGTGGTCTCTTCCTCCCACATGTGCTTATGCTGTTGTGACACCATCCACCATTACATCATCACCAGAGGCCAAATGCTTCTCCGCCCCCTCTCCTGCCTGATTTTGCACTTTGAATTTCCAGAACTGTGAGCTAAATAAATGCCTTTTCTTTATAAAGTTAGCCTGTGTCAGGTATTTTACTATGGTAATAGAAAACAGGCTATTTAAAAAATATCTTCCATGCTGGACATGATGGCCCATGCCTGTAATCCCAGTGACTCTGGAGGCAAAGACAGGAGGATCACAAGTTCCAGACCAGAGGCAGTCTGCATAATTTAGGTGAGACCCTGCCTCAAAAAGAGTAAAAAAATGGGCTGAGGGTGCAGCTCAGTGGTACAACACTTATGAAGCATGCAAGCACAAAGCTCCGAGTTTAAACCCCAATACTGAAAAAAAAAGAAAAAAAAAAGAATTCTTACTGGATAGAATTTTTTAAGGGTATCAACCTTGTCTTTTATGTTGTTGTTGTTAGGTGCTGTCGAGTCGAGTCCAACTCATAGCGACCCTCATAGGGTTTTCAATGGCTGACTGTTTCGGGATTGCCTTGGGAGTGGGTTGCCATGTCCTTCTCCCACTTTTGCGGTGCTGGGAATCGAACTTGGGGCCTCAGAGACTGCAGTGCAGCGCTATACCAACTGAGCTAAATCCCAGCCCTTTGTCTTTTATAGTGAGTACTTTTTGTGTCTTATTTAAGAAATCCTTCCCTAATCCAGAATCAAAAGTATGCTCTCCTGTATTTTCTTCTAAATATTTTATTTATTTGTATTTATTTATTTTGCAATAATAGGGATTGAACTCAGGGCTTTACACATGCTGGATAAATGCTCCTCTAAATATTTTACAATTTTGTCTGAACACATAATTTGGAATTAATTTTTATGAAAGATGAAAGTCAGTAATCCAATTTTCTTTTTTCTTTTTTTTTTCCTCTGGTGATTTTATTTTTCACATATATATTCTTAAAATTTTTTTGCAATATTAGGGGTTGAACCCTGGGCTTCATGCATGTTTTGCAAGCATGCTACCACTGAGCAGCACCCTTTCCCCATTTTTTGCTTTTTATTTTGACACAGAGTCTCACTAAGTTATGCAGGCTATCTGGCCTCGAACTTGGAATCCTCCTGCCTCCGTTTCCCTGGTGGCTGGGATTATAGGTGTGCACCACAGCACCTGTCTCTCCATTGGTTTTAAATGTTATCACTGTCAGATGTCAAGTTTCCATAATGTCTGTTTGAAGCCCTTCCATTTTGTTTCATTGTTAAATTTGCCAATTCCTGAAATGATTTGACATTAACTTAACTATTGCCTTATTAAAAAAAAAAAAAAAGTCTTGCTCACTGGTAATAAGAATTTCCTTGTCTAGTTCTTCTCTTTAAGAGTATCTTGACTAGTTTTGTGCCTTTGCTCTTCCATATATATTTTAGAGACAACTCGTCTATTCTTTTAAAAGTGAGACTTTCATTGGAATTGCTTTAAATCTGTGAATCAATTTAAGGGAAATCAACATCTTTAAGATACTCAATTTCCTCTCCCTGAACATGGTATATATCTCCATTTATTTAGGGCTTCAGTATCAGTCAGTAAAATTTAATCATTTTCTCCAAATAGGTCTTACACATTTTGTGTAAGATTTATTACTATTATCTATGTTGTTGCCATCGTTGATGATTATCATTTTTCATGATTGCAAACTTGACATAAAAATACAATTTCTTTAATTTGCATTTTGTGCTCATTAATCAAGGTGAACATTTTAAATATGTTTATGAACTATTTGCATTTCTTCTCACAAATTGCTAGTCACATGGTTTGCCCATTTTTCTAACATGATGTGTGGCAGATATTCTGTTTGCTTATCCAATATCCATTTTTTTTTCTTCTTTCTTGTGAACAGAACTGATTTTGTTTGATTTCTACATACAAAAAAAGTGATCTTGGCTCATAGATAAACCCTTATTGGTCTAAGACAATCATAGTAATTCCATTCTCCTTTTCTTTTTAACAAATTGATGTAGGGTAACCCATTTTATAACCAGTGGGATATGAGAAGGAGAGTTCTGTTTGAGACTTCCTAGAAAGGCTTCCCTGATCTTAAGAACTAAACAAAGAAGACTATTTAGTCTTTTCTGTTTCTGATATTGAATATGATGTCTGGAGTTACTGCAGCTATCTTAGGACCTTGGGGTCTGAAGACTGAGGATAAAGTTAAGGACAGCAAAACAGAAAAATAGAAAGAACTTAAGCACTTTCTGATATTAACACTTAATGGGTAACTTACATATATTAACTCTTTTTGCCCTTACAATCTTTAGATACATATAATTAAAACGACCATTTTCTTTTTTTTCTCCCTTTATTTTAAATGTTGGTGGTGTACAGAGTAATACAGCATTGGCCTTTTCGATTATGCAACTATTATATCACTTTTGGTTACACTTTTATCAATTTACAAGGTTTACAGAACCCTTTGTCTAATATGTAGTAAAACTCATATGCCTATTTGGATTATATTTCCCTAATTTCCCCATGTACTCATGAAGTTTCACTGTTTACATTAAGATTATCTCCTCCCCCTTTATCCCTCTACATTAATTCTCCTCCCCATCCTATCTTCCACAATCTTCACTTCCCTTTGCTAGTTCCCTCCCTCCTTCTTTCTACTCTTTATATTTCCCTTCTTCGCTAAGTTCAACTGTGCATTTTTGTATATCAACTTATGTATAGGATTTTTTCTTCCTTTAAGTAAGATTCAGCTCGCACATATGACTGAGAACATATGGTATTTCTCTTTTTGAGCTTGTATTCATTCGCTTAAGCTGATATTCTCCAGTTCCATCCATTTTGCTACAAATGGCATTATTTCATTTTTTATTGCTGAGCAGTATTCCATTGTGTATATGTATTATAATTTTTTTTTATCCATTCTTCTGATGTTGGGCACCTTGGTTGGTTCCATATCCTGGCTATTGTGAAGAGTGCTGCATTGAATATGGAGATGCAGGTGTCTCTGTGGTATGATGACTTGTCTCCCTGTGGGTATACTCCCAGTAGTAGTATAGCTGGGTTATATGGAAGTTTTATTTTTAGTTTTCTGAGGTATCTCCATATTGATTTCCAAAGTAGTTGAACTGATTTACAGTCCAAACAACACTGTAAGAGGGTTCCTTTTTCTCCATATCCTTGCCAATTTATTATTTGTTTTGTTAATCTTGGCCATTCTTACTGGAGTAAAACAACCATTTTCAAAAGAGGAAACTGCATCATAAATAGGATTAGTAATTTGTTCAATGCTATATATCTAGTAAGTGGAAGAGCCAGTATATAAGCCCAATAGTCTGGCTTCACAGCCTATACATTCTATGTACTATTGTTGTTGTTAGGTGCCCTCGAGTCGGTATCTGACTCATAGCGACCCTCATAGGGTTTTCAGTGGCTGACTGTTTCGGGATTGCCTTGGGAGTGGATTGCCAGGCCCTTCTCCCATTTTTGTGGTGCTGGGAATTGAACTCTGGACCTCAGAGACTGCAGCACAGCGCTCTATCCACTGAGCTAAATCCCAGCCCCTATGTACTATAATGTCTTTTATTAAAGTCAGTGTGTAATATCAACAAATGAAGGTGCCCCACCTTTAGATTTGTTAGATGAAATTATATAATTCTCTATTGTTTATATGACTTTGAATGGAGTCTTCTGCCACTTATAGCCCAAAGGTCTTGATGTTGGGCATTTATCCTTTTCTAGTTGATTTGTAAGATTTCTGTATTAAGGATACCAAACCCTTGGCTATCACTTGAGTTGCAATAGTAATATTTTTAGAAACTTTGTCCAGTTCTCAGGTATTGCTACAGGCTTGTTTGAACCACCTTTCAGTAGGATAATTTTGTAAAACATGGCAAAAGAGTTTAAAATGTTCATTCATACCCTTTGGACCATTATGTCCATGTTTAGAAATTTAATTTAAAGAAATTATAAGAAATGGGCACAAATAGTAATCTGCAATGATATTTTTCATTATTGCTTATAGCACAAAAAGAAACAGACCTAAACATTAAGAATTAGGAGATTGGCTAAGGACATTATAGTATAGCCATACAATGGACAATGTTCATAGTAGCCTTATTTGTAATAATCAAAGATGGGAAACTACCCAGTGTCTTCCGATTGGTGAATATATAAATAAACCATGGTACATACATACCATGGAATACTGATTAGCAATAAAAAGGAGTAAACTACTGCAACAACTTAGATGAACCTCAAGGAAATTATGCTTAGTTAAAAACTAATCTCAAAAGTCTACATACTATATAATTCCATTTATGTAACATTTGTAAAATAATATGGAGGTAAAAAACATATTAGAATCCAGTGACTTCAGATGGCAAATTTGAGGCTGGAGGCAGCCTGTACAACTTAGAGAGACCCTATCTCAAAATGAAAAATTAAAACATTTTTTAAAACAGAGTAAGTCTAAGAGTATGGTCCAACAGTAGAGCACTTGCCTAGTATGTGCAAGGCTCTGGATTCAACATTCCAGTACTGCAAACAAACAAACAACAACAAAAATAGATTAACAGTTACCAGGTGTTAGGGGTGGTGGGAAGTAGGGAGATGGGTGTGACTATAAAGGAATAACACAAGGGAGTCTTTGATAGTATGGGTGAATCTATTGATTGTATTGGTAGTTACTAAGGCTACCCATGATTGCATAGAGCTACACACACACACACACACACACACACACACACACACACACACACACACACAGAGTATGTGTATAACCGCTGAAATATGAATGAGTTCTATGGATTGTGCCAATGTCAACTTCTTGGTTTTGATATTGTACCACAGTTGTATGTTACCTATTATTGGAAGATACTGGGGTGTAACATGTTACCTATCATTGGAAGAGCCCTAGGAGAATGCGCATGAGAGAAGAGGGTGCACATTTCTTTGTAACCTCCTGTGAATCTACAATTATTTCACAATAAATAGTTAACAAACAAACAAAAAAAAACTGTATTTGGTGGTACTGGAGAGTGAAACCCAGGGCCCCACATATTCTAGGCAAGTGCTCTCTACCACTGAGCTATACTCCTAGGCCCTACAAAAAAAATTTTAAACAGAACTTACAAACTAAATACAAATACTTAAATGAAAATTATGGAGCATTATATTTTGAGGGTGGTCAATTTTTAGACTCTACCTATAATTGTTAAATGATTTGATGCTAAAGTAGTTTTTTCAAAGAGACAAAAGTATGCATTTAAAAAAAACAGGATGCAAAAATAGTATATTTGATATGACCACAATTTCATATCTACCACAGTGTCAAAATATGTGTACACATTTTAAGCGAAGTTATCTATGTATTTCTTTTCTAAATTGAATTGGATTATGATAACAATGTGTAGTATGATCTCTTGTAATTTCAGAAGTCAAATATGACTTGTATTCATCTTTTGTTATAGGTATATATTGAATACTATAATTTTAATACAATTTTTTCCTTTCTTAAATGTATACATTTTTGGCACACTCTGTATGTGTGTGTGTGAATATATGCACATATATATCCATACACTTACATAAACATCCATATGAATATATATATTGTACATATGTGGGCATGTATATATGTGCATGTATATAGATGTTAATAGTGACTATCTCTGGGTTGTATTCCCCCGTTTCTATGGAATATAGAATATTTGAATAGAGTTTTAGCTGGGAAAATGACCTCCTAGAATAAAGACTGCTTTCCCTATCTCCTTAGCAGGTAGATGTGGCCATGGGACTATGTTCTTACCAATGGGCTGACATACTAATGTATCGCTGCTTCTAAGAACCTTTGCTTGCAGAGCACTGGGATGAGTTGTTATAGCCCTTTCTCATTCTTCCCACATTTCCATGTTGCCAGCTGCAAGGATGAGGTTGCAGTCCATACTGCAGGGGTGGCAGGGCAGTGAGCTGGCAGAAGCATGGGCGTCCTGAGGTCTCTAAGGACTGGAGTTCTCATGCCAGTCTGGACTGTTTGCCTTTGGTCTTCATGTAGTTGAGAGCAAAATAAACTTCAGTCTTGTCAAAGCCAGCTATTTTGGGGTTTCTGTCACTTGCAGTCACACCCAATCCTAAGAAACCAAGAGTCCTTTTTATTTTTAATTTGTGTACTTTCCAAAACATCTACAATGAACATCTCCCTTTATTTATAATTGGAAATAAAACTTGTTTGTAGGAAAAAATAAAAACAAGAAATCCTTCATCAGGCTCCATTCTCTCAACCAAAAATATGATGATGTTGACTAAATCTTCCAGATTTCCTCTGAAGTGTCCCCATTTCAAACATTCTGGATAACTGTCTTATCAGATAAGTTTCCTGAATTTGATCTGGAGATATGGTGATTATACTGATAACTTTCAGCTGGAGGGAGGGAGGCTGATCAAAATATTTGTGTCTTTCTTCTCATGTTATAAAGAATCTCCTTTGGCCATAGGATCACTTCCTTTTCCTGAAAGGCTTTGAGTCAGCACTTGGGCATGCGAATGCACCGCTGTTTTTATCCTTCTCTGATTGTTTTGGTGGATAAGTCATGTCTCTACGCAACCTGAGAACAAGTGCTATTGTAGTTGACACCTGTTGTTTTGTCTGCCCCACACCCCCTTTCCGTCGGGAATTGTCCCTCCTTGTTCCATGTGATTTGGATGGAACTGTCAATCCCAGTGCCTCCTGGTGCCCCAAGTGACCCCTAACCACAGGCATGGCACACCACTCAGGTCTGGTTCCACATCTACCCTTCCACATTGATGGATGGTACGACACCATTCAGTTCTTCCCTGCAGTTTGTTATATGGCCCCTGGAAGAAAGTGTTTCCCTGTTTTAGGTTATTTCCTGTAAAGAGGTGGGCTTTGGACAGTTCGGGTAACCTTTCCTGCCTTGAGAAAGTGTGTCTTTTTTAGGAAAAAGTCAGCGAGCTGAGCCCAGTCCTAGAGTGTGAGAGAGGGAGCAGAAGAGCTGCTGACTCGAAATGAGCCTATGTAGGCTCCTAGCCTAACCATGACTAAAGGTAGGGCCCCCAAGACTTTTCAACAAATTTCCTTTTTGCTTAACTTTTTGAGTTGCTTGAGTGTTGGCTAAGCTTCACTTTTGGCCTCCAAGGAGCCCCACCCTATTCCCAGCAAGGTAGAGGTATTATATTTTTGTGGAATCTGGCTCCAGTCTTGAGATTCACTGCCACTTGAACGTGGTCAACTGTTAGGAATTTGAAGGGAAATTCTAATGACTGATGCAGGTAGTAATAACAGGGCATATGATTAGGGAAAAAAAATACTTCTCTATTGTTATTCCCTGTTGGGTATTAATAGGTACCCTTCATGGACCAACATATTCAATATGTAACAAATATATAATGAACACCTTCATACATCGCAGGGAATAGAGAAAACAGCCTCTGTACATGGTGAATTAGTAATAACAAATAGCAACATCCATTATATTTTACAGGATTTTGCCTATTGGTTAAAACCCTCTTCTCTTATTCCTTATTTCTTTTGGTATCTACAACAGTTTTAGGAGGAGGGCTGGGTGTGATCAGCAGATCAGTTATTCCCCAACCAGTAGGTCTGTTCCACTAAGAAAGAGTGTGCCAAGCACACAGCTAGACAAAAACAAATACGAACTGTAATGCTGAAAAAAGTGGAGACCAACATCCAGTAGCCAACTATTCTCTCAGCCATGGAAGCAGGGACATTGAACATTAAAGCATGTAAAAGTTTGAGTTTAGAAGCCATTCAGATAGCTCACAAATGGGGTGATCCTCTCTGTTGGTGGGGATAACAGTGATAGTGATGTTGACAGCTAGGAACAGCTTGAAGATTTTTGAAACATTGTAGTAACACTGCTAATTAAAGTAGTAGGTCTGGCCAGGCGCAGTGGTTCATGCCTGTAATCCCAGTGACTTGGACAGAGGAGGCAAGAGGATTGCAAGTTTGAGGCCAGAGTCAGCCTCTGTGTAATTTAGGGAGACCCTGTCTCAACATAAAAAGTGAAAAAAAAAAAAAGAGGGGAGAGGGCTGAGCGTGTAGCTCAGTGGTACAACCTTGCAAAGCATGCAAGTGTGAGGCCCTGAGTTCAGCCCTCCAGTACTGTTACCCCGAAATGCTGCACCCCCAAATATGTTACAGTGAATTTATCTCCCTTCACCCTATTTGGCTCTCTGGAGGGCTGATTGCTGATGACGGGTAAGATCTCTCATAAGCAGAGGGACAACCTAAGGCACAATTGTGGAGAGGCCATCAGGAGAGGCAGGGCTGCTTGGAAAGGCCAAGATGCCTGTCTTACTAGAGCGAGAGGCATAAATGCCCACCTGTTCACTGTGTCCTTTGCTTGACATTGCGAAGGTTTACTGGTATATGCAGTAAAATGAGTTTCGAGAATACTAGCTGATGTCATGGTTCCTGGAAGGCCACTTATCGATTATCTCTTGTGATTTGGAGGGAATGTCGGGAGAGTCTGGCCTGCCCTGATCATACCTTCGATTGTTATAATGATATGGCGCATAGTAAGAAAAAGAGATTAGAGAAACAGTGACCAGGTTAAAAGTTCATACATTCCTTTTCTGTTGGCTGTGATTGTTACTAAGAAATAAAGTTAAGATATAAGGAGGCTAAGGAAGAGCCCTAGTAGAGCTCCTGGCCATAGCTCATGGACATTTTTTGGCTGTCCATCTCTTCATTTTGTCGCGGAACTTTGCAACTACACAGTACCACAAAAAAAAGAAGAAGAAGAAGAAGAAGGAGAAGGAGAAGGAGAAGGAGAAGGAGAAGGAGAAGAAAGTTACTGTTAGATGCTGTGGAGTCAGATCCAACTCAGAACAACCCTATGTACAACAGAATGAAACACTCCGCAACACTATGCCATGCCCAGCTCTATGTCAGTGCTTCTCTGCTATTCATAGGATTTTCAATGGCTGATTGTTTCAGGAGTGGGCTGCTGGGCCCTTAATCTATTTTTTGTGATGGTATGGATAGAATCTAGGGTCTCAGAGAGTGCAGAGCAGCACTCTACCAACTGAGCTAAATCCCAACCCTCACAAAAAAAATACATAGAAAGAAAGGAGAGAGAGAAGAAAGAAAGAAAGAAGGAAAGAAAGAAAGAGAGAAAGAGAGAAAGAAAAAGAAAGGAAGGAAAGGAAGGAAGGATGGAAGGAGGGAAGGAGGGAGGGAGGGAAGGAAGGAAGAAGGCAGGAAGGAAGGAAAGAAAGAGGTCTGGATGTCCATTGCCTAATTGAAAGAAATTTAAAAAATAAATAAAAGGTGATTTTGGTGTAATGAGGACGTGGTTGTAATTTTGAAGATGAGAAAATGGAGAAAAACATTATACCACCTTTTGTTTTGAAAACTCTCTTTCAAGGATTCCTCAGTCATTGTACCTACCTGAGAACAGATCAACATGGCAACTCTGTATACTGGTGCCCCGGGGTCAGGATGCCTGTTTCCTGGGTCCCAGCAGCTTTCTGCTACTCTTGGTGCATAAGTGACATCTGGCTTACATTCAGGTAGAGGCTGCTGGCAGCTCCTAGAGGCCCAAGGCCCCCCCCCCCCTTCCATCTGGCTCCCCTCTGTCCTGCCTCTGAGTTGATGCCTGTGGCCAGGAACATCCTAACAACAGGCAGTCATTGTCTAACTTCAGAGTTGTTTGACTAACTGGTCCTTGTCCAAGAGTGTGTGTATACAAGGGGAGGGACTTCTCAAGCTGCACAGCATTCAGCAGAATGCAGGGGAGGGAATAACTGAACTGAGAATTGAGATTGGAAGGTTCTTCCCATTCTCAACTGATTTCATTTCTTGGGATTTGAAGTGAGAAGCGTCACGATGAAGCACCTCCACTTACAAAGTGCCTACGTGGTGCCAGAAACTATACACAAGACCGTAAGCCTTCCAGGCAAGGCTCCACAGGGTAATGTTAACGCAGCACCTCAGCTGGGACTCAGAGAGGTGAAGTGGCGTACCTACTCACACAGCTAGGAGGGGCAGAGCACGACTTTGGCTGTCTCCAGAGACTTCCAGGATGTTCTCTAGTTCCATAACACCCAGGTTGTCATGTTAGAGTGGGAGGAATGGCCTTTCTGAGTCACACAGGCCAGCCTTCCGCCAGGGTCTGAGGCCTTCCGGGTGTTGGTGATAGAAGCTCTGTGTCCCTGTCCCTGTCACATGACTAAGGAGCCAGCAGATGAGACTGGAGCCAATGCTGAGGACACTGGGTGGCAGGCCTCTGGAAGCCACACTGCCTCACTAGGATGCCCAGCACACACCTAGGGCACTGGGGACAGAGAGGCAAGAGTCCAGTTGGGTTTTGAGTTCCACTTGCCAGCCCTTACCCCTGAAGAGAGACAGCAGGGAAATGTCTTGGGGTTCAGAGGGTCGCCTGGGGTGGGCGGCTCCACAGATCCCAGTGGCCAGTTGCACCCTGTGGGAAAGCCTTGGCCCTGGCCAGCCAGGGAGCCACTATGGTGCCGCCTCCTACCCACGGCTTGGCTTAGCGGGTTCCCAAGTGGATTGACTTCCTCCCTCCTCCGCCCCCACCCCTCCTTGGTCCCCAGGGAGCCCTGCAGGCCACTGGCAGAGTTAGCGCTTAGTCCTCAAGGCCCACAAGCCTCCCCAAATCCCTTCCCCACACACCTTCAAGCCAGGCTTCCCAGGGGGAGCAGGAAGGGAGCCCCCGTCTCTGGGTCTGTTTAGAGCTGGCCAGCCCCAGCCCCTCTCCTTCTGCTGGTCACCGAGCCTCCTCTCAATGCAATAACAGGGCTTTGGGTATGGGCTGTTGTTTTTGCAGCTGGACTGGGGCGGAGCAGCAGCGGGAAGGCGTCTTGGGTACTGGCCGTCTGAGAAAGCCCGGAGCCCACATTCCCACTATGATGAGGCAGCCCCTGCAGGCTAGTAGCTGAGCTGTTCCCCAGAAGAGAGGACCCTGGGCAAAGCCTGAGTGTTGAGGACAGGCAGATGAGGCCAGCCAGCGGGGCAGAGGGAGCTCAGGAGAGCCTGGAAGTCACAAGCCCTCTGTGAGCCCCCCTCCCCCGGAAGGCTTGGTTCTCCCTGTTTCTAACTGCAGCTGGACCGAGCCTCCTGATCCCCCAGTCCCTCCCCACATACACATCTGGGAGGTGCTGGAGCAAGCTTCCTTAAAACAAACAACCCAAACAAAACAAAACAAAACAAAACAAAAAAATCACATTTACTAAGGGAACAATGTTGGAAACTAAAAAGAATAAAGCCAAAATTACTCGTAACCCCTCACACGAAAATATCCATTACAAACATTTTGACATATTTCTCCACAACCTATTGGTTTTAATTGTGGCAAACTATACATCACATAAAGTGTACCATTTTATCCACGTTTAAGTATATGATTAAGCACATTTGCACTGCTTTGTGTTATCTTTTGAACATGAACTGTTTCCCACAAGCTCCTGTATGGAGTATTTGGTACCAGCTGGTGGTGCTATTTTAGGAGGTTCTGGAAATTTCGTGAGATGGGTTCTAACTAGAGGAATGGGTCCTAGGGGATGTGCCTTTGAAGATTATACCTGGTCCCTAGTCCCTTCTTCTCTCTGTGCTTCCTGTCCTCCATGCAGTGGAGAACCTCCTCTATCACAGGCGAGCGCCCACCCACCATCAGATTCTACACCCGGGGGCCAAGCAACCATGACACCATGAGCCATAATAAGTCTTTCCCTTCTAAGTTGTCCCCTTGTGTGTTTTGGTCACAGCTATGCAAAAGTAACGAATATACTGTGCAGCCTTCACTGTCATCTATCTCTAGAACTTTTTGTCACCCTCAACTGAAATTCTGTCCCTGGAAACCACCGTTTTACTTTCTGTCACCACAGAGTTGACTGGGCAGCTCATATGTGGAATCATGCAGTATTTGTCCTTTTCTGCCTGGCTTAGGTCACTTAGCACATCTTTAAAGTTCATCTGTGTCGAGGCATGTGTCAGAATTTCCTTCCTTTTTAAGGCTGAATAATATTTCATTGTGTGTGTCAGATTTTGTTTATCCCTTTATAATGTTTTTTTTTACCATGATACAGATTATACTTTGTCAGTAGTTAGATACACTGATTCTTTTACTTAGCTGCTACCATGTTATTAAAAATGGTTTCCTGGGTCTGGGTCTGGACCTCAGTGGTAGAGCACTTGCCTAGTATGCATGAGGCCTTGAGTTAGATTCCCAGTACCAACAAGAAACAAAAACAAAAACAAAAACAAAAAGAAATCTGAAAAACAAACAAACAACAAAAAAAAAACCACCCAAATAAATAAAAGTCTCTGAACATAATTTGTACTGCTTGGTCCTTGATTCCTTATACAGATGTAAGCATACTTAATATATACTTAACCAGTTTCCTATTGCTGGCTAACTCTTCTTAGTCTATTTGAGTATATTTGTTATTATAGATGACACTGAGAAGCACATCTTTGTAGACATTTTTTTTCTTTCTTTTTTTTTTTTGTTTTTGTTTTTGTTTTTTTGAGACAGGGTCTTGCTATGTAAGGGAGGCTGGCCTGGAGCACAATACATAGCCCAGGCTGGCCTCAAACTCATGATCCTCCTCCCTCCACCTCCGGAATATGGAATTACAGATGTGTGCTATTGCCTTTGAAGACATATCTTATGGGCCTTCCTGCAACCCTGCCTGACTTCTGCATTTCAAAGTATTTCCCAAGGAAGTATACCAGAATTGGTATTGCTCATCAAAGTGATCAACCCTCTTTAGTTATTTGATCAATATTGTCCAAATTTTCCAGCAAAATTATGCCTGTTGTTCCTCCTATGAGCAGGGTAAGAAATCCAGATCTTCTTCCTCCTTCATCTCACACTCAGTGAACTTCTGAGTAGCCAGGAGTGCTATGCTGTCCCTTAGCATTCCCTGGAGCTCCAGCAGCAACCAAGGCTGCTCTGACATAGTGGGCTGGCCAGCCTGATTGAAGAGTAGTACAGAGGCAATGGGGTAAGTAGAGTGAAGGTGCAGGGTCTCCACCCTATATGTGGCCTAAGCTTGGCCCAAGACCATTCTGGACACCCCTTCGCTGCCCAGTCAGAGGAGTAGCTGTATAAATGTAGAGCGGTAGCTGTATAAATAGTTCCACTTATTGACAAACCCTATGCTATATGTTCCTCCATTTTCCCCACTTTGCTGACGAGGATACTGAGTTCCACAGCTGTTTCGTACTTTGGTCAAGCTATGGAGCTGGGATCCAGCAGAGCTAGAATTCATAGTCAAGTCTCTATGACTCTAAGTCTTGTTCCATGTCCTGCTTCTTCTCCTAGGGACTCACTCTGCTGGCATTTCTACTCTGGGGAGAGGGTTGCAGGAGCTATGGACCAGTGATAGGGGTAGAATTTGGCTCTGCCTTGGCCCAGCCCAGCTTAGTCCTAGGGGTGGAATTTGGCTCTGCCCTTGGCCCAGCTGGGCCCAGTCCCAGCCCAGAGACCTGTGGCTGTGGGGAATATGTCCCAGTTGAGTGCTTCATATTCCAAGATACCTGGTTGAGGCAGGGATGAAGGCAGCCAGAGAGGGGTCGGTTGGACTAAACTCCCACTGTACACAAAAGGCCTGATTGTGTTACAGACTCTGTGCTTTGGGAAAATAAGTATCATGGAGTCATCTTGTTTTGGATAACCTGGTGTCCCAGAGACCTGGTGCCAAAGAAAATAGCCTAAGGAACCACAGCCAGCAATACTGATGGCTGCAGGTGAAGCCAACCCTTCCGGGGTCAGAGGTGGGAGCTCCTGTGGGTTTCCAAGCTAGAACCAAAGGCTGCTTGCATCTAGTCTAAGGCCAAAGGCTCCTTGGGTCTAATCTAAGGACAGGTGTTGGTCTGAGGAAATTATTCCACATACCAGTGGGAGCTAAAGATCTGAGGAGCTCAGAGCCCCCAGCTAAATTCCTGTAGGAGTCATGAGAGCCCTCAGGCAGAGGGGCCTCACTCCAGCCAGCCAGCCCTGGGAGGCTCAAAGTTCTGTGGAATCATGGGTTCCATTCCTGAGCCAGAGGAGCAGGATCCAAGACAGTCCCACTGGGGCTGGGCTAAGGCTTGGGATGTCAGAAGTGCCCTACAAGGCAGGGGAAGTCTGCTCAGCATGAATCACGGCAGGATGAGGGACCTTTTATTCCAGAACAGGATTCCCTGTGGGGCACAGGGCAGAAGTCACTGGGCTCAAGAGTCTGGGACGTGCCTATTTGGCTTGGCTAAGGTCAAGAGAGCAGCCCACTGGCCTGGCCTCACCAGCCAAAGCCAACACAGGAAATGCCAACCAGACCTCAACATCCGAGCACCTAATTTGCTCTGGCTGGCAGGGAGCTCCCGCCCACCTCAGTTCAGTTGCTGGCAGTGCTGGGTGGAGGGAACAATGGCATTAGTGCTTAGACCATGTGCAATCCTGGGCCTGTCCTCCTGGGCTCCCAGCCCCATGGCAAACACACAGGAGACCGGCAGGCAGCAAGGAGAGCCAGGCGTAACCCTGGACGGCAGCCACCACACTGTTGTTGGGATACAATTTCATGCTTCTTCGAGGAGAGCCACGAGGGGTCATCCCCTCCACGACACCCTAGGAAGGAGACTGATGGGCGGACAGTTGTTAACACCACGGCGTGTAGCAGCCATGGTGATTAAGGCTGCAGTGCTTGGCCTCCCAGCCAGGCAGGGGCCGGGCCTGACAGCCAGCAGCCACCAGAGTCTGCAGGGCAGGGGAGGAGGCCGCTCTGGGGCTGTGTGTGCTGATCGGCTGTGTGCGCTGATCGAATTAGTTGTGCTTTGACACTCAATCTTCCTCAGTGATTTCCTTCCTGGGCTCCCAGCCAGGGCCAGATCTGTGAGGGTAGCAATGGGTTGTGTACAGAGAGGAGACACAAGCTCTCCCAGACCCCTTCTAAGCAGGGCACTTGCTGGGGTGGGAGGCAGAGTCTCCACCCTCCATTGCTTAAACTGGGTCCATCTGCAGACCCCGCAGTCCAGCCAGGCAATGTGGAAGATGAGCCCTCCCAGGGGGACCCTCTGGAAAGTAGTTATTCCCAGTGGTGCCTAGTACTAGTCAAGCCTTGTGGGTGGATTTTATACCCCGAGGCCAAGCCTGGCACCTGGCTCAGAGTAGGTTTGCCAGGGATATTGGCAAATTGAGTAGATCAGGGTCTTCTTTCCCGACTGGCCTAAGTGTCTTATGGGAAAATCTCTGTGACCCTCCCCATGGTCTGGGTAGTGCCTGTGGGAGCATTTTTCCAGATGCTCTGGGGAACAGAGCTCTCCAAAGACCAGCCAGTCTGTGCCCTGGGCTGTAAGGGGGAAATCCCTTCTGCCCTTGTGCTGCACAGCTACACTTCCTCCGTCTTCTCCCTTCCACATCAGCATGTGAACCCCTGTGGATGCTGGGCCCAGGCAGGGGCTGAGTCTACCTATTAGGGACACTGGATATTTTCTTCCCTGCACATCTTCTGTGTTCCTCAGCTTTGGGGGCTTCCTCCTTTGGAGGTCCCAGGAGGGAGGAGGAAGGCCAGGTAGAGGCTTCTGGGTCACAATCTTTTGAGAGTCTGTCCTGTTCACTGCAGCCTGGGGCTCAGACTGAGCTGGCCTCCCACCCACGCTTGCCCTCAGCCCCTTCCCTGAGGGGGTTCCCCAAACCTCTGTGTTTAGTACCTGGCCCGTGGTGCTCTGAGCCTTGGGTTGGGCTAAGGGATGTCTCCCTCCACTGTTGGACATGCTGGAGGTCAGATAGCTAGATGTGGCAGAAGGATGGACGATTGCAGAGAGCGAACACAGGCCCATCTCTATCTGCATTCATAGGCAGAGACAGGGGCCAGCAGCCACCAATGGTATTAGGCAAGAAGTCTGGAGGTCTGGGCAGAGGTGACCAGGAAGGAAAGTGTCCCAGGTGCTCCAGGTCTGAAAGGTAATCCTTCCTGTCCTCTTTCCTGGTTTGGCCCTGCCCTGCCCAGGCCTGCAGGGCCTCAGGTACCTGTGCCTAAACACAGTGCAGGCTCCTGGGGACATGGGGAAAGGAGCATGGTTTTATTCCAAGACCTTCCACATTTTACTGCCTTCCCACTACTGTGACCTCTCACCTCCACCCTTCCCTCTCTTCCATCTGACCTTCCATCTGGGGTTCTATTCCTTCTGTCCTATCACATCCACCCTCCCCAGGGAAGAGCTGGAGGTTGTGGTGGGATGAGAACAGGGACAGCTATCAAAACTTCCAGAACCTCAGTTTTCTCATCTTTAAAATGGGAGTAAGTTGCTGGGCACAATGGCTCACGCCTGTAACCCAAGTGAGTCAGGAAGTGTTGGTACGAGGATCTGGAGTTCGAGGCCAGAGGCAGCCTGAGCAATTTAAGGAGATCTTGTCACAGAATGAAAAATTAAAAATGGATTGGGAGTGCAGTCCCGGAGTAGAGCACTTGCAAAGTAGGTGCAAGGCCCTGAGTTTAACCCCCAAGTACTGCAATAAAATAAAATAAAACATAATAAAATAAAATAGGAGCAAGGATATACACACTCTACTTACTGATATTAATGATGCATGGAGAGTGAAAACAGCAGGATATACTACAGAACAGAGATGTTCTGGAAAGATGTCCAATAAATTGTAGACAGGGGTTACCTCTGGAATATGAGAGTGGCTAGGGAGGGGCACAGGCTTGGGAGAAGGTCCCACTAGCCCACTCCCAAAAATCAATCCGCCATTGAAAACCCTATAAATAGCAGAGAAGCACTGACAATAGTGATTTGCCTGTTGTACGTAGGGTTAATATAAGTCAGACATTGACTCCACGGCACCTAACAACAACAGGGAGAGACAAAGTAATGAGCATGTGGGGGAGGGGAAATTTTCACTTTTTATAATATACCTTGGTATTGTTGTTGTTGTTGTTGTGAGGTGCCGTCGAGTCGGTATCGGACTCATAGCGACCCTCATAGGGTTTTCAATGGCAGACTGTTTCAGGATTGCCTTGGGAGTGGATTGCCAGGTCCTTCTCCCATTTTTGCGGTGCTGAGAATTGAACTTGAGACCTCAGAGACTGCAGCGCAGAGCTCTACCAATTGAGCAATCCCAGCCCACCTTGGTATTAGGATACCTTGAATTTTGCTTAAACAAGTACATACATACCTTTTCTGTAATTAAAAAAGTAGGGACTTAATTTTTCCAGGTTACCTTATTTATTTATTTATTTATTTTATTTTATTTTATTTTATTTGGTTTTTGTCTGGTACTAAGGAGTTGAAGGACTGGGGTTTAGCTCAGTTGGTAGAGCACTGCTGTGCTCTCTCTGAGGCCCTGGATTCGATCCCCAGCACCACAAAAATGGAAGAAATGTGTGACAGCCCACTCTGGAAACAATCCCTAAGCAAACAGCCACTGAAAACTCTGTGAGGCCTGTGGCACCTAACAACAATAAAAGGAATAGAAACCAGAGCCTCACACATGCTTTTTGCAAGTGCTCTACTGCTGGGCTGCACTTCCAGCCCATTTTTACTTTTTTATTTTGAAACAGGGTCCTGCCAAGTAATGCCTCTGACCTCTGCCTCTGACCTCAAATTTATAATCCTCCTGCCTCTGCCTAAATCGCTGGGATTACAGGCATGCACCACCACACCCAGCTGTTACCAACTTTAAATGTTAGTGTGCATTTGTTGTATGAGTTGATGGGTGGGTGGACGGATGGATGGATGGATGGATGGATGGATGGATGGATCGGCATGGACTGGCTTAGTTCATGTCTGGCTAAGGACACGAGGCCCTTTGCCCACTGACTCTGACTCAGCTCTTCTCTCCCACGTGTCCACTTTCTTTCCCTGAGTGGATTAAGCAGAAGCACGTCGGAAGCAGAGTGGCTATGGCTGTGGGCCACAGTGGGACATGTGGAGTGGCAAGGAGATGGCATTCCTGGCCACCCCTCAGTCCCCACTTGTCTTCTGGATGTAGTGGCTGCTGGCAGGGCTTTAGGGCCGCCCACTCTGCTCAGCTCAGGACCTGCTTCCAATTACCCATGAAATCTGAGCTGGAAGAGACCTATTAAAGCCCCATTTAGTTTGATCCCCCTGGGGGCCAGGGATCTTTTCCGGCGACATCCCCCTCCTTGCCTGACTGGGACTGCAAGCCCTTTGGATGTTATCTCCTCTTGGATCAATATTGTGACAACTCCAGCTGTGACCCAGGCCACCCTGGAGCCAGAGCTGATCTGAGCCTGGTGTGGGGCAACAGGGGCCCCAAACCCAGCTCCTTCCCAGCCCAGGTCTCTCAGGGAGACTGAGCCACATCCCACCACCCACCGTCCTCCTTTTTCCTCTTTTCAGGCATACAGCAGGACAGAGCTGTTTTCTGTCAGAGCCCAGCCTGCCTCTACCCCACTCTCCAGGCTGGTCTGTGGCTGGCCCACCTGTTCACCCCATGGGAAGCTTTTACTGGTAGGGACCATCTTTCCTATATTCCCAGTCGTGCCTGGTACAAGGTTGCATGTTTCATAACACCCCGTTACATAAGAAATAATAAATAACGGTGATTAATAGCCTCCTCCCCTCGTCTCTGGGCTTGCCTGGGTCAGACCTCCCAGGGAAGGCACAGGAGCTCCAGGAGGAGGCGCAGGGAGCACAGGGCACAGGGGTGCAGCTGCCTTCTCCACATCCCCGAACGCTCAGCACCTAGGGCCATTCCCTAGGGAGCAAAGGGAGCCACCAAGAAAGGCAAGGCAGGGGCTTCAAAGCCCTGAAGAGAAGGGAGGACTCCAAATGAAAAGGTGGCCTCCAAAGCTCCTCTGATCCTGCCCCATCAGTTGGCCTCATCCCCTCAGGACCACCCGGGAGGAGGGATGGTGCCCACCACAGCGCCTGCTTGCTTGGGCCTCTGAGCACCTCTTGTGGGTGGGAAGCCCAGGCTGCACTCCAGGGATCAGGCAGGGCTGGGCTGGGCCTTTGGGGGTGGTCTGCTGGGAGGACTTGTGGCTTCTTTCTTGAACTCTGGAAAAGCAGAGAGGGAGGGAGGAAGCTCTGTGGGGGCATGGCGGGGGCAGCCTTTGGGAGGTGAGAGGAGGGCAGCAGGAAATGAGGGTAAAAAGGTTCCTGAAGGAGGAGTCAGGGAAGGACCTGGTAACAGTGCAGGGATGGAAGCCTGGCAGTCCTCCCCCAGAGGATCCTCTGGGCCCCCCAGAGCTGTAAGGGCAAGGGATGGTACCAGGACAATGGAGAAGGTGTGCTTCTAAAAGTCATTGGGGTCAGTCTCCTGCCTCCAACTATCTATGGGGTAATTGTGGATTCTGTCATTAGGATCTTTGCAGACACAGAACTTGCGGCCTTTGTTAATGAAAGACACCTTCTTTAGGTCTAATCTTGGTCTTACTTGCTCCTTGTTTCTTGCTTGCTTGCTTGCTCTTTCTTCCTTTCTTCTTTCTTTTTCTTTCTTTTTTCTTTCTATTAAGTTATTGTAGTATTGTGGAGGGCCTCACGTGTGCTAGGCAGGTGCTCAACCACTGAGTTTCACCTACTCCTTTTGTATTTTTATTTTGAGACAAAGTCTCACTAAATTGCACAGATAGTCTCTAACCTCGAATTCACAATCCTTCTGCTTCAGCCTCCCTAGTAGCTGGGATACAGGTATGTGCCATGGTGCCTGGTTTATTTACTTATTTTGGGGACAGGATCTTGCTGTGTATCCCAGGCTAGCCTCAAATCCACTATCCTCCTGCCTCATCCTCCCAAGGGCTGGGATTACTGAGCCCAGCTTTCCTTGCTGTACTTTACTTTTGTTTTGTTTTGTTTTGTTTTATTCTCTTTTGAGATAGGGTCTCACTAGTACCCTAGGCCATCCTGGAACTTACTACTTAGACTAGGCTGGCCTCACACTCAGCTGATCCTCCTGCCTCAGCCTCCAGATTGCTGGGATTTCTAGGTGTGCACCACCATGCCTGGATCCCCTTGCTATACTTTAAACTTGCATTTCCTGCTTCATCTAAATTGGTTCACATGACTGACCCCCCAGTCCCAGCATTAACCTATCACTTTATTCATTCAAAGTTCACTCTCCAGAGTGGACATTGCAGATCTGGCATGTTCTGGGAACTCTGACTATTATCATTCCCTGACAAGCACAACCGAGGCAGCTCCTCCCAAACCTGGAGAGGGCTCCTGTTGCCTGGGGACCAGTGCAGAGCCATCCTTTCTTGTTGGACCCATCCTTCACCCTCCTAGTCCTGGTTGCTGGCTCCAGTGGGTTCAGGAGATACTGAGGGCTTAGAGGCCAGAGGCCAGGCCACCCAGGGGTTATACCCTGTCACCTCCAGCCACTCACAACTATAGCTTTACAACCTCACAGGAATGATTCATTCTCTCTGTGAAAGATCCGGAAGCAGTGTGCAGCCCTTCCTCATTCCCTTAGAGATGGGAGAGTAGAGGTCAGACTGGCTGGCTTTGGCCTTCTGGGTGTCCCTGGCTGGAAAGAAGGAGGCACACCAGGACATACACACCCCCATACACATAGGGCTTCCTCTCCATGTGTAAGCACGACCTTCATGCACACAAATGCATGCACACACTTTGGCCTTTGTGCACAGTGTCATCGGCACACACATGTTCACATGCACACATATACACCCACTGTCAGCAGGTACAGGCTATCCCCATGCAAATGCTTGTTTAGGTCTTCACATGAACAGATATGTGCCCATCTGTACACAAGGCACACTCTGTGTACACACATGGGGACATTAATGGGAGGCTATCAGCTACCACTGACTTCAAACATTTGGGGTATACGGTAGGGATTATTGAAAAGCCCTTGACTGTAGTGATGGGGGGAAGTGAAAGAGGAGTCCTGGGCTCCCAAAGCGGGGTTCTCCAGTGCCCCTTTGGAGCCATCAGCCTCCTGGAGCACCAGTAGACCCCAGCCTTGCAGTGGGGAGAGTTTTAATAGGCAAATATGGTGGCCATGGCTCCAGGAGGCAGAGCATGGGAGTGGGGTGGGGAGGACAAGTTAAGTGGAGACTTCATTGGAATAGAAGGTTCTCTGGCCCAACCTAGGGGATGATGAAGCTGAAGACCAAAAAAGAGCTTTTTTGTGATGGGAGCCATGGGACATTCTGGAGCACCAGGATCTACTGGCCCTTTAGGAAGCTTCAGTAGCACAGTGCCTGACATGGGCTTTGGGCCAAGGAAGCCCAGAAGAGGAATGAAGATCCCTGCCTGGAGTGGAGGAGAGGAGTAAGGATAGCTGCCCATTCCCATTTGCTATGGACCTCAAAGGATGAACAGAGGTGTCCAGACAAGGCAGGACAGGAAGAGTGACCCAAGCTGAACCTGGCAGCTGTAGGGGGGCGGGGCGGGGGGAAGACAGTGTTATTCACTCTCATATGCCCCGTGGAGCCAAGCACAGGTTGTCCTGATGAGCTTGAACACAGTGTCTGTGCCAAAATTGAGGAGTCTAGGCAGCTATGACAAAGTCCCCTGGGATACACGGAGGAGCGGCTGCAAACACTGCATGATGCTGCCCTGGGCCCTGCTGGCCTGAGCAGGGAGAGGAGCTGTTCTAAGTGAGAGCCATCAGGGAGGACTCAACAGGGTTCAGGGCCTGCCGGCTGGCCTGCTAAAAAACCCAGGCAGGTCTCAGGGGCAGTGGCCATTTGCTTCCCCAGCCGGATATAGAACAAGTGGGGGTATAAGGGGGTCACTTGGCTCTGATCCTTTCACACCCCCCCCCACCCCCGGGAAACCTCCATCAAAGCTAGTCCAGCCAGCCCTGCCCCTACCATCCTGCTGAGGTGGAGTAGCCGAGGGCCCCAGCCCCATCTCTAGCCTCCATCTCTTCAGAGCAGGAAACACCACATCCCAGCTGGCTGTCCTGAATCCACCTGGAGGCCAGCCAGCTTGGCTGAAGCCCAGCTCAGTTAGGCCCGACCCAGGAGACACTGCTGGGAAGAAGCAAGGACTGGAAGGAAACATCTGGGCCAAAAAGGGCCCCTTTCTGGGGCCTGGCCTGTGGGGTGCTCCTGGCACACCCATGGACCTGCCATTACCATGTACTTCTGAGCCCCTGGCACCCTGGGCTGTGGCTCCAGGCCTTTCTGGATAGTCCTTTAGAGATGCAAGTTGCCGTGACAGCTGGCAGTTGGACTCCACTCTGGTCGAAAAAGGCCTGGAGGCCTGGCCATGAGCCCCATTTGGGACAGAAGGGAATCTGATTGGGAACCCACAGAACTCTCTTTTTTTTTTTTTTTTTCCGGTACTCAGGGTTGAACCCAGGGCCTCGCGCCTGCATGCTTTGCAAGTGCTGGACCACTGAGCTGCACCCCCAGCCCATTTTTTTACTTTTTTGAGACAGGGTCTCGCTAAATTACACAGACTGCCTCTGGTCTCGAACTTTCGATCCTCCCACCTCCGCCTCCCAAGCCGCTGGGATTACAGGCATGCGCCACAGCTCCCGGCTCCCCACAGAACTCTCTTGCAGACTAGAAGGGCAAAGACCCTCACTCTGATAACAGCTCCTTCCTTCCTCTCCGCCCTCCCATCCTGGAGGCCAACAGCTTGCCCCACCAGCAGCTGTGACAGTCCCAGGGGAGCCCAAGGCCATCAGCAGGTGATGGTAAATGAAAGGGGGCTGAGCTGGTGGTGGCCCATGGCTGCCCCACCCTCCCTAGTTCTGAAGAGCCTGCCCTTCATCCTGCAGACCCCAGCCCCGCTGCCCCCAGCCCTAAGCAGTCGCCTCCCTCCCTTCCCTCAGCCTTATCCTTGACCCTTTCAGCTCCCAGCTGGGAGATGCATCCCTGTGCACATGGCAACTGGGTGCAAAGAAAGATGCCTTCAGAAACTCCAGTGGCAGCACGTTTGCCACTCAATGTCCCTCTCAGCCTCTTGCGACCCCTCGAAAGAAGAGCCAGAGAAACTCTGAGTCAGGGTGGCAAAGAGCCTGATGGAGACACCCATCTGAAGGACTGTCCTCGAGGACACCTGGTCAGAGGAAAGGAGACACAGAAGGGACCCAGAGTCAAGGACTCCTGCTGAGCTGCACACGTGAAAGGTAACATGGGTTCTGCTTTCAGGAACAGGTAGTCAGGGCTGACATAATCTAATGAGGACTGTATTCCCTTCCCCTTCCCCTCTGCTGCTCTGGAGGGGTCACCTGGTAAGCGTGGGAAAGTTAAGCATGTGAGGTTTGGAGTCAGACATTGAGGTTGCCCTTTATAGGCTGTGTAACCTAGAGCCAGGGGCTGGGATTTGGCTCAGTTGGTAGAGCACCACTCTGCAGTCTCTGAGGTCCCAAGTTCGACTCCCAGCACTGCAAAAATGGGAGAAGGATGTGGCAATCCACTCTGGAGGCAATCCTGAAATAGCCGTGGGAAACCCTAATGAGGGTTGCTATGAGTCCGATATGACTGGACAGCACCTAACAACAAGACCAACCTAGAGCAAGAGCCTTCACCTCTCTGGGCCTTGTTAGCCTCATCTGGAAAATGTGGGTACTATTGTACCTACTATTCTTGTATGACTTCAACAAGTTAAAATGTGTGAAGCATTCTACCTGAGGTCCTGGTATCTAAAGGCTGCAATCTGTAGGTTGGGCTGTTATTTTTATTTTCTGAGCTTTGATTTCCTTGTTTGTCAAAAGGTCATAAGAATCCATACAACAACCATAGGGACTGGGTGGAGGAAGACCTGTAAGGTAGTACATGGAGAAGATGTGCCCGCCTGCCCACCCCATGCCCCAATCCCCTCCTAGCTCTGTAGCCAAGGCCCCAGGGCAGGCTTTGTGCCAGTCTGGCGATAGGTGGCAAGGCCCGTGGGGCACAGGTGCAGGCTTGCAGAAGAGATGAGGGTGGTCCCTCCTGCTTCCTCTCCCCACTGCTTCCCCCAGCTGCCGGCTGGGCAGGCTGGGCCTGGGAGGAAGGCAGGGTGGAGGGAGGCAGCCAACTCAGCCACGTGCATTTGGGGGGCTGAGTAAGCACCCCACTTCCTGCTGTCCCTGTCAGCAGCTTTAGTAACTGGCTAGTGGGCAGCTAACAATGCTTGCTGGTGCAGGAGCTCTGACACCCAGCACTGTCACTTCCCTGAATTGTCCTGGCTGCCGGCTCCCCGCCCCCCACCAGCACACCTGGCTGGTCTGCCTGCTGGCCTGGGGAACCACAGGGTGTCCGGCCCAGCCTTCAAGCACCATCCTGGGTGGCAGCAGGCACCCAGGCTGCACCAGGCCAGGAGGCGGGGTCTTGGCCTGGCACTTGCTCTGGGGTCTGGCCTCAGCACAAGCCTCAGTCTGAGTGTTGGCCCAAACTCACTGTGCCTCAGCCAGGCAGCGACATGAGTGTCCAGTATGTGCAGAACTCTGTACCAGGGCTAGGCTCAGGCCCCCCTCCCTGCATCCCTTCCTGGCAATGTCCCTTGCTACCTTGGTGGGCTTGGGGTATAAAAGACTCCAGCGGTCGCAAAACCAGAAGAAATGCAATGGCCAATACTCACACAGAGAAATACTCAGTTGGACCAGCTGATAGCCAAGGAAAAGAGTGCAGAGCCAGCCCTGAGATTTGACTTCCATGGATTTGATGTGCAAAGACGTCCGAGCATGATAATACTAGGGACTGCCAGGGTGTGGGATGTCACAGGAAGGGTGTAAACTGGTGTAAACTTTTTACAGGGCAATTTGACAAGCATCAAAACACTTTGATGCAGAAATTTGACTTCTAAGAACTTAAGGGACACAAACAAAATTTATGCATAAGGATGTGCATCACAGCATTGTCAATAATGTAGAAAACATTAACTATAACCTGAATGCCCAATTATGTGTGGGTTCGAAAAGAAAATTTTAGCCACATAGTGGTATTTCCTGGGTGTGTAACTATTAAAAATGATGCCAAACAGCAACACTCTCAAACCTTAATGTGCACTCGAATTTCCCCAGGGATCTTGTTAAAATGCAGATTCTGATTCAATGAGTCTGGGGTGGGACCTAAAATTCTGGATTTTGGGGCCATGTGTTGTGTCTGCCATCCCAGCTAATCAGGAGGCAGATGCTGGAGGATTGATGCAAGTTCAAGGCCAGTATGGTCTACACAGTGAGTTCCAGGCTAGCTGGGGCTACAGAGTGAGACCCTGTCTCAAAAAACAAAATGAAAAATGAAAGAAAAGAAAGAAAGAAAGAGAAAGAGAGAGAGAGAGAGAGAGAGAAAGGAAGGAAAGATGGAAGGAAGGAAGGGAGGAAGGAAGGAAGGAAGGAAGGTAGGTAAAGGAAAAAAGAAAAAGGAAAGGGAAAGGAAGGGAAGAGAAGGGAAGGGAAGGGAAGGGAAGAGAAAGGAAGGGAAGGACACAAGGGCATTTTGGCTCACAGTTCTGAAGGCCTGGAAGTCCATCATGGTGTGGGCAACTGCTTGGCCTCTGGTGAGGGCCTTGTGCTGTGCTACTATGTGGTGGGAAAGCAAAAGGGTGAGAGAGCAGGTGGGGAAGAGGCAAAACACAAGGGGTAGCCTTGCCTTTTTAAATTTTTTCTTCTCCAAGATGTTTCATGTATTTAATATGTAATATAAGCTTGTTGTTGTTAGGTGCCCTCAAGTTGGTATCCAACTCATAGCGACCCTCATAGGATTTTCAATGGCTGACCATTTTGGGATTGCCTTGGGAGTGGATTGCCAGGTCCTTCTCCCAT
>VMDO01000047.1:285878-518048 GCA_007922755.1 Pedetes capensis | reverse complement strand
CCAGCTGCACGTGGAGAAATTGACTCACACATCAGTCTCCACAGCCTTTGCATTTGAACAGTTATTATCTGTCTCACTGTCATCCCCCTTACCCTGACACTTCTCTTCCTTTGCAGATAGGGATTCTTTAACTCCTTCTTCCATCTCTAGATACTCTGACTTGTCCCCCAACAAAGAAGTTATTGTTGTTGTTTTTAGGGTCCCACGAGGTATCAGACTGATAGCAACCCTACATGCAACAGATAAAACACCATTGTTAGTGCTTCTCTGCTATTCATAGGGTTTTCACTGGCAGATTATTTTTTATTTTATTTTATTATTTTATCATTTATTTATTTATTTATTTATTTTTGCAGTACTGGGGGGTTGAACCCAGGGCCTCGCGCTTGCATGCTCTGCAAGTGCTGGACCACTGAGCTGCACCCTCAGCCCATTTTTTTTACCTTTTTTTTGAAACAGGGTCTCACTAAATTATGCAGACTGCCTCTGGTCTCGAACTTGCGATCCTCCTGCCTCTGCCTCCCGAGCCGCTGGGATTACAGGTGTGTGCAGTTTTTTGAGAGTGGGTTACTGGGTCCTTCTCCCAAAGGGACAAGAAGTAGAGCTCCGAAATTTCTTGAGTAAATTAGAAGGGAGGTATGAGCACTTGACTGCATTTTGTGTCAGCTGCGTCTGTTCCTCATTTTCAGTCTCTCTGTGGTAGAAACAGTTAAAGTTAGAGAAAATCACTGGCACTGGAAAAGCAATGGTTAAGGCACCTGCAATGGCGGACTTGCTTTTGAACAACTTGCTCTCACAGCAACTAACCCAGTCTCCAGAGAGCGAAAATTTCCGTGAGAGTTCACCCAGTCCTATGAGAGCACCATTCATCCCTTTTGTGGATCCCCCATGGCCCCAACACCTTCTTGTCTCTAACTTTGGGGACCAACTTTCATCATGAGTTTTGGAGGGTACAGACTACATCCTAACCACATCTATTTCCCCAAAACATCTCACGGGTGAACCAGCAGCATTGAAAATGAACATTTTGGCTGGGCATGGTGGTGCATGCCTGTAATCCCAGTGGCTTGGGGGGCGGAGGCAGGAGGATCGCAAGTTTGAGACCAGAGGAAGTCTGCGTAACTTAGCCAGACCCTGTCTCAAAAAGTAAAAAACAAACAAACAAACAAATAAAAAGGACTAAGGGCGCAGCTCAGTGGTCCAGCACTTGCAAAGCATGCAAGTGCGAGGCCCTGGGTTCAACTCCTAGTACCGCAAAAAAAAAAAAAAAAAAATAGAAAATGAACATTTTAAGCCTGTGGTTCGGGGAGGTGTGATGTCTAGGAGAACAGAGTCAGAACTGGCAAACTACTAAAGGCACTAAGGAAGGTTCTTGCCCTTTTCTCTCTGAAAAAAACAAAAACAAAAACAAAAACAAAAAAAAAGAAAAGTAGACTTCTCAGCTTTGGCAGAGACATTTTATAGCTTGCAAAAAGATTTTTTTTTAAACATGTGAAACTCACAGCCCTACAAAGCACATGAAATAATATTTCCTATATGGCTGAGAGAACTCAGTACTAGCTGAGGGGTGCAGGGACCACCTGAGGTTATCCAGCAGGCTACCCCACAAAATCCCGAGCAAATGCTTGAGCACCCTTCTGTGCCCTCAAGTAGGAGAGTGCAGTGTCCACGTTGTAAGAGAAACTTGTCCCCACTTATGGCTGAACTTGGACTCTAGGAGAATGGTCCTGGAAGAGTTTCTGCACCAGCCAGCCTGGGAGTGTGGTCTTCACCCTCAAAACCCAATATGCCTTCCCTTGGGCATCTCTCTCTGATTTCTGCTGCTCCTACCATGTCAGTCCCAGTGGATATGTAGGGGAAGGACTATTGTTGTTGTTGTTGTTAGGTGCCGTCGAGTCGGTATTGAACTAGGGACCTCAGAGACTGCAGCACAGCTGTCTACCAACTGAGCTAAATCCCAGCCCATTGTTGTTGTTAGATGCCATCAAGTCAGGTCCAACTCATAGCAACCATATGTGCAACAGAATGAAAACACTCCCCAACACTATGCCATACCCAGCACTATCTGTGCTTTTCTGCTATTCATAGGGTTTTCAATAGTTGACTGGGGAATGGGCTACCATGTCCTTCTCCCATTTTTGCAGTGCTGGGGATCAAACCCAAGGCCCCAGAGCTTGCAGAGCAAGCACTCTACCAACTGAGCTGAAAGGAAGGGAAGTCAAAAACAAAACAAAACAAAACAAAAACCACCAAAGAAATGAGAATAGGTCAGGGCTGAGAGTCTGAAACAGTCACCTTCCAGTGTCAAGGGCTGGGCCCCTCAGTTCCTGGCCTGCTCTGACTTCCACATGGACAGCTTGTCTTATAGCTGCCACCTGGGAGTTCCTCCTACATCTTGCAGCTTCTTCACGGTCCAGACCAAGACAGCCTTCTTCCCAGCCTTCTTCCTGGCCAGGCCTTCTCTGCTCAGGGCTGCCTCCTGCACCAACAGATGCATTTTTCATAACTGATCTCAGCAATACTTCCCCTTCAAGTGAGACCCACCCTCTATATTCAGGGGTGTAACTTAGTAATAAAAACACATTAGCTTTACATTTTTTTCTGTCAGTACTAAGGGGTTGACCTCAAGGCCTCCCACATGCTAGGCAAGTGCTCTACCACTAAACTGCACTCCCAACACCTTTTTAATCTTATTCTTTTTAGTTTGAGACAAGGTCTTGCTAAGTTACACAGACTGCCTCTGCCCTCAAACTTGCGATCCTCCTACCTCAGGCTCCTGAGTCACTGGGATTACAGGCATGTACCATGGCACTTAGCTTTAATTTTGTCTTAATTAAACCATTATTTATATTTATTATAGAAAATACACATTGCCAGGCATGGTGGTGCATGTCTGTAATCCCAGTGACTCAGGAGGCAGAGATAGGAGGATTGCAGGTTCAAAGCCAGAGGCCGCCTGCATAACTTAGATCTTGTTCCAAGATAAAATATTAAAAAGTTGCTGGGGGGTGCAGCTTAGTGGCAGAGCACTTGTAAAGAATGCACAAGGCCCTGGGGTAAGCCTCTAGTACTGCAAAAAAAGAAAGAGGAAAGAGGAAAGAGGAAAGCGGAAAGATGAAAAAAAGAAAGAAAGAAAGAAAGAAAGAAAGAAAGAAAGGAGGAAAGAAAATACACATTAGCATGAAGAATAAAATAAAAATCATCCAATCTCATCATCCAAAGAAAACCCTATTAATATTTGTAGTATATACTTCTAGACTTTTTTCTATGAATAAGTATTTTTCTGATAAAAACAGAATCATATTGTTTTATAGCATGCTTTTCTTCATGTAGTCAACTTTTGGAATGTTTTCATATCAGTAGTGAAAGTTCTACAGCCTTGCTGCTCAAAGTACAGTCTGGAGACCAGCAGAACTAGCATCACCAGGGAGTTTATTAAAAATGCAGAAATAAATTTATGTATGTATGTATGTATGTATGTATGTATGTATGTATTTATTTATTTGCAGTACTTGGGGGAGCTCGTGCATGATAGGCAAGTGCTGTACCACTGAGCTTTTCAGCTCCTTTTTAATTTTACTCTTTATTTGATACAGGGTCTCACTAAGTTGTGCAGGCTTTCTCTGGTTTTGAACCTCCCTGTTTGATCTAGGCCTGTGACTAATTGGTGGCAGCTGTCTTCTGAGCCCTCAGGTATAGACTTTGCCTGCCACTGGGGCTCTGCATCAATGCTCAGTACCGAAATCCAGTCTTCCAAGTCATATGACTAGAGTTCAGATGGGTAACCTGAGGCAAGTTACTTAACCTGCATGTGACACATTACTGTCATTGCTAAAATGGGGCTAGTGTCAACCTCTTGGGCCTACTGTGAGGATTGAATGAAATCACAAGCGTGCGTGGGACCTGATACATAGTGCTCAGTGCACTTGGACTCTGAGAAACCCTGCAGATTCCTGGAAGAAAGATGCAGACACAGTTTAGGTATACGATGGCATCTATAGCATTTGATTCATCATTCAGGGGAACTGGACTCACTGAAAATTTCCTGAGCCAAGTACTGGATTGTTGCTCTCAGGTAACATCAAGTTGGGTGCAACTCATAGCCACCATATGTACAACAGAATGAAACACTCCCCAACGCTGTGCCATGCCCAGCACTGTGACAGTGCTTCTCTGCTCTTCATAGAATTTTCAGTGGCTGATTGTTTCAGGATTGCTTCAGGAGTGAAATGTCAGGTTCTTCTCTCATCTTTGCGGTGCTATAGATCAATCCCAGGGCATCAGAAAATTTAGAGGAGCACTTTACGAACTAAGCTAAATTCCAGCCCCAAAGCTCTGGATTGTTGTTGTTGTTAAGTGCTGTCAAGTCGTATCCCACTCATAGCAACCCTCATAGGGTTTTCAATGGCTGACTGTTTCGGGATTGCCTTGGGAGTGGGTTGCCATGTCCTTCTCCCATTTTGCGGTGCTGGGAATCGAACTAGGGACCTCAGAGACTGCAGAGTGGCACTCTACCAACTGAGCTAAATCCCAGCCCCACAAAGCTCTGGATAGCTGGAGTGAAATTGCAGGCGTCAGCTTCCAGACCACCTCCAACTCCATTCCCACTCCACTTTTTCCCACCACCACCTCATTACATCCAAAGTGGGCTCCAATCCTGCCCCTTAGGGAATCTTGGGCTATAGATTCAAGGCTTCTACTCTTTGAGATGAGGGGAGTTGGAGCCAGAGAGGATCTCTGGAGAATCAGCCAAGTGTTCTTTGACTCACAGAAGAGTCTTAGGCCCAAGACGCCAGCTAGAGGTCCACTGTCTGTCTGCTGAAGTCTCTGCTAGACTTTCTGGCTCCGCAACCCCTGGGAATCCAACCATAAGAAAAGCTAATCTGGGTCCCCTCTGCACCTCTTGCCCCTAACACAGTTTTCTTCCTGTGCTCTCTGGGAGAAGATGACAACTGGAGAGGGAGGGGTGCACTGGGGAGGAGGATACAGCTCAGCGAGGCTGCAACATCTGTATCCTCAACAGTGGCCTCCCCATTCCTCCTTCCAACTGGAACGAGATTGAAGAGCGACATGACTCACTCCCCAAGATAAGCCATGGAAGAATCCAGACTTTTTCCTATGAAACTCATGTGAGACTATGGAATTCATTTTCTCACCTTTGAAAGGCAGAAATGTGAAATAGCACTTTTTTTTTTTTTTGCCATAGTGGGGGTTGAACCCAGGGCCTCGTGCCTGCATGCTTTGCAAGTGCTGGACCACTGAGCTGAGCCCCCAGCCCATTTTTTTACTTTTTGATATAGGGTCTCGCTAAATTATGCAGACTGCGTTTGGTCTCGAACTTGCGATCCTCCTGCCTTCGCCTCCCAAGCCGCTGGGATTACAGGTGTGTGCCACCGCGCCCGGCTCGAAATAGCACATTTTTATAGAAAACTCCAAAAAAACAGTGGCTTAAAAAACATACAAATTTAGCCAGGGGCAGTGGCGTACACCTGTAATCCCAGCGGCTCGGGAGGCAGAGGCAGGAGGATCGCAAGCTCCATACCAGAAGCAGTCTGCATAACTTAGTGAGACCCGGTCTCAAAAGTAAAATAATGGCCTGGGGGTGCAGCTCAGTGGTACAGCACTTGCAAAGCATGCAAGCGCAAGGCCCTGGTTTCAACTTCCAGTACCGAAAAAAAATATATACAAATTTATTTCCCTTTCACATAAAATAATTCTGGATGTGAGCAGACCAGGGCTGGTGTGGGAACTTCATAATGTTTTCAGGAAGCCAGTTCCCTGCCAATTCATTCTCATGATCCAAGATGACTACAAGAGCTCCTACCATCATGTTTCAGTTCCAGGCAAAAGCTTGGTAGAGAGGGAAAAAGTAAGACAAGCTCCTTCCTTTAAGGATACCTCCTTAAAGGTCATACTCAACACTTCTACTTTGACCCATACTCTAAGCAGTCCTAAGGGGCAGAGATTAGTCACAAGGCTACAAGTGGCTCCAAGGAAGGCTGAGAAATGAATTCTTGTTTCAGAGAGACGTCGAGGCCCATCCCTCAGCTGTCCATAGCTTCTGTCTTGATTCAGGCCACTCTTAGCTCTGCAATAGTCACAGATCTGGTATTCTTACCACCAGGCCAAAACCTCAGCCTGCCTCCAGTTGTTTTCCAAAGTATACATTTGGTCAACCATGCCACTTCCCAGCTGAAGCCAGGAGTCTGTGTCAGAGGTCCTGGAGTCTTGGAATCACTGAAGGCAATATTAGGCCTTTCCCTTGGGACTTGAAGCCCCTCCTGGGCCTCACTGCCTTGGTGTCCCCAGTACCTGTCCCAAGCTGGCATTGAGTGGGATAAATGGATAAATGTCCCACAGGGGATCCAGGTCCCCTCCTGCCCCCTGCCCATAAGCTCAGGCCCCCAAGGGTTTCGGCTGTCACTTTGGGAGCCCACTCACTCTGCCAGGGCCAGTCTGACAGTGGGTCCTCTGCTCTGCCACCCAAGCCTCCCTCTCTCTGAAGTACAGATGACAGCTGACCAGGGTTAAGACTTCAAGGAGTGGCATTACAGGAACAGATAGCCTCTCACAGAGGCCCAACCCAGCTGTACCTGGCTCCAACTCCAAGGAGTTTAGTCTCTATGCCTCTATGGACCCTCAGATCCTTTGCAGAGACCTCATTCCCAACAAGAGCATAAGCCCTCATCGCCCCTGCCCCCTCCCACCCCCCAGGGCTCACAGGACCCAAGTGAGCGCTCTGCTCTCTGCCGACAGGAGACTCCAGGCACTTCTCCCCACTACCAGCCCTGGGACAACAAGCAACGGCCTTGCGGCAGCTTGAGCACCTTCCCAGACTCTGTACCCTTTCGCCCAGTGTCCTGAGGGTGAGGAGCTGCTCCCCCTACTGCTGAGGACCAGTAGCCCCAGCCTCTCCACAGCTGCTCCAGAGAGTCCCCCAGGTGCCACCCCAAGGGCAGGCATTCATGTTTCACTTTGGGGAAGTCCCCACTGAAGATTTTTGTCATGTTGCCACTTGAATGCATGGCCAGCACATGACGACCTCCTTCCTCAAGAAGTCTCAGGCCCTGGCTCTAGGTGTTGCCCCTTCGCAGTGGGAGGTATGGGCAGGAGTGCCAGGCTGGGGAGATCCAATATGTGCTTTGATTCCTACCTCTGTACACATACACATACATACAGACACCAGCATCATCTTCCCTGCTATGTATGTGCCCATGTCACTTTGTACTTTGGCTGTGGTTTTTTTTGTTTGTTTGTTTTTGTTTTTTGGTGGTACTGGGGGTTGAACCTCATGCTTGTATGCTTGCATGCTTTGCAAGTGCTGGACCACTGAGCTGCACCCTCAGCCATTTTTTTACTTTTTGAAACAGGGTCTCACTAAGTTATGCAGACTGCCTCTGGTCTCAAACTTGTGATCCTCCTGCCTCCACCTCCCGAGCTGCTGGGACTACAGGCGTGCACCACCATGACTGGCTGGCTATGGTTCTTGAGATCAGTTTTTTTGTTTGTTTTTGAGATGAGATCTGGGTAAGTTCCCCAGGCTGGCCTCAGACTCTTGGTCCTCTTGCCTTAGTCTTGAGTGCTGGGATTACAAGTGTGCTTCACGACACCCAGCCAGGATAGAATATTTCATGGACTGTGATTGTCAATGAGCCAGGGCCATCTGTCTCCTTACATGCCCAGCATGGAGAAGGAGCCCAGTGGACATGGATGCCTTCTTCTCTCCCATCTTCTCCCCAAATCATTGACCTATGGAGAAGGAGGTCTTCAGAGTAGACTCCATCCTTTGTTGGGTGCCATCGAGTCAGGTCCAACTCATAGTGGCCCTGTGTACAACAGAATGAAACATTACCCAATACTGTCCTATGCCCACGATCTTTTTATGTTTGACCCCAATGTTGCAGTCACTATGTTTCTTCTCATTTTGAGTCATGCCACATCAGCAAAAGGAGGTTCTAGGTGCTTTACTCCATTTCCATCATAAGGTCGACTCTACTTTGAGGAGGCAACTGTTCCCCAGGTGTCTTTTGAATGCCTTCTGGCCTGGGGAGCTCATTTTCTAGCACTATATCTGACAGTGCTTCTCTGCTATTCTTGGGTTTTCAATGGCTAATTGTTTCAGGAGTGGGCTGCCAGGTCCTTCTCCGTAGTTTGTCTTAGTCTGGAAGCTCAGCTGAAACCCATCCACCCTGGGTGACCCTGCTGGCATCTGAAATACCAATGGCATAGCTTTCAGCATCACAGCAACACACAAGCTCCCACAGCACGACAAGTTGATAGACATGTTGTAGTCTGTCCCTTGAAGGAGGAAGAACAACCAGAGCCTAGCCTCTCCTGGGATGGTTCCCCAGCTGGTGACCTGCAGGGTCTGAATGGAGAGAAGTTGGCCGGCCTCTGTCCTTCTGGTTCAGCAATCCATCATAAGGGCTGAAGAAGTACTCTGCTCTGGGATCAACTTCTGCTCTTGTAGTTAAGCCACATAGGCATCTTTGGAGATGAGACAAAAAAAGAAGGAGGAGGAGGAGGAGAAGCAGGAGGAGGAGGAGGAAGAGGAAAAGAAAGAAAGCTTAAAAGACTTGCCCAAGTTCACACAGCTTGTAAGAAATGGGCTCTTGATCCCAGCCTGGTGCTTCCTCCTTAGACTGCCTTGGCTGGCCATTGTCCCTCCCTATCACTCCTGCAGCTTATTGGCTGTGGGAACTTGCATGAATGACTTTGCCTCTCTGAACCTCCATTTTCTCATGTAAAAAGTGAGGAAAATAGTATTTCCCTTGAGGTGGAGGGGAGATTTCCATGTATTGAGTATATGAAGCATGATGTTTGGCACAAAGCAGAGCCACCAACCACCAGCCTCCCTCAGACCTCCCAGTGGCATAGGAGGAGGAGCAAGGGGTGACCTGCTGTCCCCACTGGAGCCTGAGGAGCAGAGCCCTCCAGCTGTCATCCAGAGGCGGGATGGCCCTGGGCTTTTGCGGCCTCTCCAGTTCTCTGAAGGCTCTGTTCCACATCACAGCCGATTAGTTACAAATACCTTCCCTCCTCATGTATCACTTATACAACAGAGAAAGGAGTGATTGTTCCTGAGGGGGACGGTCTCCGGGCCCCTCTCCCCAGAGCAGCTGACAGCCGAGGAGGAGAGGGCGCTGAGGAGGGGGGCACAGTCAGGAAATAAGGATGCCGTGGGTCCCAAGCAAGTGGGAAGGGACTGGCTGAGGGTCCTCCTCCAGTGGGCAGCAGACAGGCAGGGGGTCAAGTTTCTGAAAGGATCCTGGGTTGTGAGAGCAAGAAAAGGAGGTGGCTCTGAAAGCCAGCTCCTGAGCCTGATTCCTGCACAGCAGCGCCCCACTGCAGAGGGATGGCCTCCCACAGGGCCTACAGAGCTCAACACGCGGCTGACCTCTAGATCTCACCAAAGCCTTCCACCCCACAGGAGCAAAGTAATGGGAGTCGCTGGCCCTGGGGACCCCTAGGTTTCAGCAAAGCCCAGGTCATCAAAGCTGGAACCCGGAAGAGTTTGGAAGGAGACTCATGTCCAAAAGACACGTGGACATGAGGTGCTATGGTGGCCCCCAGAGCCTCTCTGTGCCTGTGGGGGTGTTGACTTTGCTGCCACCACTTAGCTAGTCCTCTGGTAAAGCACAGGGCCAAGCATGCACAGAGTCCCCTTTTGTCATTCCTCTTAGCACAGCTGAGACCAGCTGGCATTTTCACAAAGGGCTTTACTAAATACCAAGGGAGAACAAAGGGGAAATAATTACAGAAAACATGAAAAACCCAGCCCTGGCTGCCAAGCTCCCAAAGTACAGGTTTCCACTCTTTGGTGACAATACATCCCCCCAGAGGCCTGGGACAAGGCTGTGGGCCCCTCACTTGGCTTCTCTTCTTCCCAGCTCTGGTGGCAGATGCCATCTTGTTTCCCACCCTGGGAACCACTTGGTCAGCCACGGGCTCATCTCCTGGCTCCCTTCCCACTCATTCCCATCCAAGGCCTCCACTGGCTTCTGGTCCCCTGGGGGCTGGTGGGGCTGTGGTGACCTACCCAGTACATGATTACCCAGTGAGAGGAGGTGGTTCTCCCATTCTTCCCCCACCCCCAAGGGCCGCAAGAAGGCCCACCCATGTTGAAAGGTCTTTAGGACGGTCTTGGAGGGGGTCCCTCTGAAGAGCTGAAGGGCATTTGAGTGAGGAATGGCAGCTGTGGAACATTTTCCCTGTGGGAAGAGGAGGAGTCTCTGAGGACTGGCCCAAGTTAACATATACCAATTAGGCCCTTGCTGTGCATCCTAGTAGGCACTGAGCAAGGTGCTGGAGACACACAGGTGAATAAGAAACAGTATCTGCCCTCTTAGACCTTATCGTCTTTAAGGCAAACAGATAAGCTACTGGGCAATTATGATTGAGGACCAGGTGCTGCCATGGAGGAGCAATCCAAGGTGCTGAGGGAACCCAAGTGAGGGGCATCTTAGTGAGGGCCGGTGGCCTGGGACGCCATCACATGCTGCCCATAAGAGGTTCACGGGAAGAAGGAGAAGCACTCAGGGATGAGTCGAGGCGGGTCTGCAGCAAATCTCAACTCAGGAGGCAGGAGGAGAAGGCACAGGAGGCCACTCAAGCATCTCCATGCTTGTGACTGTGGGGAGCCGTTGGCTAAACAGAGCATGCCTAGCCTCTAAAGGGAAAACGTTCTTGGCCTAGAGCTGCCCATGGTGCTCTCTGCTGGCCAGGAGGGGGAAGTTTTGGCCTTGGATAGGCTACTTCTCAGCTACCTCAGGCCATACCTCTGGACCTATGGTGCAAGGCTTAGAATGAGAGCATGCTTATCTGTGGCCACTGAGACACCTCTCCAGAGGCAGGTGCTGAGCTATCATGGTTGAAGGAAAGGTCAGCCAAGTGCTGTGGTGCATACTTGTAATCCCAGTGTCTCAGGAGGTGGAGGCTGGAGAATCTTGAATTCGAGGCCAGAGACAGCCTGCGTAATTTAGCGAGACCCTGACTTACGAATAAAAAAATGGCTGGGGGTACAGGCCAGTGGTAGAACACTTGCAAAGTATGTGTGAGGGGAAAAAAGGAAGGAGAGGGAGAGAGAGAGGGAGGGAGGAGAGAAGGAAAGATTATTATAGGAGGTGCATATTTCAGAGGGTCAAGATATTGAAGAGTCTAGGACAAAATGGGAAAGTGAGTCTGGAAGATTTTAGGGCTGTTGTTGGGTTAGTTTTGTTTTGTTTCATTTTGTTTTAGACAGGCTCCTACTATGTGACCCAGGGTGGCCTTAAATTTGAGATCCTCCTGCTTCAGCCTCCTAAGTGCTGGAATTACTGGTGTGAGTCACTAGGCTGGGTTGAAAGAGGAAGCTTTAAGCCAAGGAATTGGGATGGGTTAGGGCAAGTGTTTCAGATGGACAGCATGACTAATACAAGGTGTGGGAAGCTCTCTGTTCATGGGTATCTTCGGTAGCCAGGGGCTTGCCTGCAACGGGACAAACAGAGCAGGCTCCATGGCTGCTCAGGGCCCAGTACTGTGACAGCCTAGTGCCCTGTGTTGACATGTATTTGCCTAACTCCCCAGGAAAAGTCAGCTCCTGGGATCAGGGTTTCTCCCTCCCACACGCTAATCATTCAGAGTTTGTTAAACTCTGCTCCGGCAAGGGGAAAACCCACAAGAGGTTCCAGACATCAGCCCTGCCTTCAAGGTACTTGGAGAGCTCATGCTCACTGGAAAGAGCTTTGAAGAAAGATCTAGGCTGGATCCTGATTGCTATTTCTTCCTTGGTAGCTAAATGAATATTAGCAAATTGCTCTCATTCTCTGGGCCTTCATTCTCTCTTCCTGAAAACAGGAATTATAGCCTGGCTCTGTGGTGCACACCTGTAATCCCAGTGACTTGGGACATGAAGCAGGAGGATCACAGGTTCAAGGCCAGAGACAGCCTGTGTAATTTAGTGAGACCCTGTCTCAAGAAAAAACATAAAAAAGTTACTGGAGGTGCACCTTAGTGGAAGAGCACATAAAATATGCATAAGGCCCTGGGTTCAATCCCCACTACTACAAAGGGGGGGGGAGGAAAGAAGGAAGGAAGGAGCGAAGGAAGGAAGGAAGGAAATGGGAATTATCAAGGACTGGGAATGTAATTCCATGGTAGAGCGCATGTTTTGTATGTGTGAGGGTGTGTGAGGGCTTGGGTTTAATCCCCAGAAACACCAAAATGAGAGAAGATAATTAAAATCTACCTTATGGGGTTTTGAGCAGAATTTAATGAGTTAATGTGTTTAAACAACCAGGCATATTGCTTGGCATATAACAGGGGCTCAATAAATATTAGTTCTCTCCTTGAAACAACAGCAACAAATTGTAGGGATAACCAGTTGTTGAATTGTGTGTATTGTCTCTGCCATCCTCTTAGCACGTGGGTCCATCAGGGAACCTCAATGATCGCTGAAGACTGATGACTTTCATTGTGACAGACAGAATTAGAGTGTGTGTGTGCACATGCATGTGTGCGTGCACAAATCTCTCCAACCTCTTGCTCCTCTGTAATTGGCAGAAGTGTAAGTTTCTTTATTTTCTATCTGTCTCTTGTCCATGCTGTCAAGGACTCTGCTCTGTAACTGTAGCAATTTTTTTTCTCTAATAAGAACTCAAAATGGAATTAGAAATCATACCTGAGAGCCACCATTGCTTGCACCCCAGGTGCCTTATCAGTCAACCCTAGGGAGTAAGTGCTGTCATTATTCCCACTTTGGAAGAAGCACACTCACAAAGTGAAGGTTTTGGCTTGAGGTCTGCTAGTTAGTCGGCATTGGGGACACAATACAGGGGAGCAGTGCTACTGGTACATCTATCCTGGATCAGAGGTGACCAAGAATATATTTCTAATCCAGCCATGGAAATGTGCGAGTCTTCTTGGTCTCTGCCACTTCACCTGCGCTAGTGAATTCAATTCACTACCCAGGAAGTCAGGTTTAGAAGGGTGTGGTCTGCAGTCTAGTGACAAGAGACTCAGATGCACTTGTGAGAATCATAGGCTTTGCTCAAGGTACTGAGTTTGCTCTGTAATGAAGAAACCATGCCCAGCCATCTGTGTGAATGGATACGTTGAGGGAACATCTGTGTCACACCCCCAGCACCTGAGTCAGGCCTAGAGCAGAGCAGGGCTCAGGAAATATGTGTCAAATGAGAGAATGTATGAACGAGTACACACACACAATATTTATAGCCCTGGACAAGCAGTTATAGGCAAATATGCCCACTGTAAAGTGCTCAAAATATTCAGCATAGACAAGCATATATAATACAGATAATTAAACACACACACTTGTGCATACTATGTACTTTTGTTCACATATACAAACACAAATACAAAATAGGCACCCACAAACCACGTGCACACATACACCACAGATGTTATGGGCAAATATATGATACTGTCATCCACAACACCCACCTATTCACCGTCAACCACATGCACAGTGACCCTCCACCATGACTCTGGTCTGCCCTAAGAGCTCTAGCGTGTTGGAGCTCGTCAGAATGTTCTTCGCAGGCCCACTTAGCTGGCTAGTGAGTGACTGGGCCCTGGCTCCTGGACCTCCAGGCCCAGGGCTGGCCTGGCTAAGAGGCAGTGTCTCCAGGAACCCCCGTGGGTGGGTAGCAGGCAGAGGACACACTGGGGTGAGAGCCGGGATTGCCCTGGCGTCCCTGCCTCTTGTTGGAATGTAAGCCAGAGGGCCACCTCCCAGGGCCATCTCCTCCCCGACAGCCACCCACCGTCAAGGGCCCAGCCAACTTGTGACTCTAAACCCTGCCAGGTTTTTGTGGCCAGGGAGCTGGGCACAGAGGGCCGCAAGGGTGGTGGTGGGAAAGAACAATTGAGAACCAACGGAGGGCACACTTGAAAGCACAGAGACACACATGGTCACACACAGAAGGACACACATACAGGCACAAAGACAACCTCCCAAAATGCTCATCCAAACACACTTGCAAACACCCACAGAGACATGGCAGATGCAGAAACACAGTCACACAAGCTACAGAGAGAACTAAAGACCCAGCCCACAGAGTCATATGTGAGTGTGCAGTGGGCACACACACGTGTATCTTCACAGTCATAAATGAATGCCCACGCACACGCTGCACACACAGATCCCTGTCATTACACCCCTGGGGCTCTGGGGCATTGCCTCCTCAGTCTGGGCCCAGAAAGAGATGCCAGACTAGCCCAGTCTCCACCCCTGGGTGGGGGGCTGGTCTGGGCTGGCACGGATGGCCTGAGAGGGCTGCTGCTCCAGGAGGAAGTGGTGCTGGACTCCCAGCCAGGTGCCTTGAGGTGCTTCCTGTGCATCACCTACTGCTGGGCTGACCTGCTGCCTGCCCTGAGGGCCAGGATGGTAGATGGGGTGTAGAGTTCTGGAGTGACGTAGTTTGGGTTTTGTCTATGTCAGTTCCCTGGACACATAGGTGGGCACATGCCAGAGCGCGCACACACTTTCCAAGACAGCACAGGTAAGTTGCTCAGCATACGCAGGCAGGGCACGCGCAAAGGCTCAGTTTCTTCATCTATAAAAGGAGTTAGTAATCCTTCCACACACACCCCCACACCATTGTGCGGTGGCATGCGGTGGCCACGAAGGGCCAGACCAAATTGCTCCTTTCCTAGTGATCCAGGGCCGCCGTCCCTGCAGAGGCCGCCAAAGGCCCGCGTGGCGACTCGAAGGCAGAGGTCTGAAGTCGCACCTAGAGGCAGCCACGCCAGGTGGCTGGCCCGGAAGCGTCAACGGCAACCGCGGCGCCCTGTCGGCGGGCTGTCCCGGCGGCAAGCTAGGGCCAGGCTCTGCGGAATGTGAGGGGCTGCGCTGGGAGCGCCATTTCCACGCGCTGAGGGGGTCACGCGCGCCCAGGTCCAGCTGCTGCCGCCAACTCGCGGGCCAGGCTCGGCGCTGGTGGCTCTCAGGGCCTTGGGGCTGGAGGCTGGGTGGGCGGGGCGGGCCTGGAGCCCCGCCCCGATGCACAGCCTTGAAACCCAGCCGGCGCAAGCTTCAGTCCACAAGGGAGCTGCAGTCTGAGCAGGAAACTGCATCTTCAGACTTCTGCCCAACCACAAGAAGACCTAGGGTCGCACCGGGAGTCCGAGGACCTTACCAGGGACGCGACTGCCCCACGCTCCTCAGACCTGCCTGGCCATTCCCCACGGTTCCCCAGCCACAGCTTTACCTGTGGGCTCCCGACTCCGTGGCTTCTGTGGATGCTCAGGCCAACGGCGAGGACTTCGGGGCAGCAGTGAGGAGGACATCCAGTCTCTCACTCAGCTCTCCTCCTGTACCAGCGGCTCCCCCAGGGGGACTAGCATGGTGATTGTCCCTCGGAGTATACTGACTTGGGACAACTGAGAGGATGCTAGCCATGAGGCTGTTCACTTGCTTCGTGCAGCTCCTGGCTGGGCTGGCGCTGCCCGCTGTGCACCCCCAGGTAAGGTCTCCCCCATCTCAGTTTGTCTTCCCAGACCTGCTCATCCTAGTGCTCCAAGCAGGGGGCTCTGAAATTTCAGCCCCTCCCCAGGGAGCAGCACCTCCTAGGATGTCCACATGTTTCCTAAGAGCCAGGCTGGACCCATGTCCTCTAGGAGAAGACCTCAGGCTGGGCTGTCCCCAGCTACAGGGGGGCTGTCTTGGTGGGGGCAGGGAAGCCACAGGGAAGGAGAGAGGTTTCCTGTCTGGCCCCTGAAGCCCTAGTGGCTTTGCTAAAAGCATCTGTCTACTAATCCCAGGCGGTTCCCTGGCCTTGTGGTCAGGGTCGAGGCCCCATGACCAGCCAGGCGCCCCCAGGACCTCTGACCTGGCCTGGTGGGGAGGCAGCCAGTTAAAGAGACTGGTGGTGGCGAGGCTAGGCCCTTCCCCCACTGGGGCTCATGGCTGAGCTGGGGGCTCTTGGGTGGGCTGGGGAAGAGACAAGGGGTCCTGCTGTGCCCTCTCTCCCGGGTGGGTGGCGGGAGGTCCTGAGTGCAGGGCCTGGGGAAGTGAGCAGGGCCCTTTTCCCAGGAGCCGGGTGAGTCTGGCTGGGAGCCAGACTGGGCAGTGAAACCCTGACAAAGCCAATGAGCTCCCTTCCCACTGTGCTGCTCCACTGCCCTGAGTCCCCAGCCCCAGCCCAGGAGTGGGTGGGCTGGGCATTTGCCTGGGGCGGAGCAGCCCAGCCATCATCCTGCTTGCTGCAGGGCTGGCCAGAGGTGTAAGGTTACCGGCAGGCAACACCAGCTCATGGCGCCGCCTGCTCCAGCCCCTCAGCTCCCACCAGCTGATCACCTCCCCCTGGGCTCTGGCACCCAGCCAAGGCAGGCTGTACTGGGCCCAGCAGGACTGGCTTGGGGGCAGGGTAGAAGGGAGACCCCACAGTATTGCGAGATCTTTGGGGAACAGGAGGCCTCTGAAAGCCTTCAGGCTCCCACCCTTTTCCAAATGAGGGAACTGAGGTCAGAGAGAAGTAAGACCTACCTAGAGTCCACTGGGTTTTTGATCACACCTTGAAAGAGGCAGCTCTGAGATAGGGCAAAGAGTGTGTGTGTGGTGTGTGCACGTGCACACGTGCACATCACGCTAAGGGTAGATAGGAGCTCAGAGGGGCCTCTACCCTCTTGCCCTCACAGTTGGCGCCAGAGGGCAGAGCTCCCTAGAGACCACACTCATTTTTGCCTCTTTTTGTCCACAGCAGGGGGCCTTGTCTGCTGGGAACAGCTCATCAGAAGTAGAAGGTAAGCCAGCTGGACTAGGGTATACATGCTCAGTCCCTCTCTTCTTTCTTCCCAAACCCCAGCAGAGAATGGAAAGGGATTGGCATGAAGAGTGGGTGCAGGCTGACAGAAAGCTGGGGAGAGTCTCAGACACTCTGGCTAGTGCCCTAGACATCCACCCGTTGTGACCCAGCAGTCTAGAGAGCCTGGGCCAGGGTCATCCTACACGTGGAAAGCAGACCAGTATAGCCATGGTTCATTGGTTCAGAGCCTCTTCCCAGCAGGCCATAAGGGTGCAGATGGAGTCTTGGAGGGCCAGGGGCCAGATTGGGGGGGACTGGGAGCTGGACTCAGTGGGCAGACAGTCAAGAGGACTGGGTGGGGTAAAGGGCCCTCCCCAACAGCCCAGCCCTAGTGGAGCTGCAGGGATCTGACCAGGCCTTTCCATTGATTACAAACAGACAGAGCGTAAGTCGCGCCCTCCCTGGCTCCTGCACTTCCCGCCCTGGGTTGCATCAAGAGGGAATCTTCAAAGGGCAACAAGACCTTTGCCAAAGAGACATACATGCAGAAGCAGGAGGTTCATGCCAGGCCCCCTCCCTCCCCCTCCCTCCCTGACTCTCCAAGACGTGCAGGGCAGCCACACACTGCTGAGGCTTCCTACCTCAGCGTGGGAGAAGGGGGCGTGTAGGGACGTGCTCATCCACACGCGTGATGGCCTGCTGTGGGCTGGGAACATCCTCTGCTGGCCTGGCCGCCTGCCTACCCATTTGCCTGCCTAGTGGCAGCCTCTCCTTGGTCTCACACCTAAGGCCCAGACCCTTTGGCCACTGAACAGGTGGGGGACGTTGCTGCCCTTAGCTGGATTGACTCACCCCTTGCTGTGCCCTCTTTAACTGGCACAAAATATTGTGCCCTCTTGGATTTGGGGAGGGACTTCCCCTCTACCTCCACACAATAATCCTTTTTGGATGCTTTTAGTGTGGTTCAGGCAACGGTTACCGAAGATGTCTCAGCCTCAGTCTCCCCATCTTATAAAATGGGAACATTACACTCTTTGATATCAAAGCCCCAAGATAGTAGGATTTTCTGACTCCATGGAAGACACATGGCTGTATATACTTCCCAGGATCCTGGATCAGGAGGCTTAGCAGTGTACATTTATTAGGTCAGTTCACCTGTCATGCTAACCAATCAGGGGGCTTGTACAGTGGCCAAGGAAGCACAATGAGCTTTAGATCCCAGTTCTTAAAATCCAACAATGCCATCTCCTCCTGCTAACACCAGAGCATGGACCAGCCATGGAGGCTGATTTTTACTATTGGTCTTCGTACTAATGTTGGGCATGAGGACTGCCTTTCCTTCTGACCATGACTGTGAACTGGGAAAGTATTTGCACTTCCACATTTTGCAGATGAAGAACGTGAGGCTCAGAGAAGCCCTTGGGGTCACCAAAAACCAAGGCACTCCTCAGTGAATCTGGCAAAACCAGCATGCTCAGCCCCAGGCCTCCCAGATGTCTGAAGGTTGACCAAGCGTGAGCAGGGGTCCCTTGCGGTAGGCTTGGCTGCATGCCCTGCCAGTGAGGAGGACACCTGCGGGGCTCCAGCTAGTGGCCAGCAGCCACCCCAGAAGCTTGCTCTTATGATTAAGCATTTCCCTTCTTGGGTGTCCATCTTGGGTAGTAGGCAGCTGGGGGCAGATGGATGCTCATGCACAGGCTGGAGAGAGAGCAGGGATCCCACTGTGGCCCCTGGGGGAACGCCCCACCCTAGCCAGAAACAGCCTTCTGTTCCTCTCACCCTACCCCCATCCCAGCCCAGAACAGGTTGGGGCCAGCGGAAGTGCTCTCAGAAGCAGCTGAGCAGAGCGTTTTCCTCAGGGGCTCAGCCCACATCTGGGAGCGGTCACTGCACTCCCTCCTCTGGCCCCTCACTCAGCCCTCTTTGTCTCCCTCACACATCCAGACAAGGGCCTCCGGGGTGAATTACCCGCTTTCCTTGCAGCTGCCAGGTAAACCAGGCCCCGGCCCACCTTGTCCTTGGTTTTTTGTCCACATGATCTGTCCACCTGGGTGAGAAAGTGGCAAGTTTCAGGATTTCAGGGTCCTGGAGCCCGGGGACCTGTGGATGCAGTGTTTGCATGATCAGATTTGGAGTGAGGAAAGGAAATCTCTTCGTCTGGTGCCAAGGCCCAGCCAGCTCTACTCAACCTGGGCACAGCCTCAACAGTCCCGCTGAGTGGGAGTTTGTGGATGGTAGGGGGCTGGGGTGTCCACTTCTCTGCGGTTGTCCTCCTCCCTGATGGCTGATTCCAAAGGAGGAGCCTGAGCCTTTTGTGGTGCTTTTACGGCTGGCTGGTCCTCAGCTCTTATTTATGTTTCCACAGCAGAGATTAAACGTTCAGAGCGGCGTAGTGCTCACGAAGGTTTTAGACTAAACACGCAGCTCATTGAACTGGTGATAGGAAGTTGCTCTCTGACCCGTGCTGCAAAGGCAGGCTTCCTCTGCACTTCAGGGCTGCCTTTGGGGAGAGAAGCCTTGTTTCCCACTTGGGTACAGGGCAAGTGTGCAGTGGCTGGGAGACATGGAAACAGGAAGCCCCTAGGTCCCCTTCCAGCCCCTGGCCCAGCCCAAGTACCCCCTAAGTAGAGCAGGGCAGGATGGCGGAACAGACACCAAGATAAGCATGGTTTATTGCCTCAGTGGCCGCCCCGCCAGCTCCACGTGGATGTACCGCCTCTTGGGTATTTTCCACCAGCTTGCAGCCTTTCCCGAGGGCCTCTACTATGACTGAAGTTTATTTTTCTTCTGAGATTACCCAGAGACATATGTCCTCATAGCCTCAGTGGAATGGACTTCAGCCCCATCTATTTCCTAGGAAGGGCCATAGAAGTGAGGAGCTGCAGGGAGAGGCCATTGTTCCATGTCAAGGCTGCAGGGTTCCCAAGTGACCCAGCTCCCCTGCCTCCCCCACCAGCTGAGGATGACCATTAGACATGGAGCTTGAGGACCCAGTCTTTACCCACAGTCTCTAGGCTGGCCCAGGCTGGGTTGCATGCACTGAAGCATAGACTGTCAGAGCAGAAGTGACCTTAACAACCATCTATTCCCATCATGCTTCTTTTCCCCCAGCTCAGGAAACCGATCTGCCCAGAAAGGCTAAGTGACCTCTCCAAGGTCACAAAGCCAGTGTCAGGACTGAAGCCAGAGATCCTGGCTCTAGGCCACTCCCTGACAACCTCTGTTTGGGTCCTGGCCCCAAGAGCAGCGTCTTTTGAAGGTTTCCAGATAATTGCCCCCCCCCACCCTGCATCCCCACCACAAGGATATCACAGGAGTTGGGGATGTTCCTGGTAATCCTCAGTGAACTATCTCCCAGTTAGTCAGGAGTCACTTGGCCTGTGTTTACTGGGGCCTTGCTCTTGTCCTCCAGAGCCTTGGTTTGTCTGTAACAGAGATAAAAGCCACTAGCAGTGATGGGGAGGAGGCGAGCCCTGGAGCCTAGCTGGGCTCTAGAGAGGAGTAGGGCTCCTGGTAGAACACTAGAGAATGCTGCAGGAAGGCAGCCTTGGGGAGAAGGGGCTGGGCTGTATTGGGAGAGCAGGGGAAGAGGGGACAGCTCACCCTGCCTGGACCCTGGACCCTGCAGGGCAATAGCCCCAGGCTGGGGATGAGTGCCGTGTGCCCTGGCTCCTTGCATGAACCACTGGGACCACATGGAGAGGAGGCAGGTCCACATGGCTGGATGTGGTCTTCGTTGCAGGTAGAGGAGCTGATACTACATGGGGCAGGACATGAGGCAACTGTGGTGGATCTGGGGACAGAGAGCTAATGGGAAAGCCAACTCTTCCTGTAGGATTCCAGAATCATTTTCAGCAAGTTCCCCAAGGCAGAAGAAGTGCTAGGTCAGGTCTGAGAAAGGTCTACAGCCTAGAAAGCTGCTGGGGCCCAGTCCTCAAAGCTCCAAGGAACCAGGATAGACATGGGTAGAGAATAAAGCTGAGAGCTCTTGACCCTAAGAGATTCCACTGCACTTAGACTTGGGCTCAGCAGAAAAGCTAAGGGGTCAGCGGCCCTCCCAGAGGGATCACACCAACAGTTCAGAGCAGAGGGGCTCAGATAGGGTCTAGAGGAGGACACATGGGCTGAATCAGGGAGCCAGAGCTGGGGCTTCTAGGTGCAGCCCTGCTGGCCTCACCCATCCTTCTCTCCTCCCTATAGTGATGCCCTTCCACGAAGTGTGGGGCCGCAGCTACTGCCGGCCACTGGAGAAACTGGTGCCCATCATAAACGAGTACCCCAGCAAGATGGAGTATCTCCTGAGCCCAGGCTGCGTCTCCCTGATGCGCTGCACCGGCTGCTGTGGTGATGAGAGACTGCAGTGTACACCAGTGAAGACAGCCAATGTCACCATGCAGGTGGGGAAGCGCTTATGTCACCGCCTGCCCCACCACCCATACCCTACCCAGAGCCCCACAGAACCTGCCCACTAGAAAGGACCCAGAGAGAGCAGGAGGCAGGCCAGGGTCCCAGGACTGGACCCCAACTCCCAGGCCAGTGTCCCTCACTCCAGCATAGGGTCCTCCTTCCTGAGCCCCTGTCAAGGCTCCGAGCCATCACCAGGCATCAACCTTCTTCTTCCCACAGATTCTGAAGATCCCTCCTATTGGGGAACAAATCTCCTTTGAGGAGATGAGCTTCTCTCAGCACGTGCTCTGCGAATGCAGGTAGGTCCTGGGGTGGGCAGCAGCCTCTGCAAAGGTGGGTCCCAGGGCTGAGGGGAAGGCTGTTGGCTCTGCGGCAGTCTGCACCTGCTTCCTTGGAAAGCAGTCCTGGACAGCTGCCTGGCATTTTCTATCCCTGCCAGTCAGCCTGGCCTGGGAGCTGGTCTCAGCACCTGCCCAGATGCTACAGGGGAAAAGGAAGCCTGAGTGCCTCCCAGACTTGCAGGGGCCCCCCACATGTCGTCCCCCTCGTCTGAGATGAGAGGCAGCTGCCACGAGCCTCTGGAAGAGGTGCCTGGAGCCAAAGATACCACAAGGCTGCACTTGGTTCTGAACCAGGCTGTGTGCCCAGGGGAGGGGGCAAACTGGGCTGAAAAGCAGAAGGAAGGACCAGCCCTGGTAGGAGGAAAGGGGCAGAAGAAGGGAGGCACGGTAGGTTCTTTAGAGTTGCAGCCACCTATCCTCAGCGTCTCTGACCAGCAAAACCCTTTCTGTCTATGCCCGGGGCACTTGGAACACATGTTACGAGGGTCAGCAGGCCTGGCGCTGCTATTTAGGTTCAGGAAGAGTGAGATGGACTGAGATGCTGCTCTTAGTACTACGGGGCCATGGACAGGGCACCAGACTCAAGGTCCAGAGCCCCAGCCTGGGGTGGGAAGAGAGGAAGGACAGCCACCTACTTTAAAATGTTTTATTTATTGTGAGCCTGCTGTGCCTAGCCCTGCCCGAGGCACTTAAACGTGTTTTCTCATTTAGTCACATGTGCTTATTGAGTGCCTCCTGTATGCCAGGCACTGGCCTAGATGCTTGGGATACAGTAGTGAACAAGGCAGAGAAGGCCCAAGCTCTCACAGCCACCCTACCCCCATTGCATAGACAAGGAACCCAGGCTCTGCGCAGTTCTGTGATTTGCCACGGCAAGTGAGTGTGGAGGGCCAATTTGGGCTTGGACTTGGCCTCTCTCCTCCTAAGCCTGCCCTTTTTTTTTTTTTTATGCTGCCTGTCTTGGCCATCACCATGTTCTCTGTAACCCAGGTACCACGTAGACTTGGCCTTGCCTAGCACCCAGGGCTCTGGCTGCCTCCTTGGAACCTGAGCCCTGGCTCCAGGCCTCCTTCACCATGCCAGCTTGGGGGGTCCTGCCTCAACATGTTGCCTCCCTGCCAGAGCTTAGCCAGGTAACAATAGCTCAGTCAGGAACTCTCCTGGGCACAGGCTGAATGGTGACTTTTACCTTTTATGTCACCTTTGCCCTCACAGCCACTCTTTTGATGTGAGCAGGTGAGTAGAGTGAAGCTCCAATCTGCAGAGGTGCAGCTGGGCATTCCCAGGGAAGGGGCCAGCTGGGGCAGCCTTCCCTCCCTGATCCCAAACTGACCACACTGCCCCATCCTCCACCTGCTGTTCCCAGGGAACACGGAGGCCCAGTCCTCTTCCAGCAGGCCAGGCAACAGAGACACCTTTCTTCTCACTTCTGGGCCAACAGCCACAGCCCCAGGAGGCAGAGCTGGGACATGCCTGGTGACCGTGCAGCTCATGTCCACCTCCCTTCAATGCCTGCCCACTCCCCCTGCTGTTGCCAGGGTAGGATGGGGGCTGTGCCCTGACAGGCAGCCTTACCTGGCAGCAACCATTATCTTGTCCATGTCCTTGACCATCATTTACCATCCTTGAGGAAATTCCCAGAATGCACCGTAGAAGGAAGGGGAAGAATTGAACTAAGTTGCAGAGAATAGACTCAAAAGACCCCAGATTTTCTACCAAGAGGCTGATGCATGCAGGAACATGTGATGAGGAGCCCCAAGACGGGAATCATACCTCTTTTTATAGGGTATCCAGAATCTAGGGTGGGGGTACAAGCCCAGAGGCCTCTGGCCATCTCCTCCTCATCAGCTCCATGCTGCCCCCTAGTGGCCTCAGCACCAACTGCATGGCCAGCACTTGGGAAATCTGGGAAAGTGGAAGGTGGCAGAAAGTCCCCCACTTACTGCTCTCCTAATTCTCCCCTGCTCTCTTTCTGTTTCCCTAGACCTCTGGAGGAGAAGACAAAGGCAGAAAAGTAAGTGACCTGGCTGGGGCTTGGAGCTATTCTTGGGCCTGCCAGCTCCTGACCTAGCTTGGGGGCCCCCAGCTACTTTGTCCTGACGCTTTTGGCTTATTGCAGGAGGAGACTCAAGGGCAGGGGGAAGAGGAAGAAAGAGAACCAGGAACCCACAGACTGAAAAACCCCACCTGTGAGTGTGCGAGCGAGGGGGGCCAGGGATTATAAGGAGGCTGAGCCTGAGGGGAGCCCCTCGCCCTGCTAGCAGGGGCCATCTGTCAGGGAGGGCGAGAGGCAAGGCTCAGGGAGACTTGGGAGCCAGAACAGGGGGATGTGCCTCTTCCAAGGTCCAGGAAGCATCAAGAGACTGCTTGGTTCTTGTCCTGGCTTAGCCCTGAATCTCTGTGTGGTCTTAAATCATTTCTCCATGTGAAATGATGGGGCTGAGTGCACCCAGCATTGAGTCATTCTAAAATGTTTACCACACATTTCTGGTGTGCCAAGCACATCAGCAAACAACAGAGATTCCTATGCTTGTGGTACTTAAATTCTAATGGTCAGAAGTTACATGGGGCTACTTCTGGCAGTCCTGGGGAAAGTGCGATCCCCCTTGGCTCACAAGTTAGCGTTTCTGCCTTGGGGTCCCTTTGCTTCCTCTTCCCCTGTCCATATTCCTTGCCCATCTTGGCTTTACACCTGGGGCAGCAATGAGCCCCAGGTTTTTGACTGTGGCTGGCAGAGAAGGATTAGGGAAGGGAACACCCAAATCTGTCAATGTAAATAGTCAAAATAGAGTGTTTCACATGCACAAAACATCAGGCATCCTGTGGCTGTCTTTCGGGGCCTGCATCTCCTTTGAGCTCCAAGACAGGAAATCATTCCATGCTATTGGTGTGGAGTTGACCAGAATCCCAACCCCATGAGCCAGCTCTGTGAAGGGAGATTTCCTCCCCACTCTGTGAGGGCAGGGATTTGGGGAAGTCCATCTCCCTAAGGTCTATGACCCTTACTTCTGCCGTGGGCCTACATGGCTGTTTGGGGAACGAGCTGATAGTGAAATCAATTCAGGGTTGCAGCCCTAGCCAGAGAGCCCCAGATACAAATTCCTCATCACTCTATCTCCTGAGCAGCGTCTTCAAACAGTTTTTTCTGGAATCTCCCAAAAGAATTGCAAGAGCCCATGTGTTCCCATGCTCAGTTTTTGGTTGACACTGAACTTTTTCATAGTAATTATAAATAGTGGCAAAGAATATAATTTCTGGCATATTGTAAATGTTAATATTTTAGTAAAGCTATTATAATAGTGAGTATATAACTCTTCAGATATATCCTGCACAATATGCCATCCTAATTTAATATTCACTACCCAATTTTTTAAAAATGAGCAGCATAATTACATTTACATCGCTTGTCTTCCTGTGACTTTGCATTTTCATTTCACTTCCTCCATAGAATTTCAGCCTAATGTAACTTTTATTTTTATTATTCTTTTATTTATGCTTATTCATTTTATCAATTTTTTTAATTAATTATTTTTGTTTGTTTTTTCGGTGCCGGGGATCACACCCAGGGCCTTGCTCATGCTAGGCAAGTGCTCTACCACTGAACTACATCCTCAGCCCAGGTGTAATAGTATTTTTAATGCACAAAATTCTTTTTTTTATCACCTTGTTATATTCATCTGCCACAAAGATGATATAGGACTTTGAATTATTTTAGATTTCCTGTGAGCATAAAACAAAATTAAATTTTCTCCTGGAATAAATTATCAACACGATTATTCATAATACTATTTGATCAAAACAGCACAAAGGCATTATTACCCGATGCCACACTGAGTTCAAATGTGACTCGTTACTGACTAGCTTTGTGATCTTGGGCAAGTTTTTTAACCTCTCTGGGCCTTAACTCCTCATATGCAAAAGAATGGTAATCACAGTGCTTTCCTCCTGGGATATTGTTAAGGGTAAGTGAGACGGTTCTTGAGGCAAGGCTCCCAGCTGCTCATTGCCTCAGTGCCAGCAGAGTTGCAGGAGTGCTGCTGTTTCACACGTTCCCTGGCTAAGCTTCCCCTCCAAGTCTGCCCTCTCCATCATGGAGGGGACCTCCCTCTCCACAGTGCGCTGATACTCCGTCCTCTGTTTGCTCTCTAGCAGGTGCGGTGATGCTGTTCCCCAGAGGTAACCAGCCCCTCAGAAGAGAGACCCCACGCCCAGCTCATATATTTATTTCCGTCACCTTCTCAGTGATCTCTCTGCTGGTACCCACCCTCTATTTATTAGCCAACTGTATCCCTGCTGAATGATCTGCTCCCTCCAAGATGAGGGGCAGGGGAAGACAGGACCCTCAGGAATCCAGTGCCTTAAACAGAACGTGAGAGAAAGGAAAAAGCCAGCCACAGACCTGTGGGAGCTTCGGCTTGGGAAAAAGCAAAACATGTGGCCTTGCATGGGCCATGCCAGCCCCCAGAGGCCCTGGGTCTCCAGGGAACTGGAGAAGAAAAAGAAAGAAAAGGAAAAAAAAGGGGGGGACCTGTCCTTGGCTGCTGTCTGGGAGCTTCTGGCCAAGGCAGGCCCGCAGGTGCCTCCTCTGGCCACCGTTGTCCTGGCTGCCCAAGCGGCAGGTGGAGGGGACCTGGCCATGTCCTTTCCCTCCTGGCAGCACCTCTTCACCCTGGAGACTGGGATGTTCAGCTCTGGAGAACAGCACTTGCCTGGAGGCTTTTGACATTCCATATCCTGTAAGATCGCTCCGTACCTTTTGCCACCTGCTTATTCTGGGATGTTGTTCCAGCCAAGGCCCCACCACCACGCTCCCTCTCAGGAACACATGCAGAGTGGCATGGAGCTGAACAGAGAGTGGACTGATTAAGAAACAGCCAGCCAGTGGCTTGAGGTCACCAGGAGAGGGGCTGTGTGTCCCAGCCGATTCCCCAGGGGCCCTTGTGCCACACCACTGTCCCTGCAGGGCTGTCTGACTGCCAAGCCAGATTCTCTTGAATAAAGCATTCTAGTCTGGAAACAGCTTGTCCAGGGGAGTGTGTCTGCCAGAGCCGTGGGCAAAGTACAAAGTGGAAGTAAAACAGATAAAGGGAGGACAGGGGAGACAGAGAGAGCTCTGCACCCTCTGTCTCTGGGCCTCAGTTTCCTCTATTTAAAAACACCGCTCAGGTTGTGAGGGAGCATGTCACAGTGTGTGACAGGTATGCCCTCTCCTTTCCAACTGAGGCCTGAGAAGGTAGAATGATGGATGGAGAATCACCAGAGCACTGAGCCAGGAGTCAAGTCCAGCCTTGTCTCTGACTCACTGGGGAACACTGCATTTCCCTCTGCCTTCCTTTTATGTCTCTGCTGTGAGGGCTTAGCTGGGTGGCCCTCTATCTTTGACACATCCAAATGGCCCAGGCCATAGACTCAGTGGCCCTAGGGGGTCATTGGGGACTGTTCTTGGACAGGATGTCTTTGGGGTCATTGTCTCCTGCAGCACCCAGGGGTTCACCCAGCCCTCAATGAGGCGCTCCCAGATATAGTCTCATCCCACCTCTGAACACGATGAAATGCAAGAGCACAGTCTTCTTCTCCTTCTCCGGGGTCACCCCACATCCTCCCTGCCCAGCCTCTGAACCTCCAGTGAATGAGGCTCTCAGGCTCCTCAGCCCCTCAGAGATCTGCTACCAACTTCTTCCTTTTACCTTTCAGCTTCCTCTGCTTTCCTCCCTAATGCTGTGGGGTGGGGGATCTGTTCTTTTTTGAGTGCAATCCGCAAGATGTATGTGTCTTTCTATGATGTGTGTGTTGGTGGAAGGGGATCCCCTTCTCTCCTCTGCCTCACTTCTTCATTTGAGACTGAAACCCACAAAGACCCTGTAGACAGGCGGGGCCCCACCTCAGGCTTTGGAGGGAGGACGTGGATGGTCAGCAGGAGTGGGTGGGGGCCATTGCTCAAGCAGCTGCCCTCAGCGGTCTGCTCACTGAGGCCTGGCTTCCCGGAGGACACTCTGGTCGGAATGTGCTCCTGGCTGGTGATCACAGAGAGGGTGTGGGTCAGCCCCGGGGGACTCACTTAGCAGAAGAAACACACTTTCCAGCTTTCCACACTTGGGCTGCAGCTGTTCTGAGCTGTTGCCTTTGACCATCGGAGCTGAGAAGAGTACCGCTCCCCTTGGCCAGGCCTCTAGCTCATCCCTGAAGACCCCAATCCAGCCCTGGAGCATCTCTAAGGCTTTCAGCTCCCTGAGATCACCCACATGAATGGCAGCCTCCCCACCTAGGCCAGAAACCCCTCTAGTGACCTAGACAGAAACCAGGGCAGCTTCTGGAGGTTGGAAGAAAAAATCCTCATCCTTGGACAGGAGCACCGTGGCAGGAACAAACAGGGCAAGAACATCATAATGGGTCTAGCTGACCATATTAGCTATCCTTTCAGATCATGTGGGTCCTCAAAGGCCGTTCTCATTTGCTTGTGACTCATTCATGGAGCACCTCCTGGGTGATAGGTACCAAGGAGCCCATGGGGAATGGAATACATGGGACCTGCCCTCAGGTCTCATGTTCCTTGGAGAGACATACCTCAAGTGTGTGTTAAAGGACACAGGGTTCCTCTTTCCTGCTGCTGGAACTGGCAGTCGCCAGTTAGGGAATAAGGGCTCCTGAATACCCTGCATTCTTAAACAAAGAAGAAACAATTTGGGGTTGGATGCATTTGCCTACAAGATTTATTAAGAGACAGCTGAAACTGGGTGTGGTGGCATACACCTGTAATCCCAGCACTTGGGAGATTGAGGCAGGAAGATTACATGTTCTTTTTGTGTGTGTGGTACTTGGGGGTTGAACCCAGGGTCTCCCACACACTTTGCAAGTGCTCTCTCATGGGGCTGTATTCCTAACTCATTTTTACTTTTTATTTTGAGTCAGGGTCTCACTATGTTACACAGGCTGCCTCTGGCCTTGAACTCGTGATCTTTCCACCTCCACTTCCAAGCCATGTGCCACCGTGCCAAGTGACAGGATCATGAGTTCAAAGCCAGCCTGAACTATATAGCAAGACCCTGTGTCAAAAGAAAAGAAAGGAAGAAAGGAAGGAAGGAGGGAAGGAAGCAAAGAAGAAAGGAAGAGAAAGAAGGAAAAAGAAAGAAAGAATGAAAGAAAGAACGAACGAACGAAAGAAAGAAAGGAAAGGAAAAGGAAGGAAGGAAAGAAAAAGAAAATGTCTTGTTGCCAAAATATGGTTGTAGCATATTAGAGATGGCCTTGACATTCTTCTGCTCAAGAGATGACCTCTGCTGGATGCCATGGCATGTGTCTGCACTAATCCCAGGAACTCAGGAGGTAGAGGCAGGTAGATCTTGAGTTCAAGGCCAAAAACAGACTATGCAACTTAGAGAGACTCTGTCTTAATTAATTAATTATTATATATTTAATTTTTTTGTTGAAACCAATGCCTTACACATGCTTTGCAAGTACTTTACCACTGAGCTGAACCCTCAGCCCATTCTTTTACTTTCTGTCTTGAGACAGTGTCTTGCTAAATTATGCAGGCTACCTCTGGCCTTGAACTTGTGATCCTCCTGCCTCAGCCTCCCAAGTCACTGGGATCACAGGCATGTGCCATCGCATCTAGCACAACAAATTGTTTTGAGGCAGTTTGTCATGCAACAATAGGTAACTAGAACAGAAAAGAGGCAAAGGTAAAGAAATAGTGTTCTGGAGAAAGTACTCCAGAAGTCACAAGGGGCCTCTCTGTGGAGGTGACATGTACGCCATTTATGATATTTGTGGCCATGTGAAGATCAGAGATAAGAGCACCCCAAATAGAAGACATCACTTATAGAAAGAGCCAGAAGGGATCCCAGTGTGGCTGGATCACGATGAGCAAAGAAGGAAGGAATATGGGAGTGGGGTTGGAAGTAGGCAAGAGTCAGACCTAAAGGACTTTGTGAATCAGGATAAGGAGTTTTCAGTTTGCTATAATGTGGAGGGAAACCATTGGAAGGTCTCAGGCTAGAGAATAAAGTGACACTAGATACATTTCTGAAAGATCACTCTGCCCACCACATGGAGAATGGTCTCTAGGAGCACAAGACTGGGGATACAAATACCACTTAGAAGTCTATGGCAAATCTAGGCAACCATTATGGCAGATTGTTCTTGAAAGAAGTATTGAGGACAGACAGAAGTAGGGAGTTGCCAATGTGAGCTGGTTACCCTGATCATTCATTCATTCATGAGCCTGATTGGAGGCCACTAGGACCACATATTTCATAGCAGAGACAGGCAGGGTAGGGCAAAATATATTTGCATGCAAAGTCTCCCCAGTGTCATCACCTACTAAAGAAAGTCCATCGTGCAAGAAATAAGGAGAATAAGGAAAGAGGTCATGCTGTGAGGCTGGGTTGATCTGCCTAAGAACTACAAGAAAGAAGGCAGGTGGGGAGAGGAGAACAAACAAAAGGCCTCAGGGCTGGAAGTAGAGTGGGTCAGGGAAGTGAAAGAAGGGCTTTGGGGAGGACTGCTGGGCTTCCATAATGCTGAAGGGCCTGGTGTTCTTTGAGAGATTCCCATGAGACACTGGGCAGAGACTGAGGCTGGGGAGCCTCTAAATCGGTGGGGTTACACACAGCTAAATGACACTTTGTCTCTACCATTAGAACATTTGTTAAAAGGACCAGGAGCATAGCTCAAGGATAGAGCACTTGCCTCATGTGCAAGACCCTAGGTTGGATTCCCAGCATGGGAGTAAAAAAAAAAAGTCAAAGGAATCAGATTATAATTAGAAGGAAAGAAAAGTTGGTAGCGTTTGAGCTATGCCTTGAAGAATAGGCAAGTCACCTCAGAGATGGCCCAATTCTAGGTGAGGGCAACCCACTGACACAGTCCCAGAGGTGGGACACCCACTGCTGGACAGGGGCTCTCCATAGTCCCACTGAGTCCATGCTAGGGAGTCAGGTTTTCTAGGTAGTGGGAGTCACAGAGCTTGTTTAAAAAAGAATGTGACAGGATCTTGGAATTCAGGACTGAAAGAAAATTTACAAACTTTCACCTTCTCATTTTATAAATGAAGAAGCTCAGGTCCAGGTTGTTCAAAGCTACACAAGTCAAGACAGCCTGATTTTTCAAATTTACCAGGAAGAGCGGAGGTAGACCTGAGTGCAGATCCCCGGGGAAGTCTGTGCTCTCTGCCCCTCACCACAGCGCCTCCTCCACAGGATGGAGGGCTGATGAGGGGAGCAGGAGAGGAGAACTGTCTGCCCCCAGCTGGGAAGCAGGCCCGACCATCTGTGAGGGGGTCCGGGTGGGTCGGCAGAAAAGGCCTCTGTGCAAACTCTGGTGGGAAATCAAGGCTCCAGACTGGGTGGTGACCAGACAGAGCCTTAGTGTGGAAAGATGGCTGTCTGTCAGCACCAGCGCCCAGCAGCTGTTCTCCTAGAGAAGTCTGACCCTTCTCTTCCCTGAGGGAAGCCCAAGCATCCCTTTCCTGTGACATTGACTGTAACTGAGGCAGAGGAGGCCGTACCTCAGGGGTTCCAGGCCAAAAAGATGATGTGTTTCTGGTGCCTGAGGGGACGTGGTTGCCATGGGAAACACCAGGCAGCCAGGTGGGAGGTGGAGGCTCCTCAGAGTTAGGCCACAGAGTTAGGCCATGGGTTGTCACCTGGGACAGGTGCTGATACCCTAGTGCCACTCTGGAGAATTGGCTCCTCTGCAAGGTGGCTCCAAGCTGTCCTCTGTCAGACTCAGGGCAGGAAGCCATGCAGCCAGCCACGCCCTCTGCCTTCCCTCCTCTCCTCTAACTTCCTGCCACCACACCCCAGCCTGGGCCACCCAGAGTCACCCTCACACAGCCCAGCCCAAAGTAACAGTGCTGGTGTTCACTGACATGGGACTTCTGGCAGCCCTGCAGGGTGGAAAGTGTGGCCCGGAGTGGCGGTAGACCTCCCTCCCCGAGCCCCTGGTCCCTCTCTCTGCACCATCCGTCCACTCCTGACGCCTGGGAGTCGTCTCACTTGCCAGACCAGTCCCAAGGGTGAGAAATCTGCCCAAGAAATCCCCACCCCAGCATCTTGGAGGGTCACAGTCTGACAGCTGGCTACGGATGGCTGCTGCACAGAACAAGAAGCCCCGGCCTGAGGGAGGGAGGCCCGTAGGGGGAGGGTCACATGTGGTTCCCTCGTGCAGCAAGGCCACGCCTGTGGGATCACAGAGGTCATGGTGCAGTAGGGAGAGGCCCAGCCACAATGGTTATGTGCTGGAGCTGTCCTCCTGGGGCAGCTGGAAATACGAATTTTCACCAGGCACCTAGAGCTGAGGAGAGGCAAGGACTCATGTGCAAAATCCAGGAAGCTCTGGATACCTTCGGGATCCTTCTTTAGACACTAACCATGGTCAGTTGTGATTCACTTGGGCAACAACCCACAGCTGTTTTGCTGAAGCTTGATCTTTGTACACGTGTGGGCAGGTTTTTCTTTTTCTTTCTTTCATCTGAGAATAAAGCATTCTCACACTCTCAGGAAAGATCAGTTGTTATGTGGCTATAACAAGTAACTTTTGAGACTGGTTATAAACCTGGTTTACATGGCCACTTGCTTTAGGAACCAGGTTCCTATAACACACACTCGGTCAGTAATAGCCCCATGCTTCTCAAAATAACTAGTTGGCAATAACCTCACTTCAGTCAACATGCTTCTAGAACCAAAGATCAACTGACAGAAGTGGACTCATCCCTGAACTTCATGCTTCCCTCAAACCTATACAGTGTTCCCCCTTCCCTTATCTACATTTTCACTCTCTAGGGTTTCAGTTACTCAGTTAACCTACTTGTTGTTAGGTGCCGTTGAGTCATATCTGACTCCTCATAGAGGCCCTCATAGGGTTTTCAATGGCTGATTGTTTCAGAATTGCCTACAGAGTGGATTGCCACATCCTTCTCCCATTTTTGTGGTGCTGGGAATCGAACTCAGGACCTCAGAGACTGCAGAGCAGCACTCTACCAACTGAGCTAAATCCCAGCCCCGGTCATCCAACTAGAAAATATTAACTGGAAAATCCCAGAAATAAACAATTTATAAGTTTTAAATTACCTACTGTTCTGAGTGGGCTGGGACTTAGCCCAGTTGGTAGAGTGCTGCTCTACAGTCTCTGAGGTCCTGAGTTCGATTCCCAGCACCACAAAAATGGGAGAAGGCTGTGGCAATCCACTCCCAAGGAAATCCCGAAACAATCAGCCATTGAAAACCCTAGGAGGGTCACTATGAGTCGGACACGACTCGACAGCACAAAACAAAATAACAAACTGTTCTGAGTAATATGATAAAATCTCACACCATCCTGCCCTATCCTACCCAAGACATGAATCATGCCTTTCTTCAGTGTTTCCACACTATATGTGCTACCCACCTATTAATCACTTTTAGCTATCTTGGTCATAAATCAACTGTGATGGTTTGGAAGTGCTTCTATATAGAGCTTGGTGCTATTCACATAGGCATCCACTGGGGGTTTTGGAAGATACTCCCTAAGGATTAGGGGGAACCACTTTATGGGATTAATTCTCTTCTTTGCTCAGAGGTGCTGTGCCTGGCAAGTACAGCTCTCCATTGCCTAAGCAAGCAGTAAATGTTGCGTCTTATTCCAGATAATCAGTTTGTTATATCTTCCTTTGATACTTCCCTCCATTCTTGTTGTTGTTGTTGTTAGGTGCCACCGAGTGGGTGTCCGACTCAAAGTGACTGTATGTACGACAGATGAAACACTATTGTCAGTGTTTCTTTGCTATTCATAGGGTTTTTAATGGCTGATTATTTTGGGGGAGTGGGTTACCAGGTCCTTCTCCTGAGCCTATAGCATGTGGTGTTCCCAGGCAGTCTCCCATCCAAATACTAACCAGGTCTGGCCCTGCTTAGCTTCTGAGATTTGATGGGATCGGACGCCACCATGATACAGCTGCAGACTTTCCCTCCATAATCTATCACAAATTCTCCCAAAATCCAGAAAAAAAGCAATACATTTTTTTGCCAGCTTTGGTACAAAACTGGCCTAATGCTGGAGGCAGAAGTTCTTCCCACTGGTCTCCCTCTTGTCTCCCCGCTCTCCCCACAGGTCTCAGAAATATCCTAGGGAGTGACTGTAGTGAATCCTCATGTGTCCCCATGCAGACTGTTTACAAGACAAACTTTTCTTTTGATAAAATAGATCATGTTCCTTGGCATAATTTTTGTTGTGATGCATTATGTCAAAAGACCCCCCCCCCACACACACACCATCACCACCATCTCCACCAGGAATGAAGACAGGGAAAAGACATTCTGCCATATGTATTTAACTTATGATACCAAAATGAGAGGGAAATATACTTCTTATCACTTCCTTTTTAAATTTAAGATGCTGTAGAACTTCCCATGACCTGAGCTACTTTAGAATATGATTTTTTAAGTACAGAATTGTATTGCACCATCTGGAATACACATAGTTTGATTAACTAGTCTGTCATGGGATATTTAGCTTCTCCTTTTTGTTGTTATAACGAACAATGCTGCAATGGGCATTCTTGTGGATGTCTTTGTGGGCAGAAGTCTATCCCATCATAAAAATAGCAACAGCAGCAAAAATCTAAACCATCTCTCCACTGTACACACTCTCTCCAATTGCTTACCACAATAAAAAATTATTTCTTACTCACACTTCATGTCCAATACAAGTCCTGACCCAGACACAAGGATTATCTTCTTGTTTCCCAGCAATATGGGCTCGTGGAAGCTTGCTGTTTCCACAATCCCTGTGGCAGGCGGAAGCAGCGGGTGAATTATACACTGGTTTTTAAAGCTCCCACCCTACAGCAACACAGGTTTTGCCCACGAGCATTTCAAAGCAAGTCCTATGACTCAGCCTAACTTCCAAAGGGATGAAGAAGTGAGATCCTACCCCATGCCAGGACAACTGCACAGCTATGGAAATGCTGCAAAAGCTCCACCATTACGTATGAGGTTTGCTCTAAGTTTCTGGAAGATAACCTGTTATCAAGTTAAGATGTAAATTCATGAGCTTGTGTAGCATTCATTAAACAAGAGTTTGCCTCTATCATGAATGAGTGTAAACTTTTATCAAATGACTTTACGCCTTCTATTTGATTGGCAAATGTTATCTTCTTCAATTTGTCAGGACATTTATACATATCTTGTCTCTGCCCAGAACATTCTCCTCCACGGTCTTCTCCAACCATTTGTCTTGATTAATTCCTTCTTACTCTTTAGTGCAAATATTTCTTGGGCAATAATATGTGCCAGACACTTCTTGGCTTGGGGTATAGCAGTGATCAAAGCTGGCAAAACCATTGCCCATGTGGATCTTACACCAAGGATAGGAAAGAAAATAAATATACGAAAACAAATAAGTAAATTGTAGAGTATGCTACAGCTTTAAGTCCAGTAGAAAAGACACAAATCAGGGTGAAAGAGAATGAAGGTGTTGGAAGAGTCAGAGTAGGACTCATAAAGAAAATCATTTCAGGACAATGATTCAAAACAAGGGTGGAGGTTGATTTCTGAGACAGTTGCAATGCAAAGGCCCTGGGGTGAAAGCTGCCTGGTATGTTCTGAACAGCAAGGAGCTGGAGTTGGGTGAATGAAGTTGGTAAAAGATGAGAAGGAACTGGGGAGGGGAGAGTGACCAAGGGCCTTGGAGGCCATAGTCTCGGCTTTGAGTTTGTCTTGAAGTAAGATGGGAGCCCTTGCAAAGCTTTGTCTGACTTGTGCTTTGTAAGGCTCCCTCCAATTGCAGAATTAATTACCATTAGGATGGCAAGGGTAGAAAGAGGAAGACAATTGGGATCTTCTACAGCAAGACAAGTATGTGTAACCTGATTCAAACACTATACAATATATACATGTACCAAAACATTACATGGTACCTCACCCTGCAGTGTGTGCAAATTTTACGTTTTTATGTATCAGTTAAGAAATCAATTAATAAAGCGTGGTGCAGTAGCGTGCACCTATAATCCCAGGCTTAGGCAGGAAAATCATTTTGAGGCCAGCCTGGGCAGCATAGGAAGACCCTGTACGGGCCACAGTGTCATACACCTGTAATTCCAGCTATGTAAGAGATGGAGGTGGGACAATTGAGAGGTTAAGGCCAGAGGCAGCCTGCACAACTTAGTGAGACCCTATCTCACAATTAAAAATGAAAATTAAAAATGGAATGGGGGTGCTGCCCAGTGGTAGAGAACTTGCAACATATGAGCAAGGCCTGGATTTAATCTTCAAGTACAGCAGAAACAAACAAAAACCCCACAAACAAAAATTAATCTAAAAATCTCCTACAGTAAATGAGGCACCAGATGTTCTCATAAAAGTCATACCAGTTGAGGGGCTGAGAACTATTTGGGTTCTGGATACATTTTGAAGGAAAAACCATTATAATATTCGAATGGACTGACATGTAATGTGAAAAGATAAGAGATGTCAGAATGGTTCCAAAAATTTTGGCCTGACCAGCAGAATGAATGGATCATCCTGGTGGGTCAGGGGGTTAAAGTTTTTTTTTTTTATTTTTATTTTTATGTTTTTACTTTTTCTTTATTATCAAAATTTTGATACCATAAGATTTACCCTTTTAAAATGTGCAGTTCACTGGCCCTTAGCATATGCACAGTGTTGTACACTGTCACCACTATATAATCTAGAATGGTTGGTAACCCCTGCCAAAAGAAACCTGACACATATTTCCTCCTCCTTGACATCTATTTTCTGTCTCTATGGATTTGTCTACTTTTGAAACTTTATATAAACGGGATCATACAATAGGTAGCTTTTTGTGTTTAGCTTCTTTTACTTAGTATATTGTTTTCAAGATCCATCCATGATGTACCATGTTTCAGTACTTCATTATTTTTATAGCCAAATCATATTCCATTTTATGCATCTATCGCATTTTATTTATTGATGAGTTTATATACATTTGGGTTGACTTTTTGACTATTATGACTAATGCTGCTATTAACTTTTACATACAGATTTTCAGGTGAACATGTGTTCATTTCTCTTGTGTAGATACCTAGGAGTGAGTTGCTTGGTCATATGGTAACTCTATGTTTAACTTTTTGAGGAACTGCCAAATTCCTTTCCAAAGCAGCTGCACCATATTACATCCTCATCAGCAATGTATGAAGGTTCCAGTTTCTCCAGATCCTTGCCAATCTTTGTTATTGTTATCTCTTTTTTTTTTATTATGGTCATCCAGCGGGTATGAATCGATATCTCATTGTGGTTTTAATTTGCATTCCCCTATGACTAATGACATTGAGCATCTTCTGGTGTGTTTATTGGCTATTTACATATCTTCTTTAGAGCAATATCTATTCAAATCCTTTGCTCAGTTTTAAACTGGATAACAGGGTTATTTGCCTTTTTTTTTTTTTTTTATGGGAGGTTGAAGCCTGGACCTCATGTATGCTTTTTTCACTTTTTATTTTGAGACAGGGTTTTGCCAAGTTATGCAGGTTGCCTCTGGCCTCCAAACTGTGATCCTCCTGCCTTCACCCCTCCAGTTGCTGAGATTATATGCATGAACCACTGCATCAGGCTCTTTTTCTTTCTTTCTTTCTTTTTTTTTAAAGAGACAGTGTTTCACTGTGTTGCCCAGGCTGGACTCAAACCCCTGGACTCAATAAATCCTCCTGCTTCAACCTCCTGAGTAGTTGGGATAACAGGCATGTGCCACTGCACTGGGCATTTGTTTTGTTTAAGGCAGGAGAAACAGTTTTATGTTTACAAAAGATGGGAAATGATCAAGTGGAACCAAAAATTAACAATGTAGGAAAGGGAAGAATTACTGGAGAGGTTTCCTTGAGTAGGTGATGGGACAGAATTCATGCCTAGGTGGAAGGTTGGCCTCCAGGGGTCCTGGGCCAGGTCATCTTTGAAAAGAAGTGTCAGGCAGTGTGCATACAGAGCTTGCTGAGGTGGACAGAACCTTCTGTACCAGTCCCTTCAAGGGAAGGAGAAAGCAGCAGCTCTGACTAAGATGGATGATGAGAAGGGGAGGGAGTCAGGAGAGGGCAACTGTTAGAAAGGATATCAGTCGGAGAGCAAGTGCAACAGGGAAGGACAGAACAGGTCCTGACAGGTGAGGCCTGTGCTTGCCAATTCCAAGCTCAGCTCAGATCTCGCTTTCTCCCAAATGCCTTCTGATGCCCTCAGGGTAGGTCAAAGCCCCCATGCTGCTGCTTCCTCCCAGTTCTGATCACAGCTAAACCACATGTCAACTCCAGTATTTAGCTCTTTAATCTCTGTATGCCTCACTAGACCATAAACCCCACAAGGACCTGCACAGAGCTGTCTAGGCTGTCACTTCATCTCAACATCTAGCCCACTGGGCAGAGGAGACTTTCAACACTCAATCATTAAATAGCTGAATAGCTGAGTGAAGTAGTAAGAAAACTCCTAGCAGTGCTGCGGATGCTTTTCAGTTGGCCTAGACGTCTGAAGCAGTCCTTCTTGTATTCCTGGGTGTCAACAGATCTCTACCCACAGTCTATTAACGCCTACCACCCCCATCCATCCTCACCCAAATCCCACCCTCACCTCCACCCCGCCTCCCAAAGCCTGGGCTCAGACCCTGCGGCTTTAAGTGCGGGCGGAAACAGAGGCGGGCGGTGATTGGTGGTTTATTATAACGGGTGGAGGATGAGCTCATCCGCAGCCAATGGCCGGGGCGCCCAGGAGTAGACCCCGGCACCTGGCCTGCTGAAGGCCTTGGTCTGCGGAGCCTGCTCAGCTGCAGGGGAAGCCGAAGGGGCGTTGGCTGCCTGGGAGGTCTGGCTGGGTGGACTAACTCCAGGCTTGGGCAGGTAGGGTGTTTTTCCAGCTCCTCCCAGGCGAGGAGGTCCCCTCTCTCCCTACCCTAGCTCCGCCTTCCGGGGCCGTTTCCCCGCGGGACTGTGTCCGTCAAGTGCCCAGGACTCTTCGGGCTGCACGCGCGGCTTTCCGTGTCCTGGTGTGGCCCTAAGATCAGCACACAGGAAGGGTGGTCAGGCCAGTGTTGGTGCTCCCGGAGTACAGGCCCCAGAGCTGCACCTTTCCCTGGGCTGGGCCATCCAAGGAGGGTCGCTCCCCTCCACCTGCTGGCCGCATGCTGGCCAGGGCCCCGCTCCCTGCTGCCTGGGGAATGTGCTTTTCCTCCCCAATTTTCCCTTCACCCCGTTCTCAACTCCCTCCCTTCCCTGTGGTACCTGAGGGCAGAGGCAGCTGTCAGGCTGCAGAGGGCCAGAGGCAGTGCTGCTGGCCTCTCTCTGAGCCCCTTCCTCCCGCAGCCCCTGCTCTGATCCCTTTGGCCATCTGTGTCCCATTTGCTGAGGGGATGCTGCTGTCAGATTCTTGGCGGCCACATGGTTTCCTGGCCTTCTCAGAGACAGGGCCAGGAGGAAGCCATGTCCTCCGCAGGGCTGGGTCACCCTGCCCTCCCTCATTTAACTCCACCTAACGTGGCACCAAATCTGTCGATCATCTTATCTGTCAGAGGGCTTTAAGGCCTAGCTCTGTGCCCAGCTCTCTTGTCCTGGGAAAAATACTACTAAGGTGAACCCCCAAAATAAATGAGATGCTCATAGAAGGAGCAAAGAGGGGAGAACAGTCAGGGTGGGGCAGCAGTGTGAGGAAGGCCTTGAGCGGAAGGTGTGGCCTCTCTGTGTTTAACAGGTACTAGACACCAGGTTTGCTCTGTGGCATGCCTACCAAGGCAGCTTTGGGTCACAGATATCCTCAGCTCTCTGCAGTGCTCCACACGTGTACACGTGCTAGAGAAATATTTGTTGAAATAAATTTGCATGGGAGGGGGGAAAGCAAACTGTGTTATTCTATTATTACCACCACTTGGGAAGGATCTGGTTCAGTGAAGGGACCTTACATTATCTCTGATCTCACCAGCCTTTGAAAGTGAATATTAGTCCCCCTAGTCCTCAGTGGAGGAAGCCAGGGTGCAGACAGGGGTGGGGCTCCCAGCTAGATCCTCCATAGTGCATTTCTTCAGTCCAGATCCCAGCTGCAGGACAGCCATGAGCCTGGTAGCCTGTGAATGCCTGCCCAGCCCAGGCTTGGAGCCTGAGCACTGTTCACGAGCCCGATCCCAGGCCTGCGTGTACCTGGAGCAGATTCGCAACCGCATGGCTACAGGGACAGCTGACACAACCAAGCGTGACTACCTGGTGGATGCAGCCACACAGATCCGCCTGGCCCTGGAGCGTGATGTTAGTGAGGACTACGAGGCAGCCTTCAACCACTACCAGAATGGCGTGGATGTATTGCTCCGTGGTGTACACGGTGAGGGTAGGGCTGGGCAGGACAGGGGGCGGCTGGGGAAGGGCCAGTGCAGGGCTGGTCTTGTTATCCATTTGTCCTATCCTCTGCTAGTCCATACCCTGGGTTAGGGCACTATGATAGCCCTGCAGGGCCTCCATGGAGGACAATAATGACAACTAGCACTTACAAAATAGTTCCTGTATGCCATGCATATGGGGCTTTGCCTGTATTAACTCATTTGAGCCTCCTAGTAATAGAAATGGAGCTGGGATTTAGCTCAGTGGGTGTAGCGCTGCGATGCAGTCTCTGAGGTCCTGAGTTCAATTCCCAGCACCGCAAAAGTGGGAGAAGGGCCTGGCAATCCACTCCCAAGGCAATCCAAAAACAGTCAGCCATTGAAAACCCTATGAGGGTCGCTATGAGTCGGATACCGACTCGACGGCACCTAACAACAACAAGTAATAGTAAATGACTAGATTTTTTTTTATTGCATGTAGTTACAAGTGTATTAGTACTATATTTTCTTCTTTTCTTTAATTTTATTTTTTGAGATGGGGTCTGTTGCCTAAACCAGCCTTGAACTGGGTTCAAATGATTCTCCCACCTCAGCTCTCCTGAGTGCTGGGGCTACAGGTGTGCACTGTGCTGGGCAGGAGCTATTTTTTATGCTCATTTTTCAGATGAGGGGACTGAGGCATGGGTCAGGTAAAGAGCTTGCCCAAGACACCACAGCTGCCAAGGGGCACAGCTGGGGTTGGGGCAGTTTGGGCTCCCAAGGCTGTGTGCTTGGCCCACTCTGCTTGGCTGCTCTGGTGCTGGGCTGCACAGTTGCCCTCCAGGAACTTGCACTCTAGTGGAGGGAGATGGGTGACTGAGGAGTGGATAATATGTAATTATAGTCTCAGGTGAGAAGAGCATTGAGAGGGAAGGGAAAGGGGAAAGAGGGAAACTGAGGTCACAGGGGACAGGCATGGGGCAGTTTCTAGAAGTGAAAAGTGCAATGTGAATGCTGAAGAACAGTGGGTGCATTGTCCAGCAGAGGGCCTGGCAGCGTTCCACAGAGAGAATGGCCAAGGCCTGGAGGGGAGAGGCAATGGCTGGTCAGGGCAGAATGAGGCATTTCCGGACTTGGGAAGAGGGTGGTACGGAGGCCAGTTTGAGACCCCTGAGGGCCTTGTGGCCAGGCTGTGGGTAGGAGCTGCCCTGACTCACCCTTCTTACTCTGCTGCGGAGGGACCCTGCCAAGCCTGGGCTTCGGGCCTGTCCAGGCATTCCTTTGCACTCTGATCTGGCCTCCACTCTGCCCTTCTTCACTCTGGGCACCACCCAAAGATGGAGGAAGCAGTACCCTCTGGAAGCTTCCATCTTCTCTCCTATAAAATGAACATGGAAATCCCCACCCTGTCCCTTCCCAGCCATGGAGGTGGTGGGTGCCAGCTGTAAAGAGCAGTTAGCCGAAAGGCGACTCTGGTTCCCAGCCTCCTTCCTGCCCTCTTCCATCCTCCTCCTTCCTTGCTGGTCTCCCAGCCTGGAGCAGGAGCTTTGTATTGGGTCTAGGGCCAGAATCTGCAGAATCAGCCTTAGAAATAGGAGCCATGTGCAGTGAAGGGCAGAGGGCTGTCAATGGGAGCTGACGCTTCTGCCCTCCAGCAAGGCCAGGCTGGAGGGCAGGGGCAGGCCCTGGTGACCCTCATTACCCACAGTCGACCCCAACAAAGACCGACGCGAGGCAGTAAAGCTGAAAATTACTAAGTACCTGCGGCGGGCTGAGGAAATCTTCAACTGCCACCTCCAGCGGACTCTGAGCAATGGAGCCAGCCCTGACACGGTGAGGAGCCCCTCTCTGGAGGCCTCAGGAGGAAGAGGGCTCTGAGTGGAGGGGGCTGAGGCCCCCAGCCCCAAACCCATAGGCTGCCAGGCAGGGTGGGTGGATGGTGTAAGCCCTCAGTGTGTGCCAATGGCACTGCCCTCCTGTCTTCCTTTGCCTCCTCTCCCATGTCCTCACATGAGATTCATTCATTTTCAGACACTCACCAAATCCTCCCCAGTCCAGCCTCACACCCTCACAGAGCGCCTGGCCCATATTTACACACACATCCACCACAGCTCACCCACGGCCCCATTCCACTGCTCTCATGTGCGCACACGCGCTAAGCCTCCAGATTCTGTTTCTGTTGCAAGTGGGCATGCTGCAAGTATTTGGAGCACACATACACCGTGAGTTCATGCACATGCGTATATGCCCAACCCTCTCCCTATGTGGTTTCCTGGAACCCAATGGACCCTTGATGGGGGTTGAAAATGCGTGCACACTTCCCACACCTACAGGCCTGCATGGGGACATGGACACCCCTAGGCACTGTGTCTTGCAGGCTGCTGGGTCTCCAAGGCATGTTCCCTGAGACACGTGTTCCCAGGTTATTTCCCCACCCCTCACCCTGGGAGTATCTGCTTCCTGTAGACAGGGCTCTTGAAAGGGGGATTCTGAAGCCCCAGAACTTCTGGGCCTTGGAGGGTTGGGTGGGGGCTGAGTGAGGAGGTCAGCTTGGCCCCCGAGTCAGGGCCATCCCCTCCACTGAGCCTATCCCTGTGAGGTGGGACAGGCCTAGACCCTGTCCTATCCACTGTGACCCCAGCTGCTCTCCCAGCAGCCAGAAGCCTCTGCCCACAGCCCAGTGAGGCAGCCTGGACTGAGGCTGAGTGTGGCCTGTCTCCCTCTGCAGGGCTTCAGCAGCCTGAGGCTTCGGCCCATCCGCACACTGAGCTCTGCCCTGGACCAGCTGAGGGGCTGCAGGGTGGTCGGAGTCATTGAGAAGGTAAGCCAGTGGGTGCTCACTGAGTGGCTGAGGAGGCAGCAGAGGTGAGGTGGGGAGAGGGCTGTGAGATGATGGGAGGGGTCTGTAGCAGCCACCTGCACTCCTCCAGGGGCCAAAAGGGACAGCAGCTGAGTCCAGGGGCCCCTCCTTTTCTCCTCCACCCCAAACACAGAACAGTCAGGTCCTGGAGAGGAAAAGTTGGGAATGGGAAGAGGTGGGCAGCCCCTCCAGCCCTCAGCTCAGACACCAAACCTGCAGAAACATGACAGCACTCACTGCCATGCCCAGTCCCTCTTCCCACAGGCCTCAACCCTGCATTCACACTGCAACGTAGGGCTGCAGCCCCCAGCCTCTTCCTGAGGCTAGAAGATGCTCACCTCCAGAAACCTATCCAGCAGAGAGGGCTGAGCTGGCTGCATCGTCCAGGGCCCTGGCAACTTCACTGTCTCTCTTCTGGTACACACACCCTCATCCTGACCCCATCTTGCACCCTTTCTCTTAATTCAGGGCAGATAGGAAGCAGGACATAAGAGCCCAACCGTGACTAAAGTAGAGGAATCAGAGGGACAAACAGGTCAAATGCAAGTTCAGCCAGTATCAAATTCCCCTCTGCCCCCAACCCAGGGCTCCCTGAGTAGTTGCTAAATTAGTTTTTTTCTCAAACTGGTCACTTATGAGAATCATCTGGTCAGCTTCCCCAAAACACAGATGCCTGGGCCCCACTCCAGACCTGTGAAGTCAGAATTTCTAGGGTCACCCAGGAATCTGTAATTTAAAACACTTGTTGGATGATGTTGATGGGTCTGGGTGCCCACAGAGGAAAGGAGACCAGTGTGTGCTTCCCCCAGGCAAAAGGGTGGCATGCTGTCTGGGGGGCAGCCACAGGTGAGTCTGTTCCCTACACTGAGCTCTGGGTTATTTGTCAGTACAGTGGGGTGGGAATTCTCCCCTAAAAGGGTGATCTGGGAAGGGAAATGAAATAATTTTTGGGAAAGGCCTGGCATATGCTAAGACATTTAATGCATGTTTGATGGCTCTCCATGCAAGTGACAAGAGTAAGTAGAAGGTACAAGCCCCCATCTCCAGGCTTTGCTCCAGCTGCTTCTCCCAGGTCCCTGGAACAGGCCCCAGACTGTCAGTGAAGGCCCAGCCAGCTTCCATCAGCTGCAGTTGTCCCCCTCCCAGCACACTAATCAGTGGCCACAGCCAAGCCTTGGCCAACTAGAGGCTGCCATGGACAGGCTGGGGAACGATTATGGTCCTGCTGAACCACAGGTGTTATAGTAAGGGAGATTCCAGTTGAGTAAGTTTGGGAAACAGTGAATTAAAGTCACATTACTTTGTATTTCAATTACAGGAACACTCAGGCCTTGTAGGATGCAAATATGTCCTGGGAGTCTACAAGAAGGAGACTGTGACAGACAATTCCCCAGTTTGTTTAACTCTAGGACATGCATGCATTTGCAAAAATATTTTATCTTTTTTTCCCCTCCTGCAATACTGGGGATTGAACCCAGGGCCCTGTGAATGCTAGATAAATGCTCCACTACTGTGTGGCAACTCCAACCCCTTTGTAATTTATTTTTTTTTATTTTGAGATAGGGTCTCCCTAAGTTGCACAGGCTGCCTCTGGCTTTGAACTCACAGTCCTCCTGCTTTAGCCTCTGGGCATGCACCATGGCACCCGGCTTACAAAGCATTTTAAATATCCAGTACTCTGAGACCTGTACAGGGGAAAAGCACAAATTAAGGTCAAACTTAACCATTCTGTCTTGAGGTTGCTCACTTTCCTTGTTCACCCTTTCTTGAGTCCTGAGTTGGTGAACTCTAGCTCCCTCCTTTCTCTGGGTCATACCCAAGCCAGGAATAACACTTTCCCCAAATTAGGAAAGGTATTGGGGCCCTTGGGCCCATTCCACAGCTCTGCCCATGCAGATCTTGGTAGTAAGGCAGGGCCAGTCAGCAGCAGCTCACTGGCCAAGGGAGGGAACCAAGGGCTTGCTCAGGACCATCCTTGGATACTCCAAAGGTTTCCATCTCTTGGGACTAACTGGGCCTGGGAGGAGGTCTCCAGGGGCTGAGGAGATGCTGGCAGGGGTAGGGGTGACATGGAACAGGAAAGTGAGTCCCTAGTCAGGGACTAGGTAAGCAGCCAAAATACTAAGGGTCTGTCCTCAGGGAGCCTGGGGGCCAGGGAGATGTCATCCTGTATTTGCTGAACCTCCTCCAGGAGCTGCACTCTGAGTTGAGCATGGGGAAGGAAAAGAAGGTCATCCAAGTCACTTCTTATTTTATTTGGCTCAAACAAAGGGGTGTTTTTTGTTTGTAATTGTTACCAACATTTTTGGATGTGCAGATATCATATCAAAGTCCAGATTTCCAGCTTTTCTTGAAAAATCAGAAGACCTGGAAACTGGGGCTGCCATTCCCATGTGGCAGCAGGATGCCAAGATGAGGCTGCGGCCTTAGCTGCCCCCTCCCCACATTTTGCTCGTGTCTGCCTCCTGTAAGCCTTTGAGGATCTGTCTGAAGTTTTGGACTTGTTTGCTCTGTGAGAGAGTCCTCTTAGGATTTAGATTATTTGTGCATCTTTAAAGAAAGTGTTGTTGTGTTCACCAAAGTTTTATCTTAATGTCCCCAAAACTCAGTGGATTTCTTTAGAAACCAAACCAAACCCCACTTTTAAAAATGGGTGGGAGCAGGCACTCCCATTTGCCTTTCATCTTCCCAGTTACAAGGCTCACCTCACACTGGTGAAGCATGTTCTCACTTACAGAGCTGTGGCGTTAAATCCTCACAGTCATCCGAGGATGGAAAGTTTTATGCTGTGCTATCCCATACAGCAGTCCCAGGCCACATAAAACTATTTGCATTAATTAAGATCAAGTGTTCTGTATCTCAGTCGCACTAGCTACCTGTCAAGGGCTCCATCGCCACACCAGGCTGATGGTTTCCCCATTGGAGAGTGCAGAAATACAATGTTTCCACCATGGCAAAAAGTTCTGTGGGACAGTGCTGCATTTTAATAATTGTCTCACAGAGAATGAAACTGAGGCAAGTGCTAGGTAGTACTCTGTCCTTCAGGCCACTAAGCAAAAGAAGAAGGGGGATTTTTGTTTGGTTACTGTAATGAGAAAATGCCCACTTGGCTGCCCTTTTAAGATATAATGAAAGAGAAAAAAATTTAAAAACAGAGAAAGAAAGAAAGAAAGAAAGAAAGAAAGAAAGAAAGAAAGAAAGAAGAAAGGAAGGAAGGAAGGAAGGAAGGAAGGAAGGAGAAAAAAATTCATCAACCTACTTAACTCCAGGATAATCGCTATTAATGTTTAGAGCTAATTCCTTTTGGATAAATAGGTTTTAATGTATTTTTAATGCAGTTCTTTTGAGGTATGGGTCAAGTTGTATTTCTGGCTTCCTCACCCTTCTTGGCTGAGACTTTGGACTGTAAATCAGAGGGTCTCGCCCAGGACAAAGGTGGTGGGGAATCCCACTTGGCAAAGAATGGTGGGGAATTATCCGGGGTGTCAGTACTTGTGGGAAACTCGGTTCTCCTAAATAACCCCAGAGTTTTCTGCCTTTCTTTTTCAAACATTGCACAAGTTTAGTCAGGGAGCCAAAGCCAGGCAGGATCAGGCTCTGGCCATTGGAGGGGAGACCTCTGGTGGTCAAAAGGAACACCTCTCCCCTATGGCAAAAGGGGTCCACTGTTCTCATTTTACTGATGGGGAAACTGAGGCTCAGAAGGGAAGGAACTTGCCAAGGTCATCTGGCTGTGCCCCCAGTGGCAGTTAAGTCTGAAGGGCTCTGGAATCAGCCTGCATGAATTCAAATCCTGACTCTACCACTTTTTAGCAGTGAGTCTGTAGCTAGGTGGTTCACCTCTCTGATTTTCAATTTCTTCATCAATAAATTGGGTCACTAATAAATCTCATCTGGAAAGGTTGTGGAAATAAAATTAAATAACCTATGTAAAGTTCTTAGCACAGAGTAAGTACTTTATAACAAAGGTTAGTTTCTTCTACAATCATACTGATGATAATTGCCATGAATTATGAAGTTTTATACTTGAATTGGCTGCTTTGATCACCCCCCACCCATAGCCCCATTTTGGGGGGAGGCGGAGCAAGGTTCAGAGAAGCCATGTGACTTAGGTGTGATAACTGGCATTCCCGCATCCTTTACCTTTAGGGAGGGCTTCCCCATGTATGGCCTCAATAAACAAGTGTTGCAGGGAAGGTGGGCATTTGAATTCCTATTTGGTAGCTCCATGCCTGCCAGGATCTAAACCCAAGGCCCTTTTCCCTACCCTATCCTAGGTCCAGTGGCCTCGCCTCAGGACTTGGCTCCTACTCCCCACCCTGGTCAGCCCAGGCCCTCCCTGGGATGTGTCTACCAGGCAGGCTACCGGCCAAGCTGTCACCACACCAGAGTGTTGTATGGTGTGGCCTTTACATGCCTTCATCTGGGCTGAATCCTTTGCCTTCCTGCCCTGACAAACCCACAGTTTCCCTCCTGCCCTCTCCTACAGCTGGGCTCAGCCTTGTCTACCGGGGAGATGAGTCAAAGGCCAACTCCAAACAAACCCCAGGCATGGGCAGAGCACGGCCACTAATCAAAGCCAGCGTGAGGAAAGCGCTGCTCTCTGAGGATTGGCTCTGACTTCCGCCTCCCTCCCTCTTGTTGTGTGGCATAGACTGGCCTTGAACTCCTGGGCTCAAGCAATACTCCTGCCTCAGCCTCCCAAGTAGCTGGCATGCGCAACCGTACCTGGTTGAGGGAGGACTTTATTTAAAAGGAGTGCAGCAGGGCAGGGGGTGGGACTGGAGAAAGTGTGCCCAGTGTGGTGTGGCTCAGCCCACTCAACCTGGAGCCACACTCTCAGAGCCTCAGCTTCCTCACTTGCGAAACAAGGATCAGAAGAAGTGACTGGCTCTGAGGTGCTTCAGCAGTGACAACTTCAGGCCAGGGCCTGGGGTGAGGGGTGATCTCCTTAGGCTGCATGGGGCCTGGCCCAGTGTGGGTAGGGAGGGGAAACATTCTTCTCACACGAGGGGCTCTCCAACCCCAGTAGTTGGTGCTCATGCCACTTGTCAGCCCTGCATGCAGCACCTGCTACATCCCGATACTGTGCAGGGCTGTGGGAATACAGAGCTGGCAGAGTGGTCCTTGACATCCTGGAGCTCTCCCCTAGGGGACAGACAGAAGATTGGACACAGTGTGGTAAGGCTCCCTGAGGGTGGACCTGGTGAGCAGTGGAGATGGGGTTAGGGGACCCAGAGGCCAGAGGCAGGAGCCCCAGAGCTGAGAGCTGCAGGTCTAGCAGAGGAGGGAGAGCAGAACAGGATGGATGTTGGCCTTGGGGACGGGCCATTCTCCCTGCCCTGCCCAGGTTGAGTCAGCTCATCACGTGCCCTGGGGTGGAGCTCCATCGGTGGAGCCTCTGGAGCTACCATATGCTTTACCCAGTGCCTCCTGGACTTTGGCAGGTGCAGCTTGTCCAGGACCCAGCAACCGGAGGGACCTTCGTCGTGAAGGCAGGTGTCACTCCACCCCTGCCATGCTGCATTTCCTGTGGGACTTTCTCAGAGCTCTTGAAAACCCTCTGGGAACCCCCATCCTCAGAATTTGGATCTGGAGCCCATGCTCCCTCCAAATCTTAAAGCTGCTTGTTTTGCTCCTGAGCACGGCCCCCGCTTCCTCCACAGACTCACACAACCTCCTCCTTGGCCAGGAGGGTAGAAGACCTGGATTCCAGTGGGAAAGTGGGGTGAAAGCTGGATCCGGAACTACGGGAGGCATTTGCTCTTCAGAGTGCCTTCCATTTCTCATGTGGGTGTCCCTAAAGCTAGGGCTAGGATGTCCCCTAACTGCAGCAGCTGATTTGCCTAACCTGCCCCCTCTCAGAGCCTACCCAGGTGCCACGTGGTGAGCCAGGAGCGGCTGACCATCATCCCACATGGAATCCCCTACATGACGAGGCTGCTGCGGTACTTTGTGAGTGAAGACTCCATCTTCTTGCATCTGGAGCATGTGCAAGGTGAGGGGTCCTCAGGGGCCCCTGTTACCTACTTGGGACTGTGGTATTTTCACCTACCCCCTTAAAATGCTGAGCCCTGGGCAGGGCTGTGGCTTGCCGCAGATGTGTGGCACAGACCGGGGTGGGGGCAGGATCAAGCTGTCGTGGACCATCTTGGGGATGATGTCCACCCTCGGCAGGCAGAGGATGTTTATGCAGCCATCTCCCCTGTCAACTATTTCTCTGGTCTTGGCTCCTCTCATTTTTCTGGTCAGGGCCCATCTCTCAGAGTGGTCATATGTGATGGTGGTAACTAAAGCCAAATGGTCAGGAACTGAGCTGCGTGGCAGATATTTACTCATGAGCATGGTGGGTGTTTTTTTTTTTTTTTTCCTTTATTAGTAAATGATGATGGGGTGCAGAGTAATACAGCACTGGCTTTTTCCATTATGCATCCTTTACATCACTTCTAGCAACACTTTCATCAACCCACAAAGTTTATGGAGGCTTATGGCTAGTATGTAGTAAAACGCTGATGCGTATGTGGGTTGTTGTTGTTGTTGTTAGGTGCCGTCGAGTCGGTATCCGACTCATAGCAACCCTCATAGGGTTTTCAATGGCTGTTTCGGGATTGCCAGGTCCTTCTCCCATTTTTGCGGTGCTGGGAATTGAACTCAGGACTTCAGAGATTGCAGCACAGTGCTCTACCCACTGAGCTAAATCCCAGCCCCTATGTGGGTTATATTCCTCTATTTTCCCAATATACTCATGAAGTTGTGCTGTTTACATTGAGATGGCCCTCTCTCCCTTCATCCCTCTACATTAACCCTCCTCTCTATGCCATCTTCTCCAATCTTCACTTCCCTCTGCTAGCTCTCTCCCTTCTCCTTTCTACTCCTTATTTTGTCCCTTCTACACTAAGTTCCTCCCAAGGCAATCCCGAAACAATCTGTCATTGAAAACTCTATGAGGGTCGCTATGAGTCGGATAACGACTGGACGGCTCCTAACAACAACACCACCACTAAGTTTAATTATGCATTTTTTATATGTCAATTTATGTATAGGATTTTTTTCTTCAAGTATGATTCAGCTCCAACATATGACTGAGAACATATGGTATTTCTCTTTTTGAGCTTGTGTTCGCTCCCTTAAGATGATGTTCTCCAATTCCATCCATTTTGCTACAAATGACATTTCAATTTTTTATTGCTGAGTAGTATTCCATTGCATATATGTACCATAATTTTTTACCCATTCTTCTGCTGATGGGCACCTTGGTTGGTTCTGTATCCTTGCTATTGTGAAAAGTGCTGCATTGAATGTGGAGTTGCAGATGTCCCTGTGGTATGATGGCTCTTCTCCCTTTGGGTCTATTCCCAGTAGTGGTATAGCTTGGTTGTATGGCAGTTCTATTTTTAGTTTTCTGAAGTATCACCATATTGATTTCCAAAATGGTTGAGCCAATTTACAGTCCCCCCAACAGCGTAAGAGGGTTCCTTTTTCTCTACAACCTCACCAGCATTTGTTATTACTTGTTTTGTTGATCTTGGCCATTCTTACTGGAGTAAGGTGGAATCTCAGCGTTGTTTTGATTTGCATTTCCCTAAAGGCTGGGGATATTGAGCATTTTTTCATGTGCTTCAGAGCATGGTGGTTTTTAAAACATAATGTACCTGCTCATGTCATGACATAAGATGACTGTAGATCCATGGCTGACCACCTTTACCGTTCATTATTCCATTCTCCCTAAAACAAACAAATAAATTACATTGAACACTGGCAAACCCATTATCCAAACCAAGGCCATTAACAATAAATACATCTCCTTGGGGCTTGAGTATCTAGGGTGCACATGCTAGGACGCCCAGCTGTCTGCAGGTGGGTTGAAAGGAGGGGAGAGCATGTCCCAGGAGGGAAGGGTGGTGGTGAGGAGGCCAGACCCCCTTAAGGCAGAGGGGCTGTGCCCCAGAGGGAAGGAAGGTGGGGTGGGCCAGCCCTGGTGGTCACACTCTGCTCCTCCCCCTCCCCATGCCTTTACCCCTCTGCCTGACCCAGGAGGAACTCTCTGGTCTCACCTGCTCTCCCAGGCACGTTTCCAACATTCTGGGCTCAGGGATGGCTCTGCCCAGGAGAAGTCGAAGGACCAGCTCAACACCAGCCTCAGCCTCCTGACCCCAGCGCTGCTCCCCCCGGGCCATACTGCCGGGCAAGACAAAACCCCCCAGGAGCCTCTGCAGACTTCTCAGAGCCTTCCCCCAGCCACGGAGGCCCCATCCCCCAGACCCCAGAGGGAGGCTGACAGTGAGCTCCCAACGAGGACCAGCAGCACTTCCTGGTCCTCTGACCTCAAGAAGGACCCGAGAGGCCACTCTCACCTTCCAGCCAGGCAAACTGGCCAGAGCTCAGATGCTGGGCCCCCCCGGGGGCTCTGGTGGGTTCATGAGGGGGCCAGCCGAGTGCTGAGGGGCTGTGGCCTGGGCAGAGGTCAGAGGCCCCCATCTGCAGACAGGGCCAGCCTGGGGCGGGATGGAGTCGTCTGGAGGGTAAGGGAGGAGGAAGTGAAGCAGTGGGCAGCGGAGATGCTGGTGGCACTGGAGGCACTTCATGAGCAGGGGGTGCTATGCCGGGACCTCAACCCCCGAAACCTGCTCCTAGACCAGGCAGGTAGGAGCCCCAGCAACCCCACCCTGCCCCTCAGGTGGGAGGCTCCTGAGTCCATAGGACCTCCTGGGTTCCATATTGCTTCCCCTGCCTTCCTCCACCCTCTCACCCAGGACCCTGTCTGCTTATGGCTGGCCTTTTATCCCCATGAGGCCAGAGCAGCAGTGTCCGGGAACACCCTGTGTTCTCTGGGTCCCAGGGCCAGCCCCTTAGGGAGACTCTACCCTGCACCACCTTTGGCTCCTGCCCTGTGACCATGTTTGGGGGAAGCCCTGGGAGTGCCTCTGCCATGTCAGCTGTTCAGTGATTCTATCCTCAACCTTTATCCCCTGTCATTCCTCCCTACACACTGGACAAGAAGGTCACATCCGCCTCACATATTTTGGCCAGTGGTCAGAAGTGGAGCCCCAGTGCAGCAGGGAGGCTGCAGATCGCCTATACAGTGCCCCAGGCAAGATTGGGAGGGAAGTCCTCAGATCTTGGGTGCGTTTGTGTGGGATGAGCCTGGGGCTGAGGATGGCAGGGAATGGGCTGTGTGTGCTAGGATGCAAACAGAGAGGGCTCTTTTGGGTGAATCAGGGATGTATATGTTCTTGTTCCTGCAGAGGTGGGGGGAATTTCTGAGCTGACTGAAGCCTGTGATTGGTGGAGCTTTGGGTCGCTACTGTACGAACTGCTGACAGGAATGGTGAGTAGCTGGGCAGGGTGTAGAGCCCAGGTGGGGGCTGCTGAGGGTGGGATGAGCAGTGGTTAGTCCAGCCAGCCAGTGTCTGGGCAGAAACTGCCTAGTCCTTCAAGACCTAGCCATCAGGCTGGATGTTCTGCCACCCCCCCAGGTCCTGGAGATGCAGGAAATCACCCCCACCACATGAGGGCTATTGTTAAGATTGTTAACTTCTGACAGAGAGTTGAGTTGGGATGGTCACAGAAGGTTTCTGGAAGAGCATGCCAGGGCCTAGGTTTAAGAGAAGGTAGAATTTAAGCTGGGTGTGGTGGTGCACACCTATAATCCCAGCAGCTCGGGAGGCGGAGGCAGGAGGATCACAAGATCAAGACCAGAGGAAGTCTGCATAACTTAGCAAGACCCTGTCTCAAAAAGTAAAAAAATGGGCTGGGGGTGCAGCTCAGTGGTCCAGCGCTTGCAAAGCATGCAAGCACAAGGCCCTGGGTTCAACCCCCAGTACCACCAAAAAAAAAAAAAAAAAAAAAAAAAAAAGAGAGAGAGAGAGAAGGTAGAATTTGACATAGCCCTCCTTCCCTGTAAGGCCTCCACGCTATCCCCCAAGCTGCCTCTCCCTGCTGCTCCCCTCACCCTGGCCCCCTGCTATGCGCTTTGTGGCTATAACCCCAGATCTTAGCTGGAGGATGTGAGAAAGGGCTCTTTCACTGGGGCCAACAGCTGCCCTGTGCAGCCTGGGTCAGCCAAGAGCACTAGGCTCCCCCAGTCCCCCCACAAACCCTCTTGCTCAGGATGACAGCTCTGCCATGTCCTCCTCCCAGATGAGCTCAGCACTGCATCTGGGGCCAGTTAGTTTGGGAAGCCAAGGAGAAGCCAAGCTGCATGTGAGCAGGAGACAGCTGGGATGGGTACAGTGTGACCTAAAGTCCAGATCCCGTCAGTCTCTCCTCGCTCCCTCCTGCCTTTTTTCCCTCAGTACTTGGGAGTTGAACCCAGGGCCTCACACATACTAGACAAGCATTCTACCCCTGGGTTGCCCAACCACCACCCACCCTTCTTTTATTTTTTATCTTGAGACAGGGTCTTGCTAAACTACACGGCTGCCTCTGGCCTCAAACTTGCAATCCTCCTGGCTCTACCTCCCCAGTCACCGGGATTACAGGCATGAGCCACACTGTGCCTGCCTTCTCTCCTGCTTTTGTCCCATAACCTCTGAGAACCCTGGTGGCTGCCCTGGCAAATACCCTCCCACTCAGCATGCTTCTCCTGGCCTTCCTCCTGGGAGCTTCTTGCAGCTCATCCTCACTTCCAGGAAGACCCTCTGCTCTCCAAAGCTGTACCTTTGTGTGTGGAGAGGTCCTCCTTTCTCCTGTGGCCACATCAATGCCTTGGTCTTGATGGCACATGCTACGGTCTGCTGTCAAATGAGTAGCCCATGGAGGCTCTTTTTTCTGTAAGGAATCAAGTTCCAGTGCTGCTCCCAATACAGTGCCCACCCTGACTGCAACCCAAGATCGATGCTTCTAGCAAGCTTGCAGCCAGAGGGACCCAGGTTCAAACCCTAACCTCGGCACAAGTCCCTTTTCCCTTGAGCCTGTTTCTTGTCTTTAATGGGTAAAGTATGTCAGGTTCCAGCACAGTGTCTGGCACACAGAAGATCCTAAGTAAAAGGCAACTATCAATATCATCATCTTCCCCACGGAATGTGACACGGAAGGGTGGGTGGAATGCTGGCTGCCACTAGTGTGTAGACTTTCCAGGGGTTGCCCCTCCAGAGGCCTCTTCTTTTGTCCCCCCCAGGCACTGTCCCAGAGCCACCCCTCAGGATTCCAGGCCCACACCCAGCTCCAGCTGCCCGAGTGGCTCAGTCGCCCAGCAGCTTCCCTGCTGACCGAGGTGAGGTGCAGCCCAGCCTGTGGGTAGGGGCTGGGGGGATGGAACCCCCACAACCCTGTGTATGAGCTGTGTGTGCTGATGTGGGTGCCAGAGGGCAAGAGGGTAAAAGATTTCTAGACCAACCACCAATGTCCCCCTGGGGAAAACCAAGGGTTTATGGGCTAGGTTGGCAGAGCATGAGCCCCCTACACCACGGGGACTGGAGACCCTGGAGGCGAGCCCGGGAGGCCATGTTTCTGCTGGGGTGGGGGTGGGGAAGGTTTGCACAGTGCTGACCAGCTGGGCCTCTTCCCACAGCTGCTGCAGTTCCATCCAGAGCAGCGCCTGGGTGCCAGAGGCGGCGGGGCCAGCAAACTCAAGTCCCACCCATTTTTCAGTACCATCCAGTGGAGCAGACTGGCTGGGTAAGAGAGCAGCCAGAGGGGGAGAGGGAAGTAGCTGGCCTGGGCTGGATCACCCATCTCTGCGTGTCGCTGGGGGCTGGCCCCTCTGACCAGTGGGATTCAGGCAAACAATGCAGCACAGCTGCCTTTTGTGCTCAGCTCTCTGCTTGGGCCTCAGAAGCAATCACCACCACTGCCCCCAAAGGGCTGCCGCTGGAGAAGCTGCCAGGGAGGGGCAACAAGGCTCACTCTGCTGAGCAGCTTGAACACATCGGCCGTCAGTTAACAGTCACCACTAAGTGCATATTTTGTACCTTTTTGTTGTTTAACAAAGCAGGGTCAGACTTTGTAGTCCAGGCTGGCCTGGAACTCATGTTTTAGCTCCTGCCTCAGCCTCCTCAGTGCTGGGATTACAGGTGTGTATCACCACACCCAACTTTATACCTTGTACCGTTAGAGCAGTGGTCCCCAACCTTTTGGCACCAGGGACCAGCTTCATCAAAGACAATTTTTCCATGGACTTCCGTGGTAGTGGTGGTGGGGAACAGTTTCAGGACAATTCAAGCAACAGGGAGCAACGGTAAATACAGATGAAGCCTTGCTCACTTGTCTGCTACTCACCTCCTGCCGTGCAGCCCTGGTTCTGTTCCTAATAGGCCACAGACTGGTACTGGGGGTTGGGGACTCATGCTTCATTGCAGACCTGTCATGGTAAAGGGTGTCTTGTTACACTAGCTCTGAACTACTGACCGCCTGCTGAGCCTACTGAAGTGTGGTGACACACTTACTCACTGCCATGCTATGCCCCACTGGGGACATCTCTGGAGACTCCTCTCAGGATACTAATCCACTGGCTTAGCAGACCCAAACCAGGGCTGTCCTGGCTGGTCATTTCATACAACTAGCAAGCTGCTTCCACCAAAAGCTGTTCCCACAGGGAAGAAGGCTGTAGTGTGGGGTGGGGTAAAGTGGGAGACCAGATGATCCACTCCCCACTCCTGACCAGACCCCTATCTTGTGATTTCAGACTCTGGAGAACAAAAGGAAGGGAGAGGAGGAACTTAAGAGGATAAGGTGGAATGGGGATTTGGGGGTAGGAGGGAAGAATGTATAGCTTGGCATGTTTGAAACCACAATAAAAAGCTTTCTTCCCCAGCTGGCCCATGTATCAGGGGAGCCTACCCCAGGGGTCAGTGAGGGGCTGAAGCAGCTAAGACAGGTTGTGCTCATTAGGCCTTGCTTCTGTTTACCTTTCTGTGTCTTATTTGTGGGGTTCTACTCAACTTGCTGCCTACTGTGACTTCATCCCTTTTTGGAATGAGAAACCACAAAACATATGGACTGATTATTCACACGTTTAGCTCAAAGATGTTTCTGGTCTCTGGAGAACTTGGGACCACAAAGACAACCACACCCAGGTTGGGGGCTCCTCTCATGACTCACTTTGTCATTTGGGTGTGGCACGTGAAACAAATTTCCTCTAGTCCTCTACCCCCAGCTCCTTCCAGCCAGTGTGTCCCCAACACTACCATACGATGAAGCAGCTCTTGACACTGTTCACCAGCCAGGCAACCCTCCAGCCAGATCCTTGTGTCCTGAGAGGGTCTGGGTCTGCTCCTCAGCTTTTCAGGCTGACTCTGCGGCAGAGGATAGCGGAGAGCACAGCCTGTGTCCCATGTCCCAGGGTCCCTGAGGTTTGCCCATTGTCTAATAAAGCCTGCTCTTCCTCTGGTGCTCTTGTGTTATTACTGCATGACAGTGGTCTGCAGGAAGGGCGGAGTGCAAGGGTCCCCGGCGCTCGGGGCACGCTAGGCAGCAGGAAGCAGCCTGTGCCTCTACAGTGCAGCCTCAGGGGAGGTGGTGGTGTGGGTGACACTGGGCTTGGTGGACAAGAGGAAGAGGGTCATGATGCCTGGAGGGAATACTAGTTTAACCGTCACAGTGACCCCTTGGGAGATGGCAGCTCCTGAGAAAACTGAGGCTCCAAGAGGTTAATGATGGGACCCAGAACTTGCTGGAAGCCAGCTCACAAGTATGTATCCTTCTGTGGCCAGCTGGTCGACCAGATCATTTCCAAGCATTGCCTCATGGAGTGCAGGTCACTTCTGGGCCCTATACAGTCAACACATTGCACACCTGGCACTCTGACCGGCCCTCAGTTTAGAATACTGTGGTCCCAGCCCTGACAGGGCAGATGGGTAAGCTTTTGATAAAGTGGAGCTAATGGTTGCTTTGTGGGCTTGCTAGAAAAATTAAAAACTTGTGGCACCAAGCCCTAGACCTGACAGCTAATTTCAAGTTCCTTTCACTGAACCTACCCCCAGCTCCAGACCCTACCTTCTAGGACCCTTCCTTCCTGTGACGGGCAGCCACTGAAGGCTGGTCTCACTGCAAGCAGGATCAGCAGATGAGCACTCTGTGGAAAGGCAAGGCTGTTTAAGCATGGACTTCAGCACTTCTGTCACCTGCAGTCTAGGTTAGCTATGAAACCTGTCTGTCCACTGACCTTCACAAGTCACTGATTCTAGGAAGCAGCTTCCCCTCATTTGTTCATACTGACCTCAAGCATCTTGGAACAGGTGGTAATCAAGTCCAAGTGAAATTAAATGCCCCTGCCTCTTTCCAACCCATCCCAAAAATAATGCAGGCCCCCAGAAAAGAGCAACTGTCCTTTGGTATTTTGAAGGGGCTTCACAAAGGTGGGAGTCACAATTTCTCAAGAGTCAGCTTGGCAGACTTACAGGGCTCTCTGGAAGGAAGTTGGGCATTAAGAGATTAGTATGCTCCCCTGGCTAGCAGGCAGACAGGCATCTACCTTCTATTTAATTAGTACACTGATAACTTACATCACAAGTGTACGTGCTCACTTCAGCACATATACTAAATTGGAATGGTACAGAGAAGATTAGCATGGTCCCTGTGCAGGGATGACATGCAAATTCCTGAAGCATTCTGTATTTTTACATTAACTTAAAAAAACCAATTACTAATGAAAAAAATAATGAAAAAAGTTTGTGACAGGCACTGGGGATGTGGCTCAGTGGTAGAGCCAATGATGCCCTGGGTTCCATCCTCAGTACTGTCATAAAGTATGGGACATCAGAGGATAGCCAACTCTGACATAAGTGGCTTTAATGCTAACAGCATCCTTGATGCAACAGTGCTAGGGGCTTGTACAACCTCAGTAACCAAAAAAAGCACAGATGCAGGAACCCTGTTTGAGAACATTTGCCCTTTAATTTTCATTCAAAAATCAGTTTCCTTAAATATTTTAGATACAAGTTCTGAATGGTGAAGACAGAGTAGCAGATGCTGCAGGCACTCAGTAATAGTCCCTCCCCCTCCCCCTAGCCTTGCTTCTTGGCTCAAGATAAAAAAGGGCACTCTGCACTAACTAATGGCCCCATGTCAAGTGTGAGCAGTCTCAGGCCTCAGTGCAGTTGGATACAAAGCCATAAAGCCCAGTAGCTACCACGACAAGTTACTTGCATTTAACCATGTTGTAAGGAATTCCAATGATTGCGCCCAGACCCAAAGGCAGTACCTTAGAGATGACACCAGTCATTTCCTCACTATGTACACACCCAGAGGCTGGTTTCCACCACAGTCCATCCTCCCTTAGATCTGTGCCCTGCAGGGGAGGCCCAAAGCCCCACTGCCTACAGGCCACAGCATGGGAAGGAAGAGAACGGCGTTCTCAGTCCACATGCTTACACCACCTTGAATTTAAAAGCACAAGTCAGTCCAAGCTGGTCAGAGGACACCTCCCCTCACTAGGCTCTTCTCTCACTGCCATGATGTGCTAGGATCTGCTCTAAATGATAACAATGTGCTAGAATGGTTCCTAGCAACCTGGGAAGGGTTGAAAAGTGTTGTCATGAGCACAGTTGCATGTGATCATGCCAAAATGGGTCTCTATGGTGCAGCCTATGACCGAATGTATGAGGGAAGGCCTGGGTTCTGCTCCCATTTATGATTACAATGTGACTTCAGGGGACTCTGCCATCTCCCCCACCCCCAGATCCCCTGGCCTGTGCTTCCTGGAAGAGGTAGAAGAGGTATCTTAAAGTCAGACAGCTGAGAATGATGGTGCATTTAAGAAGCAAAGCAGCACCTCTTCCCCTGTGTTCAATACCTCCACATAGGTGGCATTGAGTGAGAATGTGCACAGCTGGGACAGAGGCTGCTTTGAGTTTGGGAGGCATAGCATCCCCATAGGCATCTCTGAAGAACAGATCTTCCAAAGACAGAAACACAATCCTATGGTCCCTGGTGGGTTCCCTATAGTACAATGGCACTGGGGAGAAGCAAATCATCTTTGCAGAGGGCTGGAAGAAACACAGGAGTATCAATGAACATCCATCAAGGTGCTCGCTCACTCGCTCTCTCAAACTTAATGAAATAAGATATGAGAAAGTAAGAGACAGGCAAAGAGAGGGAGAAAGCCCGGCAGGAACACCAAGAAAAGACCTATGACTGCTGGTTACATAGTGCCCTGGCTTCCTTGCTTGAGGCCAACAGCATGTGCCTGCTTGTCACCAGGCTAACCTGGGACTCATGAGGGGACAAAGACTGGTTTTCAGTTCCTGCATGATTGATTGATAGGGCGGGTGGCTTCCTCCTAAAGGTCCAGGAGGAGGACTCTGGGATCCTCTACTGCTGCCTTAATTTTCCGAAGGAAAGTCACAGCCTCTCTGCCATCAATCAGCCGGTGATCATAGGTCAGAGCCACATACATCATAGGCCGCACCTCCACCTGCAGAGAGAAGAGGTCAACAGGTTTTTCTCCAGCAGGTCAGAGGGAAGGAGAAGAGAAAGCACAGCCCAGAGGAAAGCTCTGAGTTCCAAAGCCTTTTCTACTGATGTTGCCTCTGGATAACTTATATTTTCAAAGACCAAGCTTAACCCATATTGCAAAGTTCCTCAACTCAGAAACAAAACTTAAACAAGAAAACAGTCTCTTCACAACTGCCTTAAAACAAAACCAAACCCGGCCCTAACTCATCTATTGTCTAAAGGAAAAGTTTTTCTCTTCAGTTCTGGCTGCCTGCAATAGCTACTTTGGAGTTAAAATGTATTATTACTCTTTTGTAGTGCTGGGGATCCAACACAGGGCCTCACATATACTAGGCAAGTGCTCGAATCACTGAGCCAAACCCTCAGCCATGGATTTATAACTTAAAAGAAAAAAGTGTTTAACCTGGGGTACAAAAATTCTCTGATATTGTATGCAAAGTTGGATGTGTGACCTTCACCTGGAATAGTATCTATGGTTTTGAGGTTCACAAAAGGAGTTGGTGACCCAAAAAGATTATAAACCCATCAGTCTCAGAAAGCTTTTTCCTACTAACACACTTTCCAAGGGCTAGCTCAAGCCCTTGTAACCTTATTCCTTGAGCTCCCAGAAAAAGTCTATGTCTTATCATAGAATCTGCAGCTTGCAGACTGCTGTGCATTCTTGCTGTGCATTTCTTTAGGATAAGGGAGCATGTCTCCAACTGCATTCCCTACTCCCTACTGCATCTGGACAATGAAGGTGTTGACAAGTCCTCGACAAAGGGGCAAGCCTTCTCAGCTCAACAGTTCTCAAACTTTAATATGCATCAGAACTGTCTGTACTTCTGCTGCTAGAGGTCTGGGATGAGGTCAAGAATGTGCATCTCTAACAGAGAATGATAATGATGACCCATAGACCACAATTTGAGAATCAGTGCCTTAGCTATCCATTAGAAACTAAGAAATGAAACTGAAGCCTGAAATTATCGTGAATGCTTTATAATAAGCATTTAGTTGGATTTCCCTCTCATCACCACTTAGTTACTAGGATATTAGAAGTGATGGTTCCTACCTTGCCTCCCACAGCCACTGGCCTGTCAAAGATGGCGTGCATGCCCAAGATGGCAGACTGAGGGGGGTTGATAATGGGTGTTCCAAAAACCGAGCCAAATACACCTCCATTGCTAATGGTGAAAGTACCACCATCCATATCTTCAATGGCAAGTTCATTTTTTCGGGCCTGCAAACAAATTTATAATTGAAACATTACGCTAATCCAGGTTCTTTCACCCAAAGAAAGTCCAGAAAGCTCATATCTGGTATTAGTACCAGCCCTAGCTTCCACATAACAGTTGTTTAGCTGAGGTGTCATTGACTGGTGCTCCACCAGAGAAAAGGCACAATTCCACAGTCAACCTTTTCTTCCCCCAGCAGGTCTCGTATGATGAGGTTTCAGTCATCTGAGCATGCTAGGCTCTGCCAGAAGCCTGTAAGTAGCTTTTATGGGCTTCTGCTTTTCTTGGTGGCTCTGCACTTCTAACAGAATGAGACTCCAGTTTCTTGAGCAATGCTAGCTAGCCAGCCCAGCCTTCTGTAGGCACTCATCCCTCACTTGACCAACAGCTCATACACATACTTAGGTCTACTTTACCTTCTCTCCCAGTTCACTGATGGTTCGTTCAATATCAGCATAATTCATAGTTTCCACATTCCTGATGACAGGAACTACGAGACCCTGAAGGGAGTGAAAAGCTGTTTTCAGTTCAAAATAACAGTAACCTTTATAGTTACAACTCCCTTCATTCAATCCAAAGGTCTCTCCGACCCAGAATACCTTTATTACTCATTGTGATTCACAGAAAGTTTAAGGTATTTAGGCTTGACTATAAGATAAAGGAGGGCTGGGATTTAGCTCAGTTGGTAGAGCGCTGCGCTGCAGTCTCTGAGGTCCCGAGTTCAATTCCCAGCACCGCAAAAATGGGAGAAGGACCTGGCAACCCACTCCCAAGGCAATCCCGAAACAGTCAGCCATTGAAAACCCTATGAGGGTCGCTATGAGTTGGATACCGACCCGACGGCACCTAACAACAACAACTACAACAAGATAAAGGAATGTGGTATGGTTAAAAAAAAGCCAGATTACTTTTATTAACTTCATTGTAAAATATAAGATTACAGAAATCATCTCTCCTATGTGCTCTGTTAGGATCCGACATCAGCACTCCCCACCTTCTGCCCCAACATACCCTTGGGGTGGCCACTGCAACACTGATGTCAATATAATCCCTATACACCACCTCTTTGGTTGCATCATCAATCACTAAGAGAGAGAAAAGACATATTACATACAACTCCCCAGGCCAAGGTTAATGAGCTAATATTTGCATTAATGGAGTAAAAATCTGCAGTGCTTGATATAGTTGGGCTGACTAACCAGCACAAAAATGATTGCATTACAAACAGCTGGTCCTCCACTTACTCCCATCCCAACCAGTGATAGTATCTCCTAAGGCCCTGAATAAACCTGGGTATAGTAGCACCCCGGGCTGGGATTTAACTCAGTTGGTACAGTGTTGTTCTGCAGTCTCTGAGGTCTGACTTTGATTCCAAGCACGGCAAAAACAGGAAAAGGACATGGCAATCCACTCCGGAGGCAATTCCTAAACAATCAGCCATTAAAAACCCTATGAGGGTTGACTATGAGTCAGATATGACTTGACAGCACCTAACAACAACATTAATGGTAACACCCATTCTTTGGCAGCTCATAGAAGGCTCAATAAATACTCTGGCTTACATAGGTAAGTGTGCTTTAAGTTCTTGTTAACGAGCTCTACTCAAGCCCTCTCTGAGCAGAGAACAGGTAGGGTTAACAAGTGCTCCAAAAAGGCAAATGAGCAAAGGAGACGGGGTACAGGGATGCTAACCATTCTACTTCCCACCTTCAACAAGTAGAAAGACAGAGCTCCCCACCCCTTGGAGATTCAGGAGGAAATAGGGTGGTATGGCTTTTAAATATGCCAGCTTGAGATAGCAAATCAGCAGCTGAAAATTTAAGTACAGCACTCATGAGAAAACAAATGCATAGAATTTTTTTTTTCACAGAAAGCAAGTCTCTATATTATAGTATATTATTGGAAAGCATGTCAAGTTAAAAAGAAGCCAAGAAAATGTCTGAGAGGTGTCTGTAAGTGTAGGCAGGCAAAAAAAGGGGGGTGGATGGAAGAGCTGGAGAAAGCTGGTCAAGAAGGCATGAACAGGAGAAGCAAAAAGAGGAAAACATTTGGGCAAAACGAAGATAGTGCTCCTACCTACCTAGAGCACAGCACTCAATGGAAGGAACTAGGGATTCTATTCTAGATCTTTTCCTGAGGACTGCAAAAGTGTCACTGCCCCTTCTCAAATATTCCAGGGAACAGAGAAGTGTCTCAACAGGAAGAACAGAACTGCTTGTCAGGTCAACACTTCAATAATGTGAGTAAAAGGAAAGAACACAAGTTACCAAGTTCATGAAAGGAAGGCCAAGACCAAGGCTTCTCAATGAGGTCCATGGGCTCAAAGGTTAACCCGGAGCCTATGCCAAGCATGGAAGTCAAAGCCTCAAGAGGTGCAGGGGAAGGGATAGGCAACCAGAACTCCAGCTTCTCCCATGACATAAGACAGCCTGGAGTGCTGGGCTGCCCCAGAACTGCCTGCTGCTGGAACCATTTCCAAACTGTGCATTAGAAGGGGAAACTATTCTGTCTCTATGGGGAGGAGAAAGTAATCACAATGGCAGTTTAGGAGGGGGAATGGAGAAATTCCTGGGGAAGATGGTCACATTTGCACAATTATGACCCTCAAATATGGGTGCAGATCTGTATTCACACACCTACCTCCCAAGTTCTCTGCAATTCTGGTCACAGGAAACTCACCTGCATTTACAACAGGCTGCTCCTGCAAGGCAAATGCTGAGGCCTTTACAAATGCCGACATGAATCCAAGTTTGAGGTTGTGTTTCTTTAGGAAAGCATCCTTGTGACGAGCTCTCATCTCCTGGATATTACTACAAAAACATGGTACAAAAGAAACTGACCATAAATGAAGCTTTGATTTTGATTTTCATATGGGTTTCTACCCATGTACACAATAGAGTGGGCTTTTCCCTTACTCTGTGTGGACCATCTACCTAAGTCTGAAATAGGCCACTAGAGGTCAACACAATAACCTTGTTCTTTCACAAACACCATATATAATGGAATCAGAACCAATCCGTCTTTAAGGTGGGTTGAACCCTTTAAAGGCTCATGTTCTAGAAGTCATAGATTTCGTGAGAGAGAATATGAACAAGAGATCACACAATACACCAGTACCCTTGCCATAAAAGAGTACTTCTAGCTACACTAAAATTATGAACTACCCACTATGGAAAAAAATTTAGATTTTAAAGTACAAACAAAGTCTATAAAAGCCCTTGTATAAAAGCAATGTTCTTTTTGTTGAATTAAAAAACAAAACAAAACCAAAAAAATACCAAACCTGCTTATTACAGGTGTGTGTATGGGCTCCATGAGAGCAAATGTTCTCTCAGGCTCATAGGAAAGTCAACAGATTTATTCTTCATTTCCTCTGAGTTAGCGTTCCACCCATTTGTCCTTTGCATGGTACTAACACAGAGCAGGGTCAGGGCTGGGAACCAAGATATGAAGACAATTAAGACACAGTGCCTGTCCTTAAGATTAGTTTAATGCCTGGTTTCCTTGGTATTCAGAGAAGTAAGGCCTGTCCACTTCAGACTCAGCAGCAGAGTGCTGCTTTTGAGAAGTCGTTGCAACCTGAACATTCTTTGGTCCACCAAGGCCATGTTTTTCACATACACACTGCAAAGTTGGTGGGAAATGGCTTTCCCATCATTTTTCTGCAGAAACCTCTGTATTTATCGGAATAGTATTTCATGACGGAAATTGAATTTCACTTTATCTCAGGCCCAAATGTTTGGCTCTCCCTTTCCCCCTATAATGGCCTAATTTGACATTAATGTGAAAGATAAGATGTGAAACAACTTTAACTGCCCCCTTCAGACCTTTTGTTTTTGAAAAAGGGACTTTTTCTAGGGGGACTGATTGCGTTTTAAATGTTTGTTTTCCTGAGCCTAACCTTATTTAGTGCTAGGATTACTACTCTAAAGACATTACTGGTTCCCAAGATACAAAGGCTACAAAATAGGAAAAGAGAAGTGATAAACATCTTCGCTCTCAAACCTGCCTGATTGCCATTGTCTGGTCATTAAGGAGTTTCTATTTCAGAGCTCTGCCCTTAGGGGCAGAGCTGGGACAAGAAGTGGAAAGGAAGAAGTCTCAGAAAGACCTCTTATGGGTTAGCTGATTGGCACAGGACCCATAGAGCAGTCGATCTAAACCAGATTAAGGCTGCAGTGAGACCCCAGGCCATTGCTAAATGACACCTCAATTAGCTGCTGAAAGGAGATCCAACTATTAAACTTACCTTCTCATCAAGATTGTTGGGCCAACTGCATCTTTCAGGATCACAAATATTTACATGTTTTGTCTTAAGAAACTGGGTAGAATTTCAAAGTCCAATTTGATTTGTGTACAATTTGGTCCTAATGCACTGAAACATAAGCTGCAGCCTTTGTAATTCATTAGGCAAGGTCCTTCCCTGTATACTATAGACAGCACAGAAAATGACATCCTGTCCCTTTAGTAAGCTTCCCAAGGGAACAGAGACATCTAGTGAAATGAGCCACAGGGTCCTACCTTGTCAACAATGCCTCAGCACACTGTCAATAAGCCATTCCCTTCTATTTTTTAGACCCCTTCCAAAGGAAGAAAAACAAATTCCCCTGATGAAAAGTAGATGGGCAGACTTATCAGGATAAAAGGAAGCAAAGAAATGACCTGAAGATCTGATGATTTATGTCCTGATTTAATAAAAATCCTTTTTTTTGGGGGGGGGGGAGGCAGTACTGGGGATTGAACCTAGGGCCTCGCACACGCATGCTTTGCAAGTGCTGGACCACTGAATCGCACCCTCAGCCCATTTTATTTTACTTTTTTTTTGAGACAGGGTCTCACTGAGTTACGCAGACTGCCTCTGGTCTCAAACTTGCGATCCTCCTGCCTCCACCTCCCGAGCTGCTGGGATTATAGGCATGTGCCACTGCACCCGGCTTAATATAAATTTTTGTCATTCAAAATCTTCTGAAATATGGATCTGATCTTTTTTGGAGGAGGCAGATGCTGGGGATCAAACCTAGGGCCTTGTGCATGCTAGGCAAGCACAAGATCACTGAGTTATATCCCTAGCTCCTGGATCTAACTTTCTTTACCAATCTTTCCTATATATGCTCCTTGCAGCAGAAAAGATCTTTCTTATACTTTGCTACCTGTGTCATGGTCCAGACTGTTAACAATATCTGGAATGACCTTTCTCCACAATGCTACTTGTCAAAATGCTACTCATTCTCTTCGCTCTCTCTCTTTTATTGTGGTACTTGGGGATGAACACAGGGCCTTGCACATACTTTGCAAGTGCTCTACCACTGGGCTGCACCCACAACCCATTTTTTTTTTTATATTGAGACAGGGTCTTGCTAAATTATGCAGGCTGCCTCTGACCTTGAACTTGTGATCCTCCTGCCTCTGCCTCACAAGTCACTGGAACTACAGGTATGAGCTACTACACCTGACCTTGCTAGTCATCTTGAGGGCATATTAAAACTCTTTTCTCAGCTGGGCATGGTAGCACACACCTATAATCCCAGAAACTCAGGAGGTTTGCAAGTTCGAGGCCAGAGGCAGCCTGCGTAATTTAGTGAGACCTTGTCTCAAAATAAAAAAATAAAAATGCGCTAGGGGAGCAGCTCAAGGGTAGAGCACTTAAAAAGTATGTGTGAAGCCCTGGGTTCAACCCCTAAGTACTGGGAGGGAAAAAAAACTCAAAAGTAAATAAGTTTGCTCCCTTTTCCACTCATTTTTATCCTTCTGGTATTTTTTTCTAGATTTTCCTTTGTGTTCATTCAAACCAAATGATAAGTTCTAGGAAGCCACGGGCTCTTTTTCACTTGTCTCTGTATCACCCCTTGAATTCAAACTTTAATTCCTTATATATAATAAGGGCAGAAACTTATGTATATTAATCTTATCTACTTTCTCTCCCCTATAGTGCTGACACTTGCACAAACCAAAGTCTCTCCCTCTCTCTGTTTTTATTTTTTTGTTTTTTGGTTTTTGGTTTTTTGTTTTTTTTTTTGGCATTACCGGGGAGTTGAACCCAGGGCCTTACACATGCTTTTGCAGGCTCTCAACCACTGAGCCACATCACCAGCCCAATACACATCAAAATCTTGAAGTGGCACATACCTATAATCCCATCGACTCAGGAGGCTGAGTAAAGAGGATTGCAAATTTGAGGTGAGAGGCAGCCTGCATGAAACTTAGCAATACCCCATTTCAAAATAAAAAAGGAGCGAGCTGGGCATGGTGGCACACGCCTGTAATCCCAGCAGCTTGGGAGGCAGAGGCAGAAGAGACCAGAAGCAGTCTGTGTAACTTAGTGAGACCCTGTCTCAAAAAGTAAAAAAAATGGGCTGGGGGTGCAGCTCAGTGGTCCAGCACTTGCAAAGCATGCAAGCACAAGGCCCTGGGTTCAACCTCCAGTATTGCAAAAAATAAAAAATAAAAAATAAAAAAGGAGCTAGGGGTGCAGCTCAGTGGTAGAGCACCTGCCTAGCATGCATGAGGCCTGATAAAGTCATTTAGAGAACGAAACCAATGGGTCACTTGTGTAAGTAAACAATAAGCAAAGCAAAGTACCTCTCTGTGGCCAGGCTAGTTTTGGAATTAGCACTACGCAGTGACTGGGGCAAATTCAAATTCTCCAAGAAAAATGGACAAGGGGAGTAAGAAAGACTAGTGATCCCACCTCATGTCAATTTCATTGAAAGTAGTCAGCATTGCACACGTATTCTGAGCCTCCTTCAGACGCTGCGCAATGCGCTGCCGCATCCTGTTCATTTTCTCCTGAAATGAAAGTGGAACAAGTATTGATGGTCTGGTTTCTCTGGATGATGCCACTCCTCATGTAGTCAGAGAATCCAGCTTTCCAGGAGTGGAAGGCAAGCACTACAGTTTTTAAATACAACAAGAGCTCCAGGCTTCCCCTTCCCTGTGGTAGTCTTCCTTCCTGAGCAAAAAAAGAAAAGAACATAGTCTCAAAAGTACTCAGATGTGTTTGACCAAGAATGGAAGCCCAGGGAATGCTGTGATTTAAAAACCAAAATCAATTTATGAAAAGGAAGAATGTGGTGTAGGTTAGCCAGCCTAAGAATCATTACAGAAGGGGAAATTTCTATTGGTAAAGACTTTCATGAGAATAGCTACTTGTGGAACGGAAACTCAAGAACAAACTTTTGAGGCTACAGTATTTTTAGGAACTATTCTCAGGCAGAGGAACCCACACTCTTGGCCATACTTCCTTGAGGTTTTATGTCTGCCCCTGACAGTTAATGCTGCTATGTCATATACCCCTTGTTGTTGTTGTTAGGTGCTGTCGAGTCGGTATCCGACTCATAGCGACCCGCTGTGCAACAGGGGAAACACTATTGTCAGTACTTCTCTGCTGTTCATAGAGTTTTCAATGGCAGATTGATTTTTGGGAGGGGGTTGCCAGGTCCTTCTCCCAAGCCTACAGCTTCTGGTGTTCCCAGGCGGTCTCCCATCCAGGTACTAACCAGGCCCGACCCTGCTTAGCTTCCGATACCTGATGGGATCGGATGCCACAGGGCTACAGCTGCAGGCCATATACCCCTTAGCTACAGCTAAATATCCCAGAAGTCTAGGAATAGAACTCTCACCAAACTATCTCTCTAAAGTGTATATCATCAGGGGAAGGAGGAGGAGCATTACTAAGCAACCATTCCCTGCAAATATTTTACTCACTTACCGCATTTCATCGTTAGCAAGACACAGTGGAAAAAAAACCACTGGATGAGTGTGCAGAAGCTCTCAGGCCCTAGTAGTATTTGAGAGTTATGTGGCCATGAACAAGTCACTTTCTACACTCCATTTCTCTGTCAAGGCCAAAGCAATGAACTCCTAGCCACAGGTGGGCACCCACATTCCCTCACTCTCGACACTAGCCCTCTGCCTTTTTCCTAGAAGTCCTCAGAGGCTTACCCGATGTTCTGAGCGTAGACCTTTGCCAGCTCCTGGCTCAGCTGGTGGAGGAGCAGCAGTGGGTTTTACTGCAGACACTGAACAAGAAGAGAGAGAAGGTACAGCCGCATCAGAGTTGGAAAGAAATATTCACTAGGCATGTGCCAATGCTTTCAAACTGTACTATCATTTAACACGCAAGTGGATTAGTATCATTCCAACCTCACAGATGAACAATATTCTCATAGAAGTTATTAGCCTAAAGTCAGAAAGTTAGCAAACAAAAAGCTGGGATATAAACCCAGGTCTACAAAGTCTAAAATGTATTCTATAAAGCAGCCAACCTGACCTGTTCAGAGCCATGACTTGGCTCAGTTTGGTGAAGGAATATATTAGACAAGGTGTTCTTTTTTATGGGGAGGGTTGGGTGGAGTGGAGGACAGACAGAGTCTGGCTGTCCTGGAACTTGCTATGTAGACCAGGCTGTCCTGGAACTGACATCACCCCTCCTGCCTCAACCTCCCAAGTGCTGGGATTATAGACATGTACCACTACAACCAGCTAGATGAGGTCCTACAGAAAAGACATCTGCAAGTTGGGGACTTACCTGGTTTGCTAGAAGGAGGTTGCGAAGGCGAGGGCACCACAGGCATCTGAGTGGGTATAGGTGCTGCAGGGGGAGGAGGAACTGCCGACGCTACAGGCTCTGCCCTTGGGGGTGTGACAGGAGCTTCCGCTGGCTTGGCTTTAGCAGGAGCAGCTAGAAAACAAGAAAAATAGATGTCACTGGTATTGCCTGGAATGGAAAGCATCCAAACTGCAGATACTAAGCAGAATTCAGAGGCAAAAGCTCTAATTCCAATCTGTTAACAAATGTCTACTGGGTGTCTGCTATATGCCAGGCAGTATGAGACACACATAATGACAGAAGGCACTACTCTCTATTCCCCAGGGCCCCTAAATATCCTACATCAGATAAGTGGTTCAAATCAGCTGCCTGATATCTACTGATCATAAATTCAGAAGTACTTTCAAAACATCTGTTAGGCCTAAGGAAATGAAAACCTCCAAGCAAAAAAAGCTTAGGCAATTTAAAATGTTGAAACACATACATAAATGTACCATGTTTCTACTTATACTGACACTCCCATCTTCTACTTTAACAGTACATATAGAAGAATATTCAAACATTAAAAAAAAAAGTTTAATTAAGGGCTCATTTAAGCCTAAGAGTTCAAAGCATTTTACCCCAAAGCATTTCATCTGGGATGTCTCCTACTAGTTATGATCAGTGAGATGGTCAAGTAATAAATTCATGACTTTATATTAGATGTTTATGTCAACTCTTACCCACCTGTACATTATATCTAGTTTTATATTTAAATTAGAAGTAGTTTGACAGTAAGAAATGAATGATCAGAAGATGGACTTCAACTAGAGCACTCATTTTTATTTCCTAGCCTGCTACGATACATTTTTTCCCACTATGAACTTGGTTTTGGCTTAACTGACTCAGTGATGTAATCTATCATCTTTCTGCTTGACTATTTAACATTTAAGAAGAACAGACTTTAGTAGTTATAGTATTTGACTAAGAGTCAGAAAAACAGATTATTTTCAAGTCTTGGATTGTGAGGTCCTCTACAAATTCCTTTCTTTTGCATTTCTTCCCAAGAGAAATACCAGCTTTTCCTAGACAAACGTAAAGTGAAAGAGAATAAATGTAAAAAGAAAGTACACTGAACTCTCCATAACAGACACCGTGAAATAATAATACTTATTTTTGGAAGAGTGGCTCTCAGGCCTGGCTGTTCAGTAGCACTTGAGGAGCATTATAAATAAATAAGCCATCTAGGCAAGGTGGCACATGCCTGTAATCCCAGCTATTAGGGAGGCTGAGGCAGGAAGATCAGTGAGTTCAAGATCAGAGGCAGCCTGCATAACATAATGAGACCCTGACTCAACATAAAAAAGTTAAAAATGGATTAGGGGTGCAGCCTAGTGGTACAGCAGTTTGCAAAGTATGTGCAAAGTATGTTCAACTCCCAAATGCCACAAACAAATAAATAATAAACCAACTATGACAGATAAGCAGGATCTGATAAGCCAGAATCTCTGAGGCACGGAGCCCAGTCCTTTGTATCATTTTCTCCCCCTCAGTACTACGGGCTGAACACAGGGCCTTACACATACTTTTTGCACATGCACTTACACTGGGCTGCACCTCCAGGCCCTTTTTATTTTGTGTCTTGAGATAGGGTCTCACTAAGTTATGCAGGCTGCCTCCGGAGTCAAACCTGTGATCCTCCTGCCTCCACCTCCCGAGTTGCTGAGATTACAGGTGTATGCCACTGCGCCTGGCCCTCTGTATCATTTTTTAAGCTCCCATGTGATTTTGAAGCAGCAGGTGGGGATGGTTCACTATCTTTAGAATCTTCTTCTCTATTACATCTTTAAGAAAATGTCCAGTATGAGAAATATCCATGGAAAGAACAGAGTATTCTGAGGCAAAATTATTACTACTTTTGGCTACTCTTTTCTTTTAGAATGTGACATTTAAAGTTCACAGTATATAAATATTATTCCTATCCCCTCAACTAAGGGCAACTGGAATGTCAAAGAGTCTTTGAGGTATCCAGGAATTATTATTATAGTATGCTCAGCCCCAATCCCAATGGGGAACATTGGAGACCTTGACTACCAGGAGAACTTCTTTACCACCAGTTTTCCTGAGTGTGAAAAGAGGAGTGCCTCCTTCAACTTTTCCCCCATCAGGTACCAAGAGAGCTTCAATCACGCCATTTGCTGGTGATGGAACCTGCACCGATGTCTGGAAAGGAAAAGAGATGGAGAAAAAGTCTGCATTTTTACTCAACATTGGCCAAGTATGGAATCCTGAACATGCATCACAGGAGTTGCAACATGGTTTTCCAAGGCCAAGCACAAAGAAACACCTAAGGCCACACACTCAGAGTCAAAGAGATAACAAGTCATTGCCATTGTGAAGATTCACCCTGTTTTTTCTTGGAAATGTTAAAACAAAATTCAGCTAATGTGTTTCTAAGTGATACGCGGAAAAAAAACTAGCAATAATAGCTCATGCACCACACACAAAAAAGCTACCAGATAAAAGTCACTAAAGTACATAGTACATACCTGCAGAATAATCTAAACTTAAACTTTAATCAATTACTTTTCTTTTTAATGATCTACTCCAAGCCTTTTACAGCTGTTTTGTTTTACAGAACAATCTAAAATTAAACTTTAATAAATTACTTTTCTTTTTAATGATGTACTCCAATACTTTGAGAGCTGGGTAAAAATTATCTTTTAAAGAGTTGTCACCAATTTTCTCCTTAGATTAAGAAACTAAGGACTATGAAAAATTGTCACTAATGTAGGACAGACCTACCTTGTCAGTTTCAATCTCACAAACCACTTCATCTTCTGCAACTGTGTCTCCAACAGCTGAAAAGACAATCAAAGGCTACCTGTTAAAAGGGAGCCTCCAGTAGCCCCAAAACTCTTTATATCAGATGTGTTACAAGATCCTTTTCCTATAGGGACAGGGGAAGTGGGTATGTATATGTGTAAAGAAAAGGGAACCACAGGTTCCATGATTGTCATGGGGTGGGGGGGTTGAGGGGTAAGAGGAAAATAAATCCTACCTTTCTCCCACCTGACGTCTCCCTCTGTGACAGATTCTGCAAAAGCTGGCGTTTGGACTGTAATCACATCATCCTCTAGGAAAAAAGTAAAACTGAAAATTACAAGTAGTCCAATTTTGCCTTTTTATTTTTAAATTTTTAGAATTGTGGGGTCCAGCCCAGGCCCTTGTGCATGCCAGGCAAAAGCTCTACCACTGAGCTACACCCCTAGCCATTTATTTACTTGAAGCAGTCTTGCTAAATTGCACAGGCTGCCTCTGGCCTTGAACTTGTGATCCTCCTGCCTCAGCCTCCCGAGTTGTCGGGATTACAAGCATCCACCAGGGTGCCTTATTTTTGCTTTTTTTTTTTTTTTTTTTTTTGGTAGTATGAGAGGGCTGAACCTGGGGCCTCGCACATGCTTTGCAAGCATTCTGCCACTGAGATACACTCCCCCCTCCTTTTTTCTATTTTTTAAATTGAGAGAGTCTTGCTATGTTGTGCAGGCTGCCTCTAGCCTCAAACCTGTGATCCTTCTGCCTCCGCCTCCCAAATTACTGGGGTTACAGGTATGCACCACCACACTTGGCTCATTTTGGACTTTTCAATGTTCTTCTGTAATTAAACTCAGTTTATTGTTGCTCTTTCCATGAAAATTCCATTCACAAGAATGCAGGTACTTACTGCACACCGCTGTAGTTCTGAAGAAGCGAACACTGAAGACACTAGTGTTGTTAATGCTACAAAAGAAGCATAAAAGTTAACTCCCTTAGTATGTGAGTCACTCACATTTTAGTCTAGTTCAGGCACCATGGACCACCTTCCCTTTAAATTCAGTGACTCTTGACAACAATGTCCTCCGGGCGAACTTGCCAAAGTATACATGTCTAGGCCAGACCTAGAGAGATTGTGACTAAGCAAGTTAGAGTCCCAGAGCCTGATGACCTGTGTGTTTTAAACAGTGTCCTGTGCTACAACAAAATGCCACTTCTTAAAAGACAGACACTTATATTTGGTTCTCTGAAAAAAAGCAGGCATCTTTTGTCCTTCACAGACCCACCAAAATGACTTAACTTCCTTATTAGGTTTCTTTTTTAACTAACCAAATCCAACTAAGATATATGGCATTCTCTCAGGGGTACATGACAGTGTCCCAAGTATAATGGAATTTCTGTCCTCAGAATTATATATTTAGATCAGATGAAGGAGCAAGACAAGACAGTTAACGCAAGAAAAGGGGTTATGCAAAAACCAAAAACAAAAAACCCATAGTAAAACCCACATGGTATCTCTTCTGTTCTCTTGGGAGGCAGCACATCAGTCCATTCTGGATTCATTCCAAAGGAACCTCAAAGTCCAAGGCATTTTCTAATAGAGCATTTACATTCAACAGTGTAAAATGGAGAATGATATCACCTTGTATACACAAATCCATTAACAGTTACCTCTAAAGAGTGGGAGGTGTAGATAGATATACATGGTCACTAGGATTATCTGTTATTTAACACAGTGATTTATCCAGTTTGAGAGAATGATTAGGACTGATGGGGACTTCCACTTTTTACACTTCAGAATTTTCTGGATATTCTACAAGCATATGTACAATAGCAAAGAAAAACAGATTTAAGTCGCTTCTTGATATTTTTACTTTTCTAATGGCAAAATAACTTTATAAGGTCTATGTAGAATCAAAGGGAACAATGTAAATTATTTTTTAAAATACAGAATACAAAATGTTGCAGGTAAAGTTTGTAACCATGTGAAAGCACAAGTCCTTGGGCAAAAACTAATGGGTAACATGCAAAACCAGAAACGGCTCTCGCAGACAAGCAGGAACCTGAAGCACTGGCTGCCCCTGGGAAGAGGCATTCAATGGAGCTAGAGAACAAGGATAAAGAAAGTCTTCTTCAAGACCCTTTTTGTGCCTTTTAAATTTTGAATCATGTAACTACCTATTAAATAAAAAGATAAAATCAAAAAGTTGTATAATAAAATACTTTTACAAAGGGGGTACCTCATTCATAGAAAAAAAGGGAACACAGCAGGGAAACTGTGGGGGGACAACACACAACAGGTATTAGATTAGGGTGATGTAATCAGGGGTGATCCAAACCAAAGGTTAGGTTTTTCTTATAATTTACTTTTACTTTCAAGTAGTTATTTGTTGTATTTATTACAGGGATTCATGATTGCCAATTTCCATTTAAACTGCATGAGTAATAAATTTTTTGAATCTCTCTAAATTGCTTTTTAAATTACAAAACCATTAGATGTTCACTGCAGAGTATTTTGTTGTTGTTAGGTGCTGTCAAGTCAGGTCTGACTCACAGAGACCCTATGGACAACAGAAGGAAGCACTCCCCAACACTGTGCCATGCCTAGCACTATTAGAGTGCTAACTGTGGAATATTAGATAGTAAAAAGAATGTTTATAATAGGATTGCACACTAGAGCAGAAAATGGAATCACTTTGTCTGCTTTTTTCCATTTATTATAGTGTGAAAATGTTCACATATTACAGTTTAACCAGTTCCCTGCTGTTTGTCATTTTGAGATAAATCTGAGTATACTTAAAGTTCTTCAGTACAGATGCTTACGAAAGAAATTGCTAGATCAACAGTTCCACACAATTTAAAGACTTGAGACTGACAAATTGCCCTCCAAAAACAGCACAAGAATTCATACTTCTAGTACTGAGTGCACCTTTTTTTTTCCCGGTATTTGGGGGTTCAATCCAGGGCCTCCACATACTTTGCAAGTGCTCTACCACCGGGCTACACCCTAAGCCTATTTCCTATTTTCTATTTTGACACAGGGTCTCACTAAATTACACAGGCTGCCTTTAGCCTGGAACCTGTGATCTGCCTCAGCTTCCCGCGTCACTTGGATTACAGGCCTGAGCCACTGCATCCGGCTGAGTGTAACATTTTCCAAATGAGAAACAAAACTAATTGTGATGCACAGTTAAGGAAGCTAGTCTACTGACTCTTCCCTTTGAAGATTCTCTGTACAAAAAAAGCTTCATGCCAAGTGAAGTGGCACATGCCTGTAATCCCAGCACCCAAGAAGCTGAGGCAGGAGGATCAACTCAAGCTCAAAGAGCTACATAGTGAGACTCTGTGTCTCAAAGAAAAAAAAAATAGGGGAGAGAAAAAGTAGTTTCATAGCTTTTTGCACAGGGTACTACAGAGGCACCTTCTTACCACTGCCCTAAAAATACTTAGAATACCAGAAGCAACATTTATAAACAGAAGTTAATCTGAAGTACACATGGTGGCCTTTCTCTAAACTCTTATTATGCATTAAGAGAATTCTCTTCCAACTGACTAGTCGAAGTCCCAGGGCTAGTCTTTTACTTTTATTGTTTCTAAAATAATAACTATAATAACTATGCTACAAAGAGGATGCTTTCAATCTCCACAATAAATGTGACCTTCAGCCCCCGAGCTGCACTTTTATCTAATTAGAATATTTGGTTCTCTTCTATATCAATTCCCATGCAAAGAGCATTCCACATTAACTTTCACTCTACTTTAACCACCTGAAGGGGATAGGTACACTCCTGGTCCAACACCTGACATAGGGTTTATGTCCAAGATAGATCATAATTAAAAATGATCAAGGTTAAGTCTAGGGGATAAATATAACCACTGTATTTCTAAGTGTGGAAGCCAGTGAAGAATTAGATGGTCAAATTTAGAATTGGTATCTACGTAAATACCCAATGGCCATATACCTGTATTTCTCAGTGATACTTACGCAATCTTTCTGCTGTCAAGGTACTCTGGTCCCTGACATAAGGAGACTCCTGCAAGAAAAAAACAACCTTTAACCAACAGTTCTTATCTTACACGGTATAAGAGATGGAAATGGAAAAGAAGTCTATTCATCCCCTAACCTTCAGACAGAGCAGGACCAAGTGCAGGCAATGACATAATCTTTATCACACAGAATCCTGCTTCTCAAATTTTTCCACCACAATAGCCTTAATGGCAGAAAACAATGAGTATGAGGAGTTGAGAGTGGGGATGTGCTTGGGGAGGAAAAGGGAGATACCTGAAGGCATAGCTCAAAAAGAAGTTTTATAATCTATTTACCTTTTAAAAATTCATAAACATTTCTATTAGCCTTATATGATTGCATAATAAAATGTCTCTACCCCCCAGGTCTTCAAATACACTGGAAGCTTGGGAAAAAAAAAGACAAGTGATGGCTTATCCTGTGATTTCATATAACCTAACTAGAGAACAGGGTGGGTGTTTTGTCTGGGTTTGATTAGGTTGAGCTGGAAACCTTACTGACTGAACCTAGTGGCAAACACTGGGCTACTTTAGGCCCAGGGTCTCCAGCTTGCCCTAGGACTGATCAAATCATTTCCTCACCTTTCAGCTTGTCTTTATGTTCTCTTTCTGAAGTCTTCCATACTGGTCACTCTCAACAAGGGGGGACTCCCTTTCTGTCTACTAACTGTCCTTATAAATAACTGCATTTCCCCAAATGATATCTAATAACTACCACTGCTTCCCTGGATATGGTCTTTCTTCCCTCTGTCCCTCACTTCCTTCCCCCTCCCTTCTTTCTTTTTTTCTAGATCTATTAACAACTCTTCCTGAACCATAAGCTTAGGAGATATCAATTGAGAGAGAGTGCTTCTCCTCATGCATACACCCTCACAAACATTCCCAAAGTCAAGTCAGTCACCTCTACATGCAGCAGCCAATGACCACGAAGTGCAAATTCTAAGCATAGCATGTCTCTGAACCAGAACATAGAAACTCATACTAATTTTTGGTACCCCAAGTCCAATAGAGAGTTCATCCTTCAGTAAGTTTCACTTGTACAGTGCTTTGGGTTTAAGAAAGCTTTCACAAAATGACCTCATTTTGATTTTCAAGTCTTATAGCAACTCTCTAAAGTAGAACAACCAGCTGCCATTATTCCTATTTCATATATAAGTAGGGCTTCCAGAAGTTACATGACTAGCCCAGGGTGAATCCCTGAGCCAAGATGCAAACTCCCAAGTACAAGGTTCTTTTTCTTGTCCCTCCAGTCTATAAAGTAGAGAAAATGTTTCTGATCTCTTTATTTCCAGAGGAAAAGAAAGTTTATTACTGAGAGTTCACTATGAACTGTGCTAGATACTTTATGTTCTCCTGACTCTTAGGATTAAGTCCAAGGACTTTACAGAGTCCTATACCATCTAGCCCTTTCTACCTTCCCAGCCACATAGGCTTCCTTTCCATTTTTATAACTGGTCAAGTCCCTTTTTGCTTGGAAACCTTTGCATGAGCAATTACCTTTGTCTGGAATATCATTTTCCTAGCTTACTCATGTACTCTTCAAGTCTCAGCTTAAACGTCACTTCTATGGGCAAGCCTTCACTAACATTCCCACTACATTCCCTATCCTCCCAAGCTGGGCTTTATCATGCTACCCTCTCATCACACCCTGTACTTCTCTTTCTTAGTAACCACAACGTAATTACAACCTTATGTATGCATAAATGTGTTTTTGCGCTCTCTTTCCAGCTAGCCCATAAGATCCTTGTGGGTAGATACCACCTTTATTTTAGTCACCTATCCCAGCAGTTTGCATTGTAGAAGGCACTCAGTAAATGGTCTATTGAGTACATGAGTAAATGAGAACTTGGTGGTCGTGAAGAGTTCACAAGACTGAGGGAGGAGTCAGGTGGCTCTGACTTAACTAAACGTTGGCTGAACGACCTAGGCCAGGGCACTTAAGCACTCTTGTGTTTGTGTTTGTAAAATAAGAGATAATATGTCTCTTATTGTTTGGCAATGATTAACTAAAAATTGTACAAAAAGCACTCAGAACAATGCTTGGAACAAACGAGGCCTACAATAAGACTGACTCACTTAGCGTGGCATCTTGTAACACACTTGTAATCCCAGCAACTTGAGAGGCAGGAGGATTGCAGGTTTGAGGCCAGAGGCAGCCTGTGTAACTTAGTGAGACCCTGTGTCAATTTAAAAGGGTTGGGGGCCAAGGGGGAGCTAGGACTGCAGCTCAGTGGCAGAGCACCTGCAAAGTATGCACGAGGCCCTGGGTTCAGCTTCCCAGTACCAAACACACACACGCAAAAAAGACAGTCATTTGAGAAATATTTATGCTAGGCACATAATACAAAATAAGCTAAGTATGATCCATTGTTGATAACCCTCCTCCTCTCCCCAACCCCAAAACTATTGGGATAAAATCTAAATTCCTTCCAATAGTCTCCACACCATCTTTTATCTCATGACAATGTCTCCCTTAACCAAAATACTCTGGCCAAATCATCTTTTTTTTTTTTTTTCCCAGTTCCAAATACTGCCAACCTCTTTCCTTCTTCAGAGACTTTGTATATGCTAGTCCCTTTCTTTCTCCTGCTCTTCACTATACTAGCTCTTTCACCTCCCCTAGGTCATAGCTTTAACATCACCAACTTAAAGAAATCTGTCCATTCTCACATTTCCTTCTAAGTACTTACCACGATTTGTGATTGTTCACTTGTTTAGTAATTTACACTTCATCTTTCCCAATATCCTATAAGATCCATGAGGACAAAAATGTTTCATTCCTGTATCCCTAATAAGTACCTAGTGCAGTGCCTGACACACAGTAAGAACTCAATAGTCAAGGGCTAGGGGTGTAGCTCAGTGGTAGAGCACCTGCTTTGCAGGCACTGAGGCTCTGGGTTCCACCCCCAGCATGACAGCATCCCCAGCCTTAGATTCTATCCCCAGCAAAACAAAATTCAATAATTACGTGCTCGATGATAAATGACAGCTACTATGATTAAGTAGCACTTGCTTCACTTCTATCTGAAATGACTCTGAACATTGTGAGAACTTTGAAACACACATCAAGACTTCCTCACATTACTGCTCTGCCCACGAGGAGCGCATTATAGGTGACCAGAAGGGCAGAACTTACCAGGCAGGGAACGTCTCCCTAGAGGGCAGTTCCCCTGTTGAGAAAGAAGACATTATCGACGTCACCCAAGATGAAAAGAGGAAAGAAACAGCAAAGTGCTGGTGACAGGTGAATCCCGTAACTCCAAAGGCAAACGAGGTAAATGCAACACACTGGACCTGGCAAACTATCTCAGCTTCCCAAAGGAACTGACATCCACGGATTGGAACACAAGAGGAGACTGGCCCCCCTGATCCGGATGGAGGGGCTGTACCGCGCCTTCTCTCCAACTCTGAGTCAGTCTAATGCCGGGACGGGCGCGGCTCCCCAGCCACGGCGCAGAGGGTGGGGTGCAGCAGGAAAAAGGTCAGCGCGGGAAGGCAAGGGGCCGGCGGCCTCCCCAGGCTCGATAAGACAGCACCGAGGGCATCGGCGGCCTCCGCGTCCCGGTGCCCTTGGTGCCCGGCCTGGCCAGCGCGCTGCGTCCCTGCCCTTCAGGCCGCCCGGCCGCCCGCCGGCAGGTTCGTCACTCGCCGGAGCCCGGCCTGGCCAGACAGTACCTTCTGGAAGGCAGCCAGCGAGCGGCTGAACGCCCGGGACACGCAGCGAGACCGAGACAGCATCGCGGCGGCAGCGGGACCGAGGGCGGGCGGACACCGGATATAGGGCCGGCAACAACCGGAAGTGGAGCGGGCTGCCGCACCCGCCACGCGGCGAGGGGTGTTCGGAGCGAACCACCGGCGGGTGGACGGGCAGCGCGCGCCAGGTGCGCCCCACTAGAACCTGTACTGGTCGGGCGCTCTCGAGCGGGCTGCGCTCTCTGCCAGCCTGGGCTGGTCCTGAAGGGGCCTCTGACTGGCCACCGGATCGCCCCTTGGGTCAGGCCTTCCCGGACCTTTCCACAGAGATAGCCCTGACTTTGGCGTCCTTCTCTCCTGGGACCCCGTGGCACCAAGCCATTTCATCTCTGCAGTAAGTGCAGAAAACAAAAGACGGGGACAGGTTTTGAACTTGGACCTTAGCAGACATGTTGTTGTTAGGTGCTATGGAGTAGGTGTCCGACTCATAGCGACCCTACGTACAACAGATGAAACACTATTGTCAGTGCTTCTCTGCTATTCATAGGGTTTTCATTGGCTGATTTTTTTTTTTTTTTTTTTTTTTTTTTTTTTTTTTTTTTTTTTTTTTTTTTTGGAGTGGGTTGCTGAGTCCTTCTCCCAAACCTACAGCACCTGGTGTTCCCAAGCGGTATCTTATCCAAGTGCTAACAAGGCCTGTGCTAACGAGGCCTGGCTCTGCTTAGCTTCCGAAATCTGATGGGATCAGACGCCACAGTGGTATAGCTTCAGGCTAGCAGACATACCCACCTGGTTTTACACTTGTGTGGCCTTAGATAGGTGACAGTCCCTCTCTGAGCCTCAGGCTCCTCAACTATACACATATACTTGTCATTGCCCTGCCTTCCTAACTAGGAAACAGTCCCAGGGAGCCTCTACAGGGCTCTCACTGCACGCTTAGGAGCCAAAGAACTTCACCAACTAGCCTTCTGCATCGTCTCCTGCTCATCCTCTGTTCCTATGCATACTCCAAAGTGATTGTCCCCTATACATCCTGTGCATTTTGAAGTTGTCAGGTTGTCACCCATCCTAGAATATAACCTCCTAATCTCATGAGATTTATATTCAGTCTCGTTCACTGCCTTATCCCCAGTACCTGGGTCAAAAATTGACCTAGATTAGGCACAATATTTGTAGACTGAGCTCGAACCTCCCAGCTCTTGGCATACCATTCTGCCTGTTTCCTTGAAATGAAGGCACATAGTATCCCCTCACCCTCCTCATTTGCTTCCTCTTCTCAAGTCTTCAGGCCCCTGGATATTGGCCTTTCTGACTCACCTTCCTAACAGAAAAAGTGTTCCAGAAGCCTCTGGTTGAACAAGTAAGGAAGGTATGAATGAATGAATGAATGAATTAACATACCACTTGGTGCCTGTTCATGTTGGTGTCTTTTACCTGACTCATCTTTCCTGATCTTCAAAAGCTTCACAGAACTTTCACCCAAACCCTGAAAGCACTGCCATTGGAATTCTGAAGCAATGAGCAGAAACCCTAATAGAGAAAATGTCCATGCCCAGCTGCTGCCCATAATCAAATCCTTTGTGTCCTTCATTAGGATTATGTTCAAAGCTTCCTAAACCGGTCTGAGTCTCCACTCTCACTTTCTCTAGTCCATCCTTCACACCTCTGTCAAAGATCCTTCTGAAATGCAAACATAATTCTGCCACTCCCCTTCTGAAAATCTTTCAATTGCTTCTCCCTATCTATAGGATGGGGCTGGGATTTAGCTCAGCTGGTAGAGCGCTGCGCTGCAGTCTCTGAGGTCCTGAGTTCAATTCCCAGCACCACAAAAATGGGAGAAGGGCCTGGCAATCCACTCCCAAGGCAATCCCGAAAAACTGCCAGCCATTGAAAACCCTACGAGGATCGCTATGAGTCGGATACCGACTTGATGGCACCTAACAACAACAACAACATCTATAGGATAAAGTCCAAACCCCTCAACTTGACCAGACACCTGATAATCTGGCTTCTGTGTTTCAATCTTCTCCCCTGTTTTTATAGATCTCAAGCTTTAGACATACCACACTGTTGCTGTTGCCCCAATGCACTATTTCACTCCTTCACCTCTTTGTGTGGGCTGTTCCCTTCTATTTGCCAGGAACTAATCATCCTTTAAATCTCTTTCTGAATCCCTTCCTAATCCCTTCTGGCAGAGTTAACAGATACTTTATGCTTCCAAGGTCCTGTGTATGTCTCTACATTACACTGTATGGTTTCCTGTTTACTTGTCTGTCTCCTCTATTGGCCAAGCAGCAGGAGAGAAAGGGACCACTCTCTCTTTTCCTGAATACTCTGCAAAAAATACAGTGCACGGTACTCTGAAGGTCCCCAATAGGTAGTTGTGAAATGACTAAACACTTCCATGCTCACAACACTGCTGGACACACCTGGGGATTCAAGAACAATAACCAAGAGTTATTATGGCAATCTCCTGCTGGAGTTTCTGTTAATATTTCTTAGATAGCTGCTTAAATCTTTTTAGGGGGTAAGCAGGAGGGGATGGGGATTGAATCCAGGGCCAATTGAATGCTAAGCAAGTGCTCCCCTTCTAGGCTACACCCCGAGACTCCCCTCTCATAAATGCTTAATCTTTTCATGGTTTTTAGTGATTCATTTTTAAGATTCTTCTCTAAGGTTTAGAAGCTTAAGCCTGGTTATAATGTGATAAGCATTTCCCCCAGAGTTTTAGTGAGCACCCAAATTAATCTTAGACTTTTCAGTCTTAGACCAAGCATGGTGGCACACAGTGGCAATCACAGCACTCAGGAGAGGCTGAGCCAAAAGGGTTGCAAATTCAAGGCCAGCATAGACAACAGCAAGACCCTGTCTCAAAGAAAAAAAAAAAAGATTTTACAGGTTTAGACACCACACACACACACACACACACACACACACACACACACTCACACATGGTAGTGTACAAATTCCCTCTCAGAGAATAAGGGTTGAAATGGATTGCCTTGAGAATAACCTATAAGCTCCCTGGAGTGGAAGGTGCAACCCAATAAGCTAATACCCTATATGCATCTGGGGCCTCCCAGGGCACAGCATAGTCTATCAGGACAGGAGTTCATGAACATAAGTTGCAACAGGGTTCAAAAGAGAAGTTTAAAAATATTTTCATTTTGTAAAATATATATTCAAAAGGGTGTAAAAATCTATGTGTATGATTTAAATAGAAATAATAAAAGGAATATTCATACACACCACCCAGTCTAAAGAATGGGAAAATCCTGTGTGTGCCTCCTGGATCATCAGCCCCAGTTAACCACAACTATACTGAATTACGTATCAACTATCCCATTATTTTGTTATAGCTTCAATATTCATGTACTTACACATGATTTTGTTCATTTTTTAAATTGAGAAAAAGATGTATTTACCTTCAAGTTATATAAGAAAAATATTTGTAAACTGGGCACGGTGGTGCCCACCTGTAATCCCAGTGGCTTGGGAGATGGAGGCAGGAGGATTATAAATTCGAGACCAGAGACAGTCTGCGTAACTTAGCAAGACCCTGTCTGAGAAAGTAAAAAAAATGGGCTGAGGGTGCAGCTCAGTGGTTCAGCACTTGCACCCATGCTGCATGCAAGCACCAGGCCCTGGGTTCAACCCCCAGTACGGCAAAAAAAAAAAAAAAAAAAAAAAAAAAGTGTTTTTAGTAAGGACTAAATTGCTCCATTAATGGAAAACACCACACAGTGTTCAACTCACCTAGAATATAATATATACTATTCTTTTTCCTTACCTATAATTCCCTAGTACTTGGATATGTAGTCATACATTCACATCATTGCTGATATATTTGTAAATATTACTGACCAGATGGTAGATGGAACTACAACCTGTTCTTCCATCTCTGGGCTCCTTAAAATAGGGACTTTGCCATTATGTTGTTATTGTTGTAAGGTGCTATTGAGCTGGGTCCAATTCATAGTGACCCTATCTATGTTGTTGTTGTTGTTAGGTGCCGTCAAGTCGGTATCCGACTCATAGTGACCCTCATAGGGTTTTCAATGGCTGTTTTGGGATTGCCTTGGAAGTGGATTGCCAAGTCCTTCTCCCACTTTTGCGGTGCTGGGAATTGAACTCTGGACCTCAGAGACTGCAGTGCAGCGCTCTACCATCTGAGCTAAATCCCAGCCCGACCCTATCTATATATGGTTTTTAATGGTTGATTGTTTCAAGATTGCTTCGGGAGTGGATTGCCACATCCTTCTCCCATTTTTGTAGTGCTGGGGATCAAACCTAGGGCCTCAGAGAGCACAGAGCAGCACTCTACCAACTAAGCTAAACTCCTGGTATTACCTATGATACCCAGATTCCACCTATCTGTGTATCCATTTAGTTGTAATTAAAAATAACAGATGAATGATTACATAGTGAAAATCTAGACATTTTGGGGTGGTTGCCTATTTTTTAACTTATTAAAAATGGAATCATAGTGGTTTTATCATTCTATATTTTGAGGATTCACCCATGTTGAAGAGTCGAACTACAACACATTTTCATTGCGGTATTTTACAACATTCCATTTTCCAAGCTAAAGGAGAAGATGGCAAAATGTGGGTGATGTTTGCAGATAGGTGGGTTGGGGCTATGAGTCCTCCCCAGCTCTTGTCAGGGATGGGCCCTTCTGACCCAGCAACTGGCTTTCCCCTCAGTATTCCCACCTCTGCTGCAGGGACAGGCCATAGAGCCTTTTCCTTCCTGCAGATCTGAGACACCATGCTGAACAGAATTCAGTCTCCTGCGGATGCTGGAGGGACCAGAAGAAAGATGGTCACTTTGGAGCTACCTCACTGGGGAACTTGGAAGCAGAGGTCAGGTGCTTTCCACTGGAGGTTGGAGCAATGGGAAAAGCTGGTCAATCCAGTATCCCAATGTTCAAAGAGCTCTGTGGATCCTTAGGGAAGAACGGAAGAGATGGCATTTCAGAAAAGTCCTCTCTGACCTGGCTTTCAGGGAATCTCAGTTGGGGCGGGGTTGAGAAATGGCAGGGGTCAGCCAACCAGCTCAATCCTCTATTTGCATATTCATAAGACCCCCATGCTGGTTGGCTGAGCTAAGCAGCCCCCACTGTCCCCAGCAGGGTTGGGTCTGTCAGATGGTGCCTTGCACTGAGAAAGGGCAGGAAGCACCCCTCACCCAGCCACTGCACTAGGCCAGCCTGGAGAGGAAGCAGGGAAACCAAAATCATTTCCTGACTCTGGCTGTCTCTGCCCAAGGCTGGTGAAGACTGGGTGGCTGCACTTCTGGGGACTCAGACTTCCCTGAGGACTTTTCTGCGTGAGTAAGCCATCTCTTCCATTTGTCTTGCCAGAGTCTTTTATTGTTGTTATTATGCTATGAGTGTCTGTTATGAAACTTTTCAGATGTTAATATATTGTTAATATGTTGCCATATTTGCTTAATCTATTTTTGTTGGCTGAAACACTTTCAAGTAAATTCCATGGAGACATTTTGCTCCCTAGTAACTCACTCTATAATACCTGGGATGCATTTCTGGAGACCACTTGAAGCTCTTCTTTCATTAGATTCTCATACCAGTCCTTGGTGAGGGAATGACTATCACCCCCATTTTAGAAAAGTAGAACTAGCAGAAAGAATGGCTCCAGAAGGAATGCCTGGGGACAGAGCCCAGATCCCTACTCCCAGTCCAGGCATGTGGACAGCCACATAAAAGCATGCCTGATGTCCAGGAGTATTTTCTTAGACAGCCCCGAAGCTTTGTAGCCACTGTGTAGCCTTGGGTATGTCACTTCAGTTCTCTGGGCTCATGTTTCCTCACCCATAAAATGAGGGCATGCCATAACATCCAAGGATCCCTAACCAGGTCTGTAAGGTTTTCGTTAGTTTTCAGAAAATGATAAAAGGTGGTGCCAAGACCTTTCCACAAAGCTCAGTTTATTGGCCTGTTGTCCCATTCCTTTTTTTTTTAACAGGATGGCTAAAATTCTTTTACAAAATATAAATGATAGAAAATTGTAATCTTTTGTATACTTTTTGTATGTGTGCTTTTACCTGCAAAATAAAATGTCAGCATCTCTTCAAGTGGTCCAGTATTTTCTCTTTTCATTTTGTTAACGGTTGAAGTCTGAAAGACTGGAAACTACTCACAGTGCATTAAGCCCCTGCTGCACTGCAGTTCTGTGGACTGCCCTTGGAGGAGAGGAAACTGCAACTGAAGGAGCGCCTATTCCTTGTGCCGGAGGGTTCAGAGCCCTTGGCATGGATTCCCACTTGGGATCTCCACCACAAGCCTAAGAGACAGACTTTTATCAACCCCATTGTACAGATGGAGAAACTGGGCCCAGAGAGAGGGAGTTAACTTGCCTAAGGTCACATAACAGCTGGCCATTCTGACTTAAGTTCAGCAACCCATAGATCTTTCCACCCATGCTGCAGACCACCAGGGCTTCTGACTTGGTTGTGTTTCTGTCTGCCTATGGACAGGGATGTATGCCCTGAGCTGGATAGTCTGACCTGCTCTCCTCATTTCTGCCCTCAGCCAGCACAGTGGAGAGAGCTGCTTGGGGCTGGATTAGAGACTGATGAGGCCTTCTGGTCCCCTTTAGCAGAGTGGACTTCTCATCTTGGAGAATGGAACAGAGTTGAGGTTGTAGATGAAAACACCTTAGCACAGCATAAAAATGTAAGACTTTGAGATGTGCTACCCTGAACAACGCCTGCGGCCGTAGCCCCATGGCACCCATTGCCATCAGATCTCGGAAGCTAAGCAGGGTCAGGCCTGAATACCAGGTGCTGTAGGCTTGAGATATGGACCTGGCAACCCACTCCCAAAAATCAATCTCAATTGAAAACCCTATGAGCAGCAGAGAAGCACTGACAATAGTGTTTCACCTGTTGTACGCAGGGTCGCTATGAGTCAGATACCAACTCAACAGCACCTAACAACAACAACAACCCTGAACAAGTCTTATGCCAACAACTAAAGTTACCTAAGTCTGGTATTTAGATGGAGGCTAGGTAGGAATGCTGTGGAAGAGACAGAAATATATTCATGTATAAATTTGTCAGAGTGGTCATTATTATGAATTGCCAGTGGAGGGCCCTTAGATCCTATGACATGTGCTAGGATAACACATTTTCCTCCATATTTCTCTTAACGGAATTATAGGTGGCACCTGCCAAAGCACAAGGCTGGTCCCATTAAAATACAACTGAATCTAAGGCAAGGCGCAGTGGCACACAATTTTAATCCCAGCAACTCAGGAGGCCGAGGCAGGAGTATCATGCATTCAAGCCAGGGGCAGCCTGCGTAATTTAGCAAGAATCTGTCTCAAAATAAAATAAAAAATGGGCTGGGGGTGCAGCCCAGTGATAGAACCCTTGCAAATTATGTGTGGGGCCCTGGGTTCAATCCCCAAGTACTGAAAGGAAAGACAGAAAGAGAGAGTGAGAGAGAGGAAAGAAAAAAAAACAAAAGAATAAAAAAGGATACAATTGAATCTAGGAAATGAGTGAACAAAGTACTTCAGAGAAAAACTCTAAGATTTCCCAACAATTACCTAGCAGGAACTTTATCAAGCAAATGACAATAAACTGATTTATGTAATTTGGATTGAATTTCAGTGACAGAGACAAGAATTAGTGTCTCTTAAGCTTCATAGGTCCTTTCCATCAAAGGACTCCTCACAGCCCGCCTTGTTTCATTTGTCCCCATGCCCTGGCTGGAGTGTGCTGTTGCCTAAATGTGTACGCACCTCAGAAGGGGAGACAGCCTGTGAGCCGCTGCTCTCTCCTCAGCTGGCCCCATGGGCTGTACTTCCCTTTTGCCCCACGTAGGCAAAGTTTTGGGAGATGTCCAGGGGTAACCCAGGGAAAAGTACAGACTCATGAGGGAAGGGGTGCTGTGTTTGAATAGATTAGGGCAGTTGCTGAAGCCCCATGTCACACTGTCCCTTTTCAGCGCTTCTCTATGGTTCCGACAGTTCAGCTGCAAGAGGACAATGCACATCTCCCTTTCCATCTACTGATTACTTGACCTCATCTACTGATTACTTCAACCTCATCCTCATTTTACATTTTCTAGCTATAAAATCCTACATAACTTTGCGGCTGTCTCACAAGCTCCATGTTCTGCACTTGTGTTTGTAGCTAAACTTGCTCCTCCCTTGAGGCTTTTTATGTCTGGTACCCAGAGATGTATATCTGGGAAGGAGTCAGTGAGAAAAAAATGAATGTTGTTTATTTTTAGAGCAGTTTTATGTTGACAGCAAAATTCAGTAGAAAGTGGAGACTTCTCATATGTCCCTGTCCCCAAAATGCATAGCCTCCCACATAAAATGCAAATTCTTAATAAACAAAGCCAAAGGTTGACTTTTTAAAATTATATAAGCGAAAACATATCCATTGAAAATATGGGCAATATAGAAAAGTAAAAAGAAGAAATTAAAAAAAAGATTAGTCATGATTTTATCACCCATAAATAAACTATTGCTAACATTTTGATATAGTTTTCTTTCTTTCTTTTTTCCTCTTCTTTCCTTTTCTTTCCTTCTCTTCTCTTTTCTTTTCTCTTTTGTTTCCTTTTGTTTAGACAAGGTCTCACTGCATAGCTCAGATTGACCTGAAACTTGCTATGTAGCCCAGGCTCAAACTTGTGATCCTCCTGCTTCACTCTCTCAAATGTTGGGATTAAAGGCACGCACCACCACAACCAGCTTGACATATTTCTTTCTTATCCTTTTTCTTTGTATTTTAATATCTAATTTTCTCTTAGCCCCTCAAACTATTATAAAATAACGCTACATAAACTCTGCTTAAATATGATTTTTATGTGGTTACATAAAATAGCATCGTGCAGATGTTATCATATTCTATAATTTATTTAACAAGTTCCTACTCTTATAATTGGGGCTGGGATTTAGCTCAGTTGGTAGAGCGCTGCGCTGCAGTCTCTGAGGTCCCAAGTTCAATTCCCAGCACCGCAAAAGTGGGAGTAGGATCTGGCAATCCACTCCCAAGGCAATCCCGAAAGAATCAGCCATTGAAAACCCTATGAGGGTCGCTATGAGTTGGATACCGACTCGACAGCACCTAACAACAACAACAACAACTCTTATAATTGGGACTTGGGTTTAGGTCCGTTGGTGGAGTGCCTCTCTACTCTCTCTGAGGCCATGGGTTCAATCCCTAGCACTGAGAAAATGGGAGAAAGACAAAGCAATCCGAAGCAATCCCAAAACAATCACCCACTGAAAACCCTATGAGGGTTGCTATGAGTCTGACCCAACTCAAGCACACCTAACAACAACTCTTATAACTAACATAAGATGACCATCTTTAGTATAAATTCATAGGTATAGTCATAATTTTCTTGGTTTAACGTCTTTTTAGACAATGGAATTATTGACTCAAATGTTATAAACTCTTTTTTTTTTTTTTTTTTTTTTTTTTTTTTGCGGTATTTGGGGGCTGAACCCATGGCTTCGCGCATGCTTTGCAAGCATTCTACCACTGAGCTGCACCTTCAGCCCATTTTTTATTTTTTATCTTGAGACAACTTCTCACTAAGTTACACAGCCTGCCTTGGCCTTGAACCTGCAATCCTCTTGCCTCCACCTCCCAAATAGTTGGGATTATAGGCCTAAACCACCATGCCTGGCTTATACACATTTTTAAATTCCTTCCGTTCTTCATTCCTTCCTTCCTATTTTCTCTCCTTCTTTCCTTCCTTCCTTTTTTCCTTCTTTCCTTCCTTCCTTCCTTCCTTCCTTCTTCCCTCCTTCTCTTTCTCTTTCTTCCTTCTCTCTCTCTCTCTCTCTCTCTCTCTCTTTCTTTTGTCTTTCCTTTCTTTCCTGGGAATGGGAGGGCTAAACCCAGGGCCTTACTCATTCTTTACAAGTGTTCTACTACTTGCTAGTGTGCCACGTCCACTTCTAACCATATTGTCTGACAAGGTCTGGATATGGGGAAGAGGGGTTCAAGGAACTCATCTTCTAAGAAATGGACGGGGATGGAGAAAAGGAATATGTGCCTTTTGCTTTCTGGGAACAGAGTTGTTGCTTCTCATTGTTACTTCATGTCTAGGATTAATGCTCATGACTAATGTTGTATTGAATTCTAATGAAACAGAAGTTGAAAAAATGACAGGACATGGGGAATTTGTAAATGAATCAGAGGTAACAACCACCAGCTGTAAGAGTTGTGTGGACAAGATTCTAGTTAAAGTTGGTCAGCAATTTCCACCTGGGAACTCAAGTCTTAAGCAATTTATGCTTCAATTACTACAAGCTGAGTTACTAGCTCCCACCTGGACTGAAGTGCCCCCGCCTGTATTAGCTAAAGAAATTAGTGCAGCAATCCAAAAGAGCACATAGGCCTGTTCCCACGGTACAAGGGCCTCCTTATGTTGCTTCTCTGGTTAGAGGAAGATTATGGTATCCACCTCGGGGCCAAGGTATGCAGAGAGTACCTCCCCTGCCATACACTGGGGCATATAATGAAGATGGTATCAGGATGGTGAATAAGGATGGAGTACATGTTCCATACAACAGTTTGATGTTCATGGAACTCTTAGCAAGATCAGGAACACCATGGTGCATTAAGTCCAAGGAGGAAAAGAAAGCCATTCTATGGGGTGTCAATAGATATTATAAAAAATGTTACCCACTTAAAATTATAGCTCCTAGGTTTTAAATTCTTAATATAGATTGTCTAGCTCTTGCTTAAAATAAAACACCTGGGCGATTAACCCAGGACAATCAAAAGTTCATTCTGACCTTTCTAAGGAAACTGCTGTTTTATCATAATCATTCATCTGTGTGACTCTTAGCACATTCTACTCTTTGTAACCATAAGGCATAATTGCAAGTCTAAAAAGAAAGTATAAAAACTCTTGACTGTTGTTCTATAAGTGGAACAGAATCACACTGCCTCCGAGTTGTTGTGTTTCTGTCTCCCATCGCGGACTCCCTGCCCGCCTTCGGGACCCCAGGATCCTGCGGCAGCTGGATTGTGGCACAAGTGCAGCTCATTTCTTAATCTTTTACCTTCATTATATTATGCAGGCTGCCCTTGGCCCGGAATTTGTGATCCTCCTGCCTCAGCCTCCAGAATTCCTGGGATTATAGGCATGAGCCACCACACCCTACTTAAGTTTCTTAATATGTATCACATAAATATTTTCCCAAAATATATGAGCAAGATTAGTAATAATCCAAGAAAGAAAAATAATAAAATAATTATTTCACCTGTCATATTGGCAAAAATTTAGATGACAATGTCCTATGGCATTATTGATGAAGATAGGGGGATATGTGTTCTTTTATAGGTATAGCAGCAGGAGAGTAAATCAGCTCATTAAAAGTGTACACACACATACACAGACACAGACACACACAGACACACACACACACAGAGCAGGGCTTCAAACCTATGAAAAATTGGGTTCAGGTTTAGAAATTGGGTTCAGGTTTAGAAAAATTGGGTTCAATATGTTAAAATTTAAAGGGTTTGGGTTCGGTTTATGTTCAGGTTTAAATTTTTAATCCTATGTATAGACACACAAATAATTTCTTCTTCAATTTTTGGATAGCTAATAATTAAAAAACAACAAAACCCCCCAAAATCAAAAAGCAAAAATATCCCCCAATTTGTCACTGGGTTTGGAAGTTTTTTTAAAAAATGCTCAAACAGGAACGGGTATAGGATTTGGGTTTTGGGTTTGGTTTGAAGCCCTGCTATCTCCGCATAGGATTTAAACCCAAACCCTAACCAAACCCAGACACTCTAAATTTTAACACATTAAACCCACACCTGAAGCCAAATCCAATTTTTCACGAGTTTGAAGTCCTTCACGCAAGTAACACATGAACACATTCTTGTAAATATTCAATTACTATACAAACATATAGAGCAACCAGGCACAGTGGTGCAGCCTGTAATCCCAGAGACTCGGGAGGCAGAGGTAGGATGATTGCAAGCTTGAGGCTAGAGGCAGCCTGCATGACTTAGCAAAACCCTGTCTCAAGATAAAAACTTTGAAAAGGAGCTGAGGGTGCATCTCAGTGTTAGAGCACTTGCAAAGTATGTCTAAGGCCCAGGGTTCAACTCCTAGTACCACAAAAAAAATAAAATAAAATAAAATAAATAAATAAATAAAAAGAAAACATCCTAAAGAAATAAATTCACAAAGATATATGTAGGCGTGTTTATCCTAATATTGTTCATAGTTACAATAGTTAATGCTCACCAGCAATTACTATTTACCAGGAACTGTTCTAAAAATATAACATATGTTAACTTATTGGATCCTTCAAATAGTCCTCAGTAACAGTGGGTTTTATGGTTATTCCCATTTTATTATGAGAAGCTGAGGTATAGAGAAGTCACATAGCTATTTAAGTGCCTCAGGGGCCCATAGTCTCAGCCTTCATGCTATATTGTTTATACTACAATAATAGCGAAAACGTAGGAAGAAATTTATCTATCAAAAGAGAACTTATTAATAAACTATGGTATTAACTGTACAATGGACTATTATCAGCTTTCACAATGTTAATGAGAATTATACTCATTGATATGAAAAAGAAAAAAGGAGGTTATAGAATTATGTGTCTATAATAGCATTTTTTAATTACACAATTTTGAGAAATTAAATAAATTTCTCTATACACAGAGAAGATAGTTTGGAAAAAATGATGCACACCAAAATGTTAGCTGTGATATTTTTCTGCAGAGTGGCATTATAGGTGTCTTCCCTTTTTCCTCTTAATACATTTCCATATTTGTGGAGTAAAATGATCCTGCATTACTTTCAGAATCTCAGAAAAGCAATTAAGCTATTTTTAAAGGATTGTGACCATTGCTGTTCCTATCAGTGCAGATGAGAATGCTGCTGGTTAATTTTCAAACAGAAAGCACCCTGCCTCACGCAGTCTTACCCAGATAAAGGCTCTTAGCGGCCCTAGCGGCACAGGATTTTCCTGTTTCTCAGCAGCTCAGATACACAGTTTCTATATTGTCCTGAAGAGGTGGACATAAACATCTCTGGGTACCCGACTATAGGAGAATCTGTCTGGATTTCCAGTTTCTGGCCTCAAGATATTTTTTGCTCATTGTTGGTTCATTAAACACTCTGGCTGTTTCTCCACCCCCCCCACCCCCCAGTATTTGTGCCTTCTGGAGCACATAGACTACATGGAATCTCAGAGACAATAATTTAACCCACAAGGAGATCTGGCACATGAGGTGATTCTATGACCTTTTCATCTCTTTATGTACCTATCTGTCTGTATGTATACATTTTATTCCATATGCAAGGCCCTGTGCTAGGTGTTTGAGGGATCTGCAAGAAAATACAGTCATTTTTTGGTGTCTGTGGGAAATTTGTTCTAGGACTCCCCCACAGGTATCAGAATCTTAGATGCTCAAGTCCCTTATATCATATAGGATAATATTTGCACAGAACCTACACGTAGCCTACCATAAACTTTAAATCCTGTCTATATTACTTATAATTCCTAATACAATGTAAATGCTATGTAAATAGTTGTTATATTGCATTGCTTAGAGAATAATGACAAAGTCTTTACACATTCAATACCAATACAGATGTAATTTCTTTTCTTTGGCTTCCTTGAGACAGGGTCTCACTGTGCAGCCCAGGCTGGGCTGGAACTCACTATCTAAACCAGGCAGGCCTTGAACTTGCTTTAATCCTCCTGTCTCAGCCCCCAAAGTGCTAGGATTACAGGCAGCTCCACCACGCCCAGCTCTACCGATGCAATTTTTAAAAAAATATTTTCAATCTGTTGGTTCCATTCAATCAATTGGTTAAACCTGTGGATGTGAAACCTCTAGATATGGAGGGCTGACCGTACCACAATTGAGATAAAAATCAGTATAAATGAAGTGTTTATAGAACAATTTATTCAACTGGGTTACCAAGTATCTATTTGGAGATAATCTGTAGGTAGTCAGACACTACGGGCACACAAAGAGGGAACTCCAATTAAAGTGGAAGCTATGTTGATGACTTCAGAGAAGAGGTGACATTTCTGTTGGATTTTGAAAGAGAACTAGAGGTTAATCTGTGGAAAAGCAGGACAAGGGCTGTCCAAGCTAAGGGAACAGTAAGTGCAAAAACACAGGGGTTGGAGGAGTGTAACCTATTCAGGGAACACAAAGTTAGTGTTCGAGCAAGACCATATTTAAAAAGAGCAGAGACATTTGAACCTAGCAGTTGATGGGAAGCTAGTAAAGACCTTGATTCCCTGAGGAGGGCGTAAGCAGAACCATATTTTAGAAAATTATGCCACTTCTAATGACACTGAGAAAACAGGAACAACCAAAAGGGAGCTTGCACCAACCACCTTGTGCCTACTCCCTGCCCTGCCCTCACACTGCCTCCCTCCTGCCGGTGGATGAGCTGAGCCCTCTCCTGCCTAAGGGAATATCTCTACACAGGCACTAGATCTCATCCCATCCTCCCTGCCCAAAGACATAGCTCCAGAAATTCTCCCACTCATGTCTACATTAATGACTTTTATCTTTTATAGAACCATTGCCTGCAGCACTTCCAACCACTGTCCCGGTTCTTTCCTTTATACAAAATTCCTTGCAAGTTGTTATCATATTCAGTGTCACCATTTCCCCTAATTGAACTCTCCCTTAAGTCCACTCCAATCAAGCTCTTTCTCCCTTTGCACCACAAAAACTGTTGATCAAGATCCTTAATGAGCCGGGCGTGGTGGCGCCCGCCTGTAATCCCAGCGGCTCCGGAGGCGCTAGGCAGGAGGATCGCAAGTTCGAGACCAGAAGCGGTCTGGGTAATTTAGCGAGACCCTGTCTCAAAAAGTAAAAAAAAAATGGGCTGAGGTGCAGCTCAGTGGTCCAGCACTTGCAGAGCATGCAGGTGGGAGGCCCTGGGTTCAGCCCCCAGTACCGCAAAAAAAAAACAACAACAACAACAAAAAAACGATCCTTAACGGCCCCACATCTCTAACTCCAATGTTCAATTCAGACCCTAGATGATGTCACCTCTCTCCCTTCTAGAAACATTGTCTTCACTTGGTTCCCAGGACTCACACATTCCTAGATCTTTTCCTACCTCACTGGCTGCTCCTTCTAAATGCCCCAATTTATTCCTCTTCCAGTCCCTGGTTTCTTCGTGTCTCTATGACCTTGTCCTTCCTGTCCTCTCTGTCCACATTCACTACCTTGGTGAGCTTATTCAGCTACCTACTGACAATCCTCAAATTTATATTTCTAGCCCAGATCTCCCCCACTGAACTCCAGGCTTATTCATCCAACTGCTTTCTCCACATCTTCATTTAACTATTATCTTAAATTTAACTGCCCCCATATCTCTCCCAAAGTCTGCTCTATCTGCAGTTCTATCCATTTCAGTACATGCAATTTCACCCTTCTAGTTGCTCACCAAAAGGTTTTGGAGTCATCAATGATGCTTCCTTTTCTCTTGCACTCCATGTCCAATCTGTAGAGAAATCTCACTGGCTCCAACTTCAATACATATGCGGGGTCTACTTCCCACTTCCATTGTTAAAGTCCTGGTCCAAGACATCACCATCTCTCATCTAGATTAAGGCCAATTTAGCAGGTTTGGCTGGCCCAACTGAATTTGCTATTTTTAACAAATGCACAGGTGATTCTGTGTCCCTTAATCACCCTGGATCAGACAAGTCTTGGTTTGACTCCAGCTTGCCACATACTAACTAGAAATGTGACCTTAGGGAGGTAACTCCTTCTCTTCTGACTGCAGGAAGTCTAGGTAATGGGTGTAAGTGTTTTGGCCTAAAGCCATTTGTTAAGTTGACTGCCATGTTTAACATTATTGTTTATTGTTATGCCTAAGCAGATCTTTCTCTCTGGAGGTTCGCTACTGCAATCTCCTCAAAGTGGGGTCCCAATCCGCATTGCCTGGGATGTGGTTAGAAAGCAGGATCTCTGCTCCACTGCAGATCTACTGAATTGAAATTTGTATTTTACCAAGATCTCAAGGAGATCCTTTGCACATTCACAGTGGAGAAGCACAGCTCCACATGGCATGTACTGTTTTCTTCTTGTCTCTATTTTCAGGACTCTGCCCAGGAGGTTTCTAAGTTCTTGCATCCCAGCATCTGATCCTTGCCTCCTGACGTCTGTTTCTCACCTCTAAGTGCAAGAAGGGCCCTGGCACGCCTCCAGCAGGGGAGGTTCAGAGAGGATCACAAAACCCCTGGGCTCCCCCTCCCACAGCTCTGAGCAGGCACCTGGGGAGCCAGGTGTTAGATCCAAACCCTGTCTTGCTTCCTCCTCAGTCCCAGATCCGCTCCCACCTGGCAGAAGCCTGCATGGAAGGCGAGACAAGCCCATCGTCTGGAGAGCTGGGCCACGACTCCCCCTTCCCTTGGGACCAGCTGTCCAGCTCCAGCCTCGCTGACCCTGACTGGTTTGGGGATGAGCACCTCCAGGTGAAGAGGGCCAGAGTGGAGACTATCATCCGAGGCATGTGTCTCTCCCCGACCCCTCCGGTGCCAGGCAATGGCCGAGCCAGGGACAGCTCGTGCTTCCCAGAGAAGGCCCCGGAGCGGAAAAGGAAGCAGAGCCTTCCCATGCAGCAAGGCCCTCTGAAGCCAGGCCCTGCCCGGGGCCAGGGCACCTGGAAGGGGGGCCGCGGGATGAGAGAACAGCTTCACCTGCTGAGACTGCAGCTAAGACATCTGCAAGAGCACATCCTGCAGGCTGCCAGGCCTGTGGCCTCCGCTCAGGAGCCAGGAGACTCTGAGCAGGAGAGGGGTTCCCTGAGGGCAAAGCAGAAGAATGGCTACAGGTCTAGCCTCAGTGACCACCAGGGTTCCAGCAAGGACCCCAGTAGGGCACAAAAGCACAGAATGGCGGAGGTCGAACACCAATCTGACGAACCCAGGTTCCTTCCTTCTGGGGCACTGGCTTTGCTGGAGATTCTGAGGATGGAACTGACCAGGGCCGTATCTCAGGCTGTAGATTCTGCATTACGAAAAGTGCTATTGGATCCAGCAGGCGACTTGACCCAGCAGGGCAGAAGCTTCCAGGGGCTAGTTCCAGAGGGTTCCAGAAGGGATCCCTCACCTCCTGGGGGAGGTGTCTATAAAGGCCCACTTGCTCTGCCCACCTTGCCCAGGAGTGTCCAGTCACAAGCGGAGATCTGTTTGGGAAATTTATCACTGGAAAGGCCTCTAGATTCTCCTAGGTACCCTGTCTCTCCAAGAAGGTTCTCCAAGCCCTATCAGGGTCCCCCAGCAAACTATCCCTTGACTGCATCTTCCCACATCCAGGAAAATCAGATTCTTAGCCAGCTGAGTTATGAGCCCAATGGCCACTGGAGCAGCAGTCCTCCCCAGAACTCATCTTCCCAAAGTCACCCTGCCCCAGAGCCTGGCCTGCAACCCTGGATTTTGAGCCAGCAGCAGCTCCCCCTGCCTTTCAGTGCTGCCAGTCAGGAGAGCCGGCCCTTCCTTCCTTTGGTGAAGATAGAGCGGGGAGTCCTGCAACCTGTCACTGATGCACTTCCTTTCACTTCTGTCCACATATCCTTTCCTGGTCATTGAAGTTCTAGAGGTCACTGCCCTGAGAAACAGAAAAATTGGAAGTTGAGATGGAGGTGGGGACAAATATCTACACAGCATAGGGAATAGCTTTGTTTTCCCAGGGTCTTTTTAGTGTTATTCCTGGACCTTCCTTCCCTATGGCTATTAGTTTGTGCCCAAGTGGAAACCACATTCTAGGATTTAGGGATCCTAGGGAGGTTCATTTACCTCTATGACCCATCAGATTCTGGCATGACTGACTTGTTCCCTGGGGTCTGGAAGGGTTTTGTTTGTTTACTTTTAAACTCAAATGGGCTTCCAAAATAAGGTACTCTATGGAAGGAAGAACCCAGTAATTTGGCTGCTGGCTGCCCATACTTCTGGGCAGAGAAAGTTCAAAGAATGACCTCATCTGAGGTATGGCTTCCCCAACCTCTTGGTGCTACAGGCAAAAAGCCTGTGTGGTCTAGATAATTCATGGGCAATACACAAGGGACTGGGAACTTCTAGGGCAAAAGAGTAGTTTTCCTCAGCAACTAGACCCAAAAAACAGCTAGAAGTGGTTAGAAGCCTTCAGTTTAAGGAACAGGTTCCAAGCTGCAGGTGGATAGGATATAGTGTGAGGGCTGGGCACATTAGGGAGAGGGCTGGGCACATTGGGGAAGGCTGAGAGGCTGAGGCTAGCCTGTAGTGGTCTGAATCTTACTGCATCATCTTCACAGCCCACAGGCGGACTATTCTCTTAAACAGTTTCCCACAATAACCCTCGGGGTATTAATAGTTGTTGAGTTAAAAAAAAATGTGGCTTGGGTCAATAACTGGATTAGTTTCTTTGCTATGAGACTTCTCAGAGCCTTTAACATGCTAAAATTGGATGTTCAGTCTCTAAGAGAATATGGGCAGCCCCAAATGCTTATAGCCAAGGAATTCTTGTCCAACAAGCATCTTGCAGGACAAAGTTCCTGAGAACACGTTTTTGACATTGCTTTTTTAGCAAGCTGTGCGCATGCTGCTGTTTCTTGTTGGCAGCTTGAGCTCAGCCTCCAGAGGTTAATGTGTATGGAGTCACATATCCAAGAGTTAACAGTCACATCCTGTGCTTGGCAGCTGCAGGGCAAAAGTTGGGGCCAACTCACTACCAGCCAGAGCCTGCCCTTGTGTCCTAAGTGCTAAGAGCGCCCCCTGCTGGTTCCATGGAGCAAAACACTCCAAAGCACAGGCTTCCCTGGAAGGTGGGTTGTTATTAGGTGCCATCATGTCAGGTCTGATGCTACAACTCTCTGCATGACAGAATGAAACACTACCCGATACTGCCATGCCTGGCACTGTGTCAATGCTTCTCTGCTATTCATAGGGTTTTCGATGGCTGATTGTTTTAAGAGTGGGCTGCCAAGTCCTTTTCCCTAGCCCATGGCACTCGGTATTCCCAGGTGGTCTCCCACTCAAGTACTGATCAGGTCCAACTCTGCTTAGTTTCCGAGATTTGAGGAGATCTGATGAGATTGGATGCCAGGATGGTATGGCTGTAGACTAGAAGGCTGGAACAAACATAAAACCAGTGCTAAACCTGGGTGAGGGGCTAGGGTTTAGCTCAGTTGGTAGAGTGCTGCTGTACAGTCTATGAGGCCCCAGGTTCAATCGTTGGCACCACAAAAATGGGAGAAGGACTTGGTAATCCATTCCCAAAGCAATCCCGAAAAAATGAGCCATTGAAAACCTTATGAGTCAGGTCCGACTTGACAGCACCTTACAACAACAAAATGGGCACAATGGTGGTGCACACCTGTAATCCCAGTGACTTGGGGAAGCTGAGGCAGGATGGCAATTTTTAGGACAGAAGTAATCTGCACAATTTAGTGGGACCATTTCAAAATAAAAAATTTTAAAAATGGGGCTGGAGGTGCAGCTCAGTGGTAAAGCACTTGCCTAGCATGTGTTAGGCCCTGGGTCAACCTCTCAGCATTGAATAAAAATTGCTAAGAACATTTCATTATCTACCACTGCCTCTTCTTGGAGGCAGGCAGCAGCATAGATTGATTTTCAGTATGAGAAAAGCTACTTGTATAGGGCTTTGACAAGAGAGCACTAGTTAAGACTCCCTATTAAATTCAAAACTTGGTCCCCAGAGATTTACTGATATTTGCCAAACCACAACATGTGCTTATATCTACCTGGTGAAATGAGGGTTGGGTTCAGAGATCTTTACAGGACTCGGGACCCATCCTAAGATAGACTTAGACTAGGCCTGGTGGAATGGTAAAGAGTATGGGCACATTTGGAAAGATCTGGGGAGCATCCTGACCCACAACTATTCTCTCCTTCCTCCTGCTTATATTCCACACTGGGGATTTATTCCCATGAGCATAAAACCCACCAAGAGCAGGCTGCTTTAAAGTGAAAAAGAACATTCCCAGTCCCAGGCCACACCTGGGACCGAGATATGGTAATGAGGGTAATGTTTACTGAGCACTTTCTCTGTGTGGACAGCTTACAAGAACATGCCCACCAGTGCTTAGCCACAGTTCTGGAACCCAAAAGACTGAGAAGCCCTACAATTATTTTTCCCCTAAGATTGATTCAAACATTTTTGGTGGCAAAACACAACCTACAGAGACTGGAGGCCATTTATAGACTTTATCTTGCTTAGCTTAAATAGTCATATATTTTGCTATCAGAATATTGGTGTATTGGACTGTATACTGCCTCTGCTGTGGGCATTAACTAACATATGGTACACACACCATCTTACCTTTATAAATGAATGGAAACTCTGAAATATCAACTCCATTTGGCCCAGACTTTCAGACATGCGGGTGTGAGCCCAGATTACCTCACACTCTGCAAGCATCCACTTAGGATCAGGCGTCTGGGAGACACAGGCAGAGAAGCAAACCAACTTCCCTGAAGTCACAAGACTGATGAGTGGGGAGCCTGGATTCAAACTCAGGTTCTGACAGGCAAACACAAGGTTTCAACCCTACATTCTACATTTTAGAAAGGAGACCCAGAGAAGTGAGGGGGCTTGGCTTAGGTCAGATGACTAATTGGTGGCAAATCAGTATCTGAAACTGGGTCTTTGGTTTCCAAACCCAAGATTCTTCCCACAGCATTTATGCTTCTGTGGAAAGGATGAGAAGTGGGATTAATAGAGCAGGGGACAGAGGTCTCCTATGTGGCAGCGTGGGTGACTGGACCAGCTGTAATCATAGTTAACAGGTTTGGTTTCTTTTCTTTTCTCTTTTTTCTTTTTTTCAGTCCTGGGGGCTGAACCCAGGGCTTCACACTTGCATGCTTTGCAAGTGCTGTACCACTGAGCCCCACCTCCAGTCCCTTCTTTATTATTTTGAGACAGGGCCTGGAGAAGTTGCATAGGCTGCTCTGGCCTCCTGAGTCAGTTGGGATAACAGGCATGCACCACAAAGTCTAGCTCGTGTGAGAGACTTTATTTTCCTTCCACCCTGCTAGGGACTCATGCCATAGCTCTCCCACTCTTGCTAAAGGGAAAAGTGAGGTAGGGTTTGGAGTATAATTTCCACATATGTATATGGATTAAGGGAGATCATATATTCAGTCCAACCAATTCACATTTATTGTGTGCCTAGCACTACTGGGATAGGCACATGGAACACAAATAAAAAGATACAGTCCTTGCCCTTAAAGAGCTCACAGTCTACATGGGGAGACAACACATACAGTAAAAGTACTAGTAAGCTAATCGCTATAGCAGAGGTTTGTACAGCTATGGGAGCCCAGGGTGAGGAAGGACTAATGTGGAGAGGAAAGGTTCTACAGGGGACTGAGCTTCTAGGCTGGGGCTTGACAGATGAGAGGAAGTTCTACCAGGCAGATGCAGCCCCAATCTGGAGCGTCTTGTGAACAAGGGCACAATGGGAGCTAGTCCTGAGGCTGGCTAGAGGCTTGCTGGCTTACCCCTGCAAAGGCAATGAGGAGCATGAGAGCCAGAATGGAGACGTTCTAGGCAACTCCTCTCATTTTATATATGAAGAAGTTGAGGCAGAGGGGAAGTAAATGTCTCCCTGGGGTTTCAGATGGTTTGTCTGGGATAGAGCTGCCATCTCTCCATCTCACTCTGAAAGAGCTCACACACAAAGTACACAAGCTGTATTTGATATCATGTGTGTCATATAGTATGTAACTTTTACATACTAAGACTTTTTAAAATTCTGCAACTTAACTGTGTATATGGCTTATCTGGTTAGTTTCCAAAGACAGAAAAATGGAGCAAATACTCCATTCAGCCAGAAAAAAAAAAAAAAAAAGAAAAGAAAAGAAACAGAAACCACAAGGAACAAGACAACCACTGTTTGGATAATCTGGTAAAATTATTTGACAAACTGGTATTTTAAAGTACTCATTTTCCTTGACATTGAGACAAATCCAGGAAGGCCTAAACCCTGGTCACTTGAAGAAGGCCAAGCTAATGTTTTTCTTCACACGGTACCCCAGCTCCAATCTTCTCAAGGCTTATTTTCCTGATGTTCAGGTAAAGTCATTGATTGAGTTTTAGCCTCTGCAAAACTCCCAAGTGCAAGTGTGTTTTGCTTAGCATGGGGCAGGTCCTAGGTCCTCAAATGTACGCTTCAAGCTCCTTTCGTGCTGATAGAATCAGTGCAATTTCCAGTTGAGACTTCCCAAATAATCCTAGATAGCTTTGAGCTAGGAAGGGTATATGAGTTTTGTCTTTTGAACAAGGTATAATACCAGAAACATGTGGAAAGGTAAGGTAGGGGGAGAAACACTAGTAAATGGAATCTTTGGCCTAGTTTTCTGCCTTTGCTTATGAAAAAGAACGTATAAAGAGTGGAGAAATACATAAAACGTAAGACACTATCAAACTTACATTCTGATTGCTGTGTTTCAAAACTGAGTGAAAGGACATACAGATCAAGTGTGATAATAAGGAAAAATCGGCCTGGCTATTGGAACTAAACCTTGCCTGTTCCCATAGGAAGTTTCCGAGGGCCACTACCCTGGGTGTTGTGTCAGGGGCTGCTAATACTTTGGATCTCTAATTCAAATTTTTCAGATCTTTCCTTCATATTCAATTGCTTGGTTGATCCCTGAATCAAACTCTGATTTAGATTTCCATTCATTCTGCAGCATTAAGTTGCCAGTAAACTGCTCCCTGACCCATACCTTTACCTCTTCCCTTGTCCCTTTATGCAGGCAGATGGCTCCAGGGTTGCCAGGTTGGCACTATAGTGGCCTTGACCCTAGACCCTTCCAAAGTCACACTTAGACACCATGACAAAATCCTTATGGATGAAAATCTTTTTAAGTCTAGTACATAAAAATTACTTTTTAATGGGCACTGGCACTAATTCAGATTTTTGAGTCCAACTACATAGGCTTGGCAAACAGCTGTGGCTTTCTTTTCTGAAGGAAGCCTGTGTTAGAGGTTGATGCCCTTCACATTAATTCCATGTTGAACTGGAAGCTGACAGTTCTGATTCTGAGCACGTCATGGCAATGTCTGATTTGATGGACTCATTGTTTGCACAGTTCAACCGCTGCATTACCTCCCAGATGATCAAATGGTTCAGCAACTTTCGTGAGTTCTATTACATCCAAATGGAAAAATTTGCCCGGCAAGCAATTTCAGATGGTGTCACAAATCCCAAAATGCTGGTGGTTCTCCGTGATTCAGAACTTTTCCAAGCTCTCAATACGCACTATAACAAGGGGAATGACTTTGAGGTAAGACAATGTATGGGGATGAATGATGTCTAAGATGTGTCTTTCCTGTATAATTGGTGTTTTTAAAAACATCCCTGTGTCTATCCTTAAGTGACTAAGAATCGTGGCAGTCTGAGGCCAATCCCTATCACTCACAAAAATTACAGCCTCACCATCTTCTCTCAGTGACAAGTGGATGTAGCAAGTACAGCTAGTCTTCCTATTGAAATTTGAGCAAAGGTCAGATGTTATACCATTCTGGACTTATTACTCTGTAATTATCAAATTACAGAACTTGTTGCCTCAGTGCCAGGAGGCTCAGGACCGAATGCTGGGGTCAGCTGCAGCACGGAATCTTGGCCTAGGTTTTCTAAACAAGGATTTCTGTTCTTATCACTTAGCTCTTAACCATATTCTCACTTGAACAGTTTTATTTGTGGGCCTTCCATGGCAGGTCACCTCACATTCTTTCTGGAAATAAACAATGCTCAAGCTTCTTAGCCCCTTGGAATCTCTATGAAGGCATACTGGTAGTGTTTTAGAGGTAAAGGGTCAATAAAGGGTGAACTGAGACCAGGCATAGTGGTACATGCTTGTAATCTCAGGCGCAGGGAGGCAGCATCGCAAGTTTGAGATCACAGGCAGCCTGCATAATTTGGTGAGACCTTATCTCAAGATAAAAAAAAAAATTTAAAAAGGAACTGGAGGTGCAGCTCAGTGGTAGAGCACTTGCAAAGTATGAACAAGGCCCGGGGTTCAACCCCCCAGTACCAATAATAATAATAATAATAATAATAATAATAATAATAATGTCACTAGTGTGAATTCTTATCAAGAGACACGTGTAAGCTGAGCACAGTGGTGCATGTCTATAATCACAACAACTCAGGAGGTGGAGGCAGGAGGCTTCCAAGTTTGAAGCCAGAGGCAGCCTGCATAATTTAGTGAGACCATGTCTCAAAATAAAACATTTTTTAAAAAGGGGAGTTGAGGGGATAGCTCAGTGCTAGAGCGCTTGCAAAGTACGTGCAAGGCCCTAGGTTCAACCCCCAAGTAGCAAAAAAAAAAAAAAGAAAGAAAGAAACCACACACACACACAAACACAAAAAAACCCCCACAAAACTGATAGCAGCTGACAGCTCTGCTAGGCTGACATCTAATTCTGCAGGTGCCAGGCATGTCTGGTCACAAACTGCATTTCCTTCTTTTTACCTTCCTCATTTGACTGTGATTACAAGGAATAGTTTCCTGATAACTCCAAGAATAAGAATTGCTGGTCTCCACTGGTTGGATGCTTAGCCAGAACGTGTTTGGAAACCTAAGCCTACTGTGCAGAGGAAGTGGTCAGGACCAGTGTGGGATGGCAGCACCACCACATCTTTCCATATGGGGATGGTCATCTGGTGGGCAGTAGTAGCAAGCCCCAGGCCACCACACCTGGAGGTGCCAATCTGGGTGAGGGTCCTGGAACAGCACCCCTCACCTGGTTTCGAAAGCAGGAATGTAAACCCTTGGGATCCAGCCCTAAAGAGTGGTGGGATGAGGTATGACAGTTATAGGCTTGGGGGCACTCCTTTCCAGATCCGAGGAAAAGAATGCTAAAAACCTCTGTGGACCACAGATTTCGTTCATTTCCTACTTACTTATGAAAAAGTACCCTTTAGCGGAACCAGCAACTTCTGCAACAAATGTGCCTGTAATATACTTTCTCCCTGGGCCATCTCACTGGAACACAGTCATTTTAGAGTTTGTGTTGGAGCCAGGTGTGGTGGTGCACACCTATAATCCCAGAACTCGGAAGGCTGAGGCAGTAGGATCTAGGAGAGTTCAAGGCCAGCCTGGTCTATATAGTGAGTTCCAGGACAGCCTGGACTACACAATGAAATCCCGTCTCAAAAACCAAAAAAATAAAATAGATAGAGTTTGTTTGACAGAGGAGCAGGGGATTCCTAGAGCTGCAGAATCAGGAGCCATGGAGCAGGAACGCTTCCAGCCCACCGCTCAAGGAACAGGCAGCATCAGCCAGTGGGCTCTCTGTAGTGCCAGAGCTTCCAGCCTCACGTCTTCTCTTTCTTGGGGGTCTCTTTGGGGATGCAGGTCCCAGATTGCTTCTTGGAAATCGCCAGCTTGACGTTACAGGAGTTCTTCAGGGCTGTGTCCACAGGAAAAGACTCAGATCCTTCCTGGAAGAAACCCATTTACAAAATTATTTCGAAACTGGACAGTAACATCCCAGAGATATTCAAATCTTCCAGCTATCCCCAGGAACTCTTCTGGAGTTAAGATCAAACAAAATGAGTAGTGACTGGCCAGAGTTTCCCAAGTTTATCTTAAATGGCAGTGTAGCTATAGTCATATAACAAGAGCATGAAGACCCCTCCAATAGGTACTATTACCATTTTAATCACTTATTTCCTTTTCCAGAATTGTCAGAGATTTAACCTTAACTATATCAACTAAGTGTATGAGTGTGTTGGTAATATATTGTATAAGAAACTCAAGTTTGCAACTGCATGCAGTGGCGCACGTCTGTAACCCCAGCTACTCAGGAACAGAGGCAGGAGGACTGTAAATTCAAGGCCAGCCTGGGCTACGTAGTGAGTTCAAGTCCAGCCTGGGCAACTTAGCAAGACTCTGTCTCAATAATAAATAAATAAAAATAATATGCAAAAATAATAATAAAAATAAAAACGGATTGGGGATATAGCTCAGTAGTAGAGCACTTACGTAGCACAAAGCCCCAGGTTCAATCTGCAGTACCACAAAAAGAAAAAGCAAAACAAAACAATAACCTACAAAACCCCAAAAACTACAGGTTTGGAATCACAAGACTTTTGAATCTCAACTCCACTGTTGCCAGATGTTGTGACCATGAGAACTTCCTTGTATCTCTCCTTCTGTAAAACAAGGGTCTAAGGATTCAAACATAATCATGTCCTCAAGTTCTCTGTGAAACGTGACACAATATTAATTGTCCTCCATCCCTTCCTCCACCCTTTGGGGTTTTTACAAATGGTTGTTTTGATTTCAGTTACCTATCTATCAAGCTCCATTTATTTGTTAGATATTTTCACATATATCATCTTTAAGCTCTTTACCCTGGAAAACAGCCATTATACTCTTTTTCTTTTCTTTTCTCTCTTTTTTTTTTTTTTTTGGTGACAGTACTAGGGGGTTGAACCCAGGGCCTCACACATGCTAGCTATGTAAGTGCTCAATCATTAAGCTGCACCCTCAGCCACATTTTTATTTTTATTGTTTTGAGGCAGGGTCTTGCTAAGTTACACAGGCTCCCTCTGGACTCAAACTTGCCTCCTCCTGCCTCAGCCTCCCAAGTTGCAAAGATTATAGGCATGTACCATGGTGCCAGGCAAAGAGTAATTCACTGGCCAGTACAGGGAATTATCCTCATTTTAATTTTTATTGTCATGTTATTTTTGTGGCACTTGGGGGTTGAACCCACGGCCTTGCAAGTGCTCTACCACTGGGCTGACCCCTAGCCCATTTTTTATTTTTTATTTTGAGTCAAGGTCTAAGTTACCCAGGCTGCCTCTGGTATCAGACTTGTGATCCTCCTGCTTTCGATTCTCAAGTTGCTGGAATTACAGGTGTGGGCTATTGCGCCTGGCTGTTTTTTGTGCTGTTTTTGTTTTTGTTTTTGTTTTTGAGACAGGGTGTCACTGTGCAGCCCAGGCTGGCCTGGAACTTGCAATTCTCCCACCTCAACTTCCTGAGTCCTGAGGATTACAGGCATGCTCTACTGTGCTGGCTTGGAATTATCTTCATTTTAAAAACGACCAAAGAGAAGTTTTTGAACTGTGAGGTTATTCCTCAAATGCTGAGGCCAGGACCCTTGTGTTGGTAGGTAGAGTCAGGAGTGTGGAGGAATCCACACCTTTCTGAGCCAGATGCACAGCTGGACCACCCCATGCTTTCGCTCAGGATCTCAAACAGGAAGCTACACTTGGTAAGCATCCAGGAAAGTGGTACTGTCATCTGACAACCCTGTCTGGCACTTAAGAGTGCCTCATTGCCCAAGAGTTTCTCTAATGGTTTCAGCAAACTCAGCACAGACTTCCCGAAGGACTGAACATTTGTTATTTGTTCACATTCTTCTATGGGAAGAATTTATTAGCTAGACAACCAAAACAGTCTCCACTTGACCAAATGCACAAGAAATGGAACGTCAAGGTGAAAGCTACAAATGGCCTTAGGAAGTCATCTGGCCCACTCTGTTTAAATCAGAGGGGAGGCTGCGGCCCAGTCTGGAGGCTAGCAGAACCTCACAGGTGATGAATGGCATAACTGGGACAAATGCAGCACCACACACAGACATAGAAATGGAGATTCTCCACTCCACAAAGGAATTACAGTCCATGACTGAACTTGCGCAGATGAAAGAACTCATTAAATCCACTTTTTTTTTTCTCACTTGCCCAACACAAATTAATACTCACTCTGAGCATATTGGCAAGACATCTGCAAAGCTGAGCAACTGTATCTATCTTCTAAACTAGTCAGAAGCAAGCCTGTAAGCATTGTCAAAGGTGGGTGGAGTTAACACAGAGTTTAAGCTTTGTAGTCCTAAATAAGGGGTGTCTATCGCTACACTAATTTCCTTCTTTCCCCTCTACATAAAACAAGTCCTATATTCAGCTATTCCACTATCAGGACTTAGTGGGTGTGGTGCTAGCAGGAACAGATAAGAAAAAAAAAAAAAATCCCTAAACTATTGCTAGATATATCAGCATAAAGAGGTAGAAAAGATGACTTTCTTTTTAATTTTCTCTTCAAATAGCTGAGAGGAAAACCAAAACCAATCTTCACAGATTGCTTTTTTTTTTTTTTTTTTTTTGGTGTTTCTTGGAGCTGGAGATTGAACTCAAGGCCTCCCTTGTGCTAAGCATGTGCTCCATCATTGAGCCTATAGCCCTAGCTAAGGGTTATTTTTAAGTATCCATCAGTACACCCAGTCCTACCCAATCATTTGCTCTATTTTGTCCCTACTTTCACAAAGTTCCCTTTATCAAAATGAAGGAGTCTGCTAAACCCAAGATTTAAACATCAGCAAGCAATGGTACCCTGGGTAAAGGCATCTATTCTCTTTGGAGATAGAACCATTCTCCAGAGTGACATTACATAGCTATTGAAGACATTCACCGAAAACAACTCCAAGTTTACATGATTGTCCAATATGGAGCAGCCCTCTTCTCTGGCCTAAACCTGAAATTCATTAGCGTATGTTTTAAAAACTGAGCCAAGCCATTCCAGGGAAGTGAACCTCGTCCCGAGGACCAATTAGATGAAAAGTGCAGGCTCAAATTGAAAACATTTGTGTATTGTAGCCTTTCCAGAAGTATTCTCTAATCACTGAGCTAAACACAGAAGAATGTATAAATACATATGCTCTGCCAACAGAGGAATTCTATTTTATTACAGTTTTCTGCTTCTATCAAGTATCTCTTTCAGTGTTGAGAGCACATTCTGAGCATAAGCTGAGCTAGTTATATGTTCCTTCAGCAATCACAACACTGCCAAAGATTTGGTCAATCTTTCCATTGAGGTATATTTGGGTGCTCTTTTCTCCCAAGTTAGATGTGTTCATAGTCTGGTTAAGTCTGCATGATGGGCTAATCTTTCACCGGTGGACGACAGGCCTAGACGGTGGTGTGTGATAACAGTGTCCCTGAGGAGTGAATGTCCAGTTACAAGTTAAAAGCATGCAGAATTGGCATTCCATAAAGGAAAAGGCTCATAAGGAACCTTTATTTCAAACATAGTTTCAAGCACTATGCAAAATTCTGAACCAGACTCAAACAGTGGGAGGCCAACAGCATCTCCTGCACATGTAAAGGGTGCCTGAACCATTTTTCCCATTGGAGAAAGGATAAAAGTATACACCCGACCTTATGATGGAGGTCCATTTTTAAAATATTATCTTTGTTTTCAATGACAAAATATAGAATCTTCAGAATAAGATAGCACTTCCACACCCTAATTTTACATGTCGTTAGAAAATATTTCTTTCAAAAATCCTTATAAAATTGTTAAAATTTTGGTGGTTTCTTGAAGTCCTACATATTCTGAATTTTCATAATCATTGATTATAGCCCCTTTCTTTAATTTTGACCCTTTACTCTGTAAAGCAGATCAAGCATAGTCTGATGATGCATGTATTCAAGACAAAATTTAAAAATCTGATGTTTTCATATAAACTGTTAAGTATTTGCATAGATTTCATATAATGCAACATCATTTTCTCAGTACTGAGATGATCAGAAAAGGAAATAAGTGTTGAGTGGCAAATAAAGAATACTTTAGCTAATATAAGTTATAGCTCTATCCTGCTGATACTATGTACATTTGTTAAATGTAAATTATACATTTGTACATGTAAATTGGGAGAAAGACCCAGCAGCCCACTACCAAAACAACCCACCATTGAAAACCCTATGAATAGCAGAGAAGCAATGACAATAGTGCTGGGGATGGTACAGTGTTGGGGAGTGTTTTGCTATGCTGTACATAGGGTCTCTATGAGTTGGACCCGACTTGATGGCACTTAACAACAAGAAGTAACATAAATTATGTACATTTGAATCAGAAAAGCTCTCCCCCTTTTTTGGGGGTGCTAGGGACTAAACCCAGGACACAACAAATGCGAACCACACATTCTACCACTGAGTTACAACCCCAGCCAATGCTCTACAATTCTTAACTGGTTCCAAGCTTGATGCTTTAAGGAAATGACAAGCTTGCAATAATATGACAAACATGGTACTTCTCATGAAACTATAAAAATATTACTGATCAGATTTACCATAAGACACAGGCACATATCTGTAAAGAATGAGTTCTCAAGATGGTATGTTGGTGCACACCTATAATCTCAGTACTCAGGAGGCAGAGGCAGGAGGATCACTGCAAGTTCAAGGCTAGCCTGGGCTACATAGCACATTCCAGGCCAGCCAGGTCTACATAACAAGACTCTGACTCAAAAATGTAAAAGAAAAATACACACACACACACACACACACACACACACACACACACACACACAAATAAAAAAGAATGAGCTCTCATAACATACTTGAAAGCATTAATGCTGTGGAAGAGATGATTCATGAAGAGTATTTTCCAGGGCTAGATACTTCCTACAGACCAAGAAAAAGCTCTTTCAGACTATACAAACCTGACTAGTATGACCTAATGCCCAGGAGTTGAATGTTTAGGAGTTGAATATAAAACCCCAAGCCCCAAGGAGATGCTAGCCTCCAGAGGAAGTGTGTGTGTGATGAAAGGGGAGGGCAGGCATTGCCAAGGAAGGGTGGCAGCACAGCTCCCTGATCCCACCAGTTGTACAGATCCCTCTTTTCCTTGGGGGTTATTTCTCACAATCTCACCTTTGTGCTCACAAACTCTTGTCATTTCTAGATTCTCCAGTCACCCTCAAAAAAGTGTCAGTTCTTAGTTTTTCCTTAGAAAAATCTTTTTCTCCGTATATTTACTGATTTCCGTGGCTCAGACTTTCATCTCCTAGAAAGCTGCTTGCTTCTGGCCCAGAAATTCAGTGTTGTCCTCTTTTTCACTTTCCCCACTTTGTCCTCAGGGATCTGAGTTGCTGCTGCTCCCCTCCCCCTTTCCCTTTCTCACTGAATCAATACCTTTCCTAAGTAGAGTGCTATGGGAGGTGCATTTGCTCAGACACCTACCACCTAGGGACCTCTCTGTAAGTTATTCTCTAGGCCTTAGTTTTTCCATCTGTAAAATAGTACCTGTATCATAGCACTGTTCTAAGGTTGAGGTAAATAATACATGTGAAATGCTCAGCACTCTCCTACTGCACAGTATGTTCTCAGCAAATGTAAGCTGTTACTACTCAGCTGTCAAACTGTTAGCAAAATGTAAGTTTGCACTGCTTAACGGTGAAAAAGAATTTCTCAAAAATGGCATGGATGTGTAGCATTACTGATACATATTTTGAATTGTTTTTACTATAACCATACAATAACATTTGTTAATGCCTGTTATGATGGCATGGAACTTAGCTTTAGGGGCTGGGGATGTAGCTCAGTGGTAAAGTGTCTGCCTAGCATGCATGATGACCTGGGTCAATCCCAGCACCAGGGGGGAAAAAAAACAAAAAAGTTCTTAAAACTCTTAGCTTTAAATTGATGTATTGATATATTTTCAGGGTAAAGAAACTCAGCTAAAAAGCCTTGTGATGTGAACTTTATATGCATGACCTTACTCTTTATTATAACCCTATTTTGAGGTGTTTGACACATTAACTACTATTGCTGTTTGCTAGTTAGTTGCTAAGATGTTGACCTCCTTTTGTCTTTTACAGGCCAATATACTGCACTTTTGACAGCCTTTTAATTAAAAGCTTATTGACTAATGCCACTAAAATTATGCAACTTGCCATCTTTACTGCTTCTTAAAAACTGTATTTGTGTCCACCGAATACTGTTTTTGACTTGAATATTTTCTTGATTAACTTCTGTAGCTTCTCAAGACATCTTTGTAGTTATTCTACTTGTTAAAAGAGGCTGGTTCTCTCTTGACTGGATGAGGGGTGAGGAACAAAGCATATAACTGAAATAACCCCGATATTCCTCTCCTAACATTTAAAATCTATGTTCAGGATAGCTTTTCTATAAGATTAGTTTATTATTGAAAATCCAGCTTCACCAGGCATACTAATGCATGCCTATAATTTCAGCACTCAGGAGGCTGAGGCAGGGCTGACTTGAATTCAAGGCCAGCCTAGTCTACATAGTGAGTGGGCTATATAAAGGAAGACCATCTCAAAGTACACACACACACACACACACACACACTCAATCCAGCTTATTTTCTGGATCTTTTAAGTCATCAATGTTATTTTTTCCTCTCCTCCATCATGAGGTTTGGTTACACCTTTGCCAGAATATTCAAGAATCAGTATTTGTTTTTAGCTAACCTTTTTTTCTTTTTTTTTTTTAATAAAGGATAGAGATTTATTGAGGGCTCACAATTAGTAGATCAGTGTATAATGGCAATGATGAAGCCATGTCAGTGGCAGGAGACAGGATACACAGCAGACAACCTTACATCTTTCTGAGCAGGAAGTAGAGATAGAGAAACCAAAGGTCTGGGATAAAAATCTCCTGTCCCAGTGATTCACTTCCACCAAGCTAGATCCAACTCCCAAAATTCCACAACCTCCCAGGACACCACCACCACATGACATGACCTTTGGGGGATATTTTAGAACCAAATCATATTTACCATACTGTTTTCCAAAATATTTGATTAACTTATGTCCCACCAGGTAGGAGAGTTGTAATTGCTCCACATCCTCCCCAGTGCTCTGTAATGTTAATATTTTAAAATTTTAGCTGGCCTAGTAGCTGTGGGGTTTCTTTTTAAAAGTGAGAATATTTTTATTGGAAAATTTTAATGTACACCTTAATGTGATTCATTCTGACATCCTTTTCATTGTGGCATTTCTATATGCATTTTGATGTACATTATTCATATAGGTGCCCCCTTACCCTCTTGTATGCTTCCCCCCTACCCTCCCCATCTAAGTCTTCTCTATCATTTACTTGGTAATATTTTTCTATATGTCCTTGGGTTCTAGTTCTGTTTAAGATAGAAACTTTTCCTGTAGTGAACTTTGTTTTTATCTTGTCAGAACAACTGCATGCATTTTCTAGACCATTTATATTGACACCATTCTTAGCTAACCTATTTCTAGACAAACTTTCAAGTCAAGTGTTGTGAGACAATGGGATTATTAATTTGATGTTTTGCTGAATTCCCACTATTTTACATTTCTAATAAAACCCCACAACTGCATCTGGCAGAATATATTCTCCATAAATACCTCAAAGCTGCTTCTCCTCAAAATTACTACCTTGGTATTTGGATACTGCTTTTCTCATCGTGTATCCCATTACTTCATCAGAGCTCAGCTTACCAACTCTGGACCAACCAGAACTCCAGACATTCTTTTCTCCTGTAATTCTTGTCAAAAATGGAACAACAACAACAACAACAACAACAACAACAACAATTTCTATGGAAGGTAGTGGGGTATTAGAACACAAATATAAACCACTTTTCTAGATTGTAGGTATACCAGCGAATCCTGGCAACAGGAAGATTAACACTGGACTTATTTCCTAAACACCTTAATTTTGATATACTAGGTACAAAGATAATTTAAATCCTCAAAGCATGTGAATGGTACACATGATTATGCATCCATGAGCTCTAGAGACAGTTGGTGTTAGGTGCTGTTAAGTTGGGTCTGACTCATAGCGACCCTATGTACAACAGAACAAAACAGTCTTGACACTATACCATGCCTGGTTCTATTGTCAGTGCTTCTCTGCTGTTCACAGGGTTTTCAACGGCAGATTGTTTCGGGAGTGGATTGCCAAATTCTTCCCCCGGGGCCTGCAGCACCTGGTATTCCCAGGGAGTCTCCCATCCTGGGACTAACCAGGCCAACCCTGCTCAGTTTCAGAGATCAGGTGGGATCATACGCTAATGTGCTATGGCTGCAGACTCTACAGACAGTAATAACCTAAAAAATGTGAGTGAAGCAGAGTTTAATATTTTGACCCAAATCTTAGACTATGCTGTTAAAGCAATTGTTTCTATTTCTTTATTATAGAGCCATGCCTAGTTCAATTTAAACACATGAGGGCATTTCTTTGGGAGGTCAGCAATCTCCTGTGGTAGGAATTAGAAAAGATGCATTGATTATTTACTGAGCAGGTCTCAAATGTTTTGAAATCTGCCAGAACAAAACAAAATAAAACAAAAAACCAAAAACAACAAAAACCCCACACAACTTCCTAGCATTCAATCCATTGCTGTTGTGCCAGAACTGGTAGATTTGTCCCAAAAACCAAGATCCATAACAGATTCTTATGTATTAGGGTATTTAATCATTTCACTACCTTCAAACAAAGCAAACATGTTTTAATTACTGAAAACATAGTTATTGAGGAAAGCACCAGTAATTATGATCCCATGGTGGGGGTGGGGGAGCCACTTTATGTTGCAAAAGCTCTAGTACCTTCCCTCTAAAGCAATAGACCCCAACAATATGAAATCCTGAACTAAAGCTGGCGATGGGTCTACAAACCAAGGACTTGAAGTTCTATATATCCCTTAACAGTTCTTCAAATCCTGAGGTGGAGCTCTGTATCTCGTGATGGTGGTTTTACACACGCGCACACACACACACGAAATCTCAATACACACTTCTAGAGTATATGCTAACTTAACATGTTTTGCTACTTACTTCTCTTTTTGTACAACTTTATTTTCAGGCAAAGTGGGCAAAGAACACACTAGGCCTACCCTGGGTTTTTTTTCTGTTTTGTTTTTTTTTTCTTTTGGCAACATCCTAACATCCTATGGATCTACAATTACTTCAAAATAAATTAAAAAATAAAAACGTGAAATCAGAATTGCTGAGAAAATTCTATTAAAGGAGCAACTTCCCCTAAAAAAGCAACAAAAAAGTCCACATCACTGTGGATTACAGTGCAACACGTGTCTGTCAGCTTGTGCTGTAGGAGCTTGTGTGTTGTGATGCTGAAAGCTATACCACCAGTACTTCAGATATCAACAAGGCTACCCATGGTAGACAGATTTCAGCTGAGCTTCCAGACTAGGGAGAAGGAGCTGGCAGCACACTCCTGAAACAGCCATTGAAAACACTATGAATAGCAGAAAAGCCTTGTCAAATATAGTGCTGGAAAATGAGCTCCCCAGGCTGGAAGGCATTCAATAAACAACTGGAGAAGAGCTGCCTTCTCAAAGTAGAGTCAATCTTAAGGGAATGGAGTAAAGCACCTGGGACTATCTTTTGCTGATGTGGCACGACACAAAATGAGAAGAAACAGAGTGTCTGTAACAATGGGCTCAAACATAAAAACATCATGTGCACGGCGCAGTGTTGAGTGGTGCTTCACTCCGTTGTACTTAGTGTTGCTATGAGTCAGATCTGACTTGATGGCACCTAACAACATAAAAACACTTATGCTACAGATACCTAATAGCTTTAAGTATCAAAGAAGATTCATTTAATAAGATTCATTCTAGCTTCTTGATTCAATAGCAATTTTCATTTTCTTAGAGTTTATTCCATTTTTGTCTGAATACACAGATAATTAGAACCATGAACTAGTTCTGGTTTACTGAAGATAATGAAGAAAAAGTCACAATCTCCCACTTGCCCTCTGCTCTTCTACCTACAACCACCTCCATAAATCACATTTCTCCTCTAAACTTTTAACATTGTACCACAACTTATTTCTATTGTAAGGAAACTTCATCACAGCTATAATGGTCTATGTTTGTTTTCAGACTTAAGGGTACACATACATTTTAGATTAGAAGGCATTTTAAATTTTGGTTTTATTTGCTACAAGAAGACTCATTCTCCTTGTTCATAAGCTGTTCTGTGGCTATCAAGTACCTTTGAAAACTGTACTAAATGTTTCAGGTTAAATGAGTTTTATTTTGCTCATTTAAAGGATTTGTTAGTAGTATCCTTCCAACAACTCTATCTTCCACACCTGCAAATTGTGCTTAGTGATGCTACCTTAACCTCGAAATGAAATAACATTTAAAAATCTCCTTCACCAGTCCCAAATTTGTCCACACTTTAGAGTTACCTGGTGGCCTTTAAAATTTACCAATGTAGAAGCCAGATGTGATGCACACCTGTAATCCCTACACCTGAGCAAGTGGGGTATTGAGGTAGGAGTATTGCAAGTTTGAGGCCAGTGAGACTCTGTCTCAACAAAACCAAAACCAAACAAAAAAGCCAATACTGGGTCCCAGTCCTAGATTCTGACTTGTAATTATTAAGTGTAGCCTGATCTTTGGGAGTTTTAAAAGCTCCCCGGGAAAAACCACTGCTTAAGCACACAACTCTTCACATGGCACACTTTCATATTTCATCATTCTTTCAAACATGTATATGTAGAGAAAGTAATAATCATATATTTGAGTGCTTATGGAATCTCAGTAATCATTCCTCTAGAACCTAATAGATCTATAACTTAGGGCTGCCATTTTCAACTGCCTTCCCTCCTCCCTGGACAATAAACGTTGAGGATGATGTCTTTCAGGTCTTGTAAAGGCCCTATCAACACTCAGGTTCTTATCTAGGGAAAGCAAAAACACACGAGCAACAGAAAATCCTCAAAGCATGTTAATCAAGTTTAATACTTAAATAAAGGAACTGGTTTCTACCAATAATAGTTGAGTGTTCCTTCCAGGTTGTACTACTTTTTTGTGGTGGGGGGGGGTGGAGATTGAACCCAGGCCGTCACACATGCGCACACACTACCACTGAGCTACACTCTCAAACCCAACACTATTTTTTAAAGTGGTACAGAACCAAAAACTGTGTTTTCCAGGATTATTCAAACCAGTACTAAAAAAGAGGTGTGACGTGAGAGAATCTTTTCATAGCACTTATGGATGCAGTTGTCATTATTGCAGAGAATGAATGGAGGAAAAAAATTCCATGATTATTGCAGATTATCTTCTCAACTGGTATTTTAGTTTCTCCACAATTGAAACAGTGTCTATGTCAAAACCTTGTTAGTTTTGAACTATGGCTACTGCTTTCAACCATTTTGCCTACTGTATCAATTCCAAATCTAGATTCAAAAGACAAAATTCAAATAAGGGGAGCATATAAAACTGAATTCTAGAATATCTAGTTTTTTGATACCCCAAACATTAGTAGTTGTTCTAAAATACACATACAGGTAACCATTAGGAAGATGAAAAAAAGAAATTGTTTCCCTGTGGCTCAGGATTTAGATTCTTCTGTATTTTCCCTGGGAAAATCTGAAATTATGTCTATAAGTGGTCCTTAACCTTTTTGGCACCAGGGACTGGTTTTTGGAAGACAATTTTTCCATGGCCAGAGGTGGAGCTCAGGTGGCAATACAAGCAATAGGAAGCAGCTGTAAATACTGATGAAGCTTCACTTGGGCTGCTGCTCACCTTCTGCTGTGTAGCCTAGTTCCTAACAGGCCATGGACTGATACAGCAGGGCAAATGCTCTACTACTGAGCTACATCCCTGGCCACTGTAGGGGGCATTTACAAGGATATTTAATGCAACATTGTTATGACACTGAAAAATTCATCAAAAAGGAAAAAAAATGTTATAAATATATCATGGAATGCATGCATGTGTGTGTGTGTGTGTGTATGCATGCATATGTACATGTGTGCATATGTGTATCTAAGACAGTGGATGCAGAGTATGTAAAGACTTATCACTTGCCAGGCGTGGTGGCGCATGTCTGTAATCCCAGTGGCTTGGGAGGAGGAGGCAGAAGGATTGGAAGTTTGAGACCAGAGGCAGTCTGCATAACTCAGCGAGACCCTGTCTCAAAAAGTAACAAAAAAAAAAAGGGCTGGAGGTATAGCTCAGTGGTCCAGCACTTGCAAAGCATGCAAGGGGTGAGGCCCGGGGTTCAACCCCCAGTACAAAAAAAACCAAAAAAACCCCAAAAACCCCCACATCACTCATATAAATTAAAAACTATTTTTATAGGTATGTACATATGTATGTATGTATGTATATAAACACAGAAAAAGGAAAAGGTTCGGAAAGCCACACTCCAAATGATAATAGTAATTACCTCTAAGATTATTTGTGTTTAAGAGGGTAAGGGTGAGAGTTGAGCTCTGTAATATTTTAACTTTTTTTGGCAGTACTTTGGAGTTGAACCTAGGGCCTCACACATACTTTGTAAGTGCTCTACCACTGGGCTATACCCACAAGGCCATTTCTTGCTTTTTATTTTCAATCAGGATCTCAGTTATGCAGGCTGCCTCTGCCCCCAAATTTGGGAACCTCTTCCCACAGCCACGGGATTACAGATGTGCATCACCACATCTGTCCTATGTTTTAGCTTTTTATAATGAAAATGAATTCATAACTTACAGCAATGACTCTGAAAAAATAATGTCTCAAAACTTTAAAAAGTGAAACAAACATATCAAAAGTATACCCACCTTGATGGTGACAGGTGCCAACAAAGATGCTTTAATGACACTCATTCCCTTTCCCCCAGTGGAAATAAAAAGTAGTGGAATTTAGAGCACAATGTTCTGATTCAACTTACATCCAGACACAACTCAGTAGCTCCACTTAACCAAAGTACACTCTCACTCTTTTCTTTCTCTGGGATAGGTTTCTACCTTTGAGTAGATGTAGGGTGCTTGCCTGTTATCTTGAGAAATGGAGGCATTCAAAGATTATCTGGGGGCAACAACATTCAGGCCTCAAAGTGAAAGCAAGCAATGGACAAAAATTAACCCATTGCAAATACAGCATCAGTATATTACATATGTATTGCCACCTGACTCAATGAAAACCAACCACTTTTCTAAAATCTCAGAAAGTGATGAAATAGGTACCTTTGTAACATAAGCCTGATGTTCCCTTTCCTGCAAATTTCCTTATTGCACAAGGTGTCTTTCAGAACTGTCATCATCTCTTAAGGTATACAGCAGAAGTCCCAAAATTATGGGCTGTAGGTAACATGTGGCCTCCAGATGCGATTTGTTTTGCCTCTACTACATTGTCTCCACAGCATTTTGAAATACTATTTCACATAAAAATCCATATTTCCAATTATCTTTGTCTGGTTAACACTGGGTGTACTTTTCTTGATGGCAACCACTGGCTGGAGATAGGACAAACATTAAGATAGAACAAGAACTTTACATCAACCCACTTCCTGCTATGCCCAATGCCTCCCCAACAGAAGCTAAGTTGATTGCCATGTTTCACTCTGATGTGCCTGCTATTTTTCCTCACAGCATAGCTAAGAAATTAATATTTGTACTTATACCTCTACCAAAAGTGAGGAAACTAAAGATAGAGGTGCTAAATTAAATGTTTCCAGAAAAACAGGAGGGAGTTTTTCTATGAGAATATTCTTATATGTCTAATTTGCAAAGTATGTTTCTGTTGAAAGAATATAATTCAATATGCTGTTATGAAACTATTGGTCAATTCTATCATTTACAGTATCTTCTTATCCTCTGCAGACAGTTGAATTTGCAATGCCTGGTTTATGTAATATGCATGGATATGCCACTAGCTGGAAGATAGATACCGTGAAAAGGCAAACACAAAATTAGGTTTTGTAAAATACACATATATTGACCTATATGAATTAATTTTATATTTGAAATTCACCAGGTACCAGTTCTAAACATGCTTATTGAGCACCAACTATTTTTAATAGATATTGTACATTAGGGTGTTACAAGTATGGAAGAATAAAACATAGTTCTTACCTTCCAGGAGCTTGCATTTAGGGCTCAGAAGAGATGGGAAAGGAAACACAGAGAAGTGCCTAAAAGTTATTCTACTACAAAGGCAAAATAAGGAAGATGGCAGGACAAGTACAAGCAAAGCCCCATGAAAACTAGGAGTGGGTAGCAAGATGAGGATCAGCTTCCGGGAAGAGGTAGCATGTAAACTGGGACTTTGGATAGTTACAATTTCTTAAGGATGAGGATGGGGATGTAACTCAGTGATAGAGTACTTGCTTAGTATGAACAAGGCCCAGAGATCAGTCCCTAGCACCACACACACACACAAACATACATCTGGATGATGAGAAAGATGAGAAAAGGAGGCAGAAAAACACTAGAAACTGCAGGGAGTACTCAGGCAAATTAAGGTACACAGTGTGCCTGGAGTATATGTGGTAAGAACAGGGAGGAGGAACCAAGTAGATGAGTTTGTCCTTAATAAGGTGAGTATTGTCAAACTACCAAGTGAGGTAGATAAGATGCTTGTTATGAGTGCTAAATAGGCTATTTTCATATATAATTACAGAAGAAAGCAAAATTATTTCCATAAGCTATCTGCATAGCAATACACAAATGATTCCCCTCAACCCGCAGGGAAAACTCCATTGTTCTTGCACCATAATCAAATTCAATATTCTTGTTGATTTTTAAGCTTCTGTGGTTAAAAAGAAGTATCAATCTAAGAAGCAGTCAGTGTTTAAGGGAGATCCTAGGCATACAGCTATACTACTTGTGAATTTTAGGAGGATGGTTTTAGAGTAATCGCATTGTTCCTGAAAGATATTTAGATCAGAATGTATTTCCAGGTCCACCAAGTTTAGTATACACACACAAGTGCATACAACACACACAGTGGTGGAGAATTCTCTGTCCTGGAATATATGAAGGCCTTTTAAAGGAAGTATTGTAGTTAAGGAAAAAGAATATGCCAGGTTATGGACCAGGAAACCCAAACTCCAGCCTTTGAGTAACTGAGAATTTGACCACGTCTCTTTGTGCAGCCTCTGAATCTCATTTGTTTAAAGAGGGAATGTGACCAGAATGAACTCTAAGTCCTCTCTAACCTGTGAAGTATCAAGTGTTTCCAAGTGGTAACCTTCAAGTCAGATGTGGGTGGCAAGCTGCGTGGGCCAAAGGACTTATAACTCCATGTCCTCAAAACAAAAAGTAGTTCCTGGTGGTGTAATATTGGAAGTTCTCACACACAAAAAAAATCCAGATTCCTCAGTTTTCTTGAAAACCTAGAAAACTTGGCAAACCAAGACTCATACCCCTCTGCAGCTACAATCTGCTCTGGCTGAACAAGTGCTATCCCTCTTTAAGCAGATCTATCTTGTTCTCTAGTGTGGCAGTCTACTCCCTGCCACACTTTGTCACCTGTTCAACTCTGAATGAGTCTGTGATTCTGCCATACACACAGAAAATAAGCTCTGTATTTACTCACTCTACAGATACATGAGCCACGTACTGAACTAGATGCTGTGAAAGAAATAAGTATTAGAGAACACTAAACTTTATGGAATGAGGTGTTTGATTCTAGAATCACAAATAAAAGCCAGTTAGGATCTTTAATACATTTGTTATAATCTTGTAATAGTTCTGATGACCACATAAAGGGACCCAAAATACTCTACTGTCTCCCAAGGCCCTTTGAGGAAGCCAGGAGAGGCACTGGGTAACCCCTTGTTGAAATCCCCTGTCTTCCTCACAAAACCCTGAGGGTTCTAACTTTAAAAATATAAAAAATGAAAAGGAAGAAAAAAGAAAGGAAAAAAAAAAAAAAAAAAGAAAGGAAGGAAGGAAGGAAGGAAGGAGGGAGGGAAGAGAGAAAGAGAGAAAGAATGAATGAAAGAATGAAAGGATAGGATAGGGTAGAGGAAGGGAGGAAGGAAGGACTGCTTAGACACATTTAGTCAAGAAACAGGAACTTACTGTCAGAAATAATAGATCTGAGTGTGGGATTTTAAATTACGGTAGAAGAGATTACTGTATTTCAATTCTTCAAATATGGTAAGATTTTTGATTTTTGTTTACTGACCCATAACCTATTGTTAAAAACAAGAGTATGAGTATTTGGCAGAAAGTTCAAGCTTCTGAAGTGGAACACTCAAGAATATAGCTTTTCCCTACATTATAAGCCATTCAATTCACAGGCTCCTTGTGGGATCACAAATGGCAGGTATTGCGGCAGGCAGAGGGCTGTCCATCACTGCAGCAGCTCAGCCAGTCACGAGGGTGCTCTTGACTCTGGTCCAAATGCGAAAGCAATGGACCAGAGAACTGAGATCAGATAGGGTACAGGTGCATGTAAATATCCATGTTCCAAGGATGGTAGCTGAAGATCTGAACTCTCAGTCATGTGTGGATCAGGGAATGATTAAGAGTCTCTGGCCATTCTGCTCCTCTATGATGCCCCATGTTCTATTACTTTTTCAGAATCCAATCATGAAGGATTTCCCAAGACACAAGATCTGCTTTGTCATCTCATTACTGTCATAGACTCTTGATAGTAGTTCACCACTGTGCTGCTCTGGTTCTTGAGTACTTGTCACCCTCTGAGGATGTCTATGTAAAAGATGCCTCCAGTACTGTTCCTTTATTGCTAGAAATTAAACAGGCATAGGAAATAGCAGAGTGATTTGAATGTATGAGAAATTCATAATTTATAACAGCAAAAGATAACATGAGTATCCATTACTAGAAACCCAGTATATCCAATTTTGGTAAAGACAAAAAATATTCTGTAGCTGTAAGAGAACAGGAAAGAATGCTAATCAGCTATAAAAAGACTACTGATACACATAACAACTTGAATGAATCAAGGGAATTATGCCAAAGGAAAAAGTTAAAACACCAATCCCAAAAGGTTATATATAGACGGTGCCAAAACATGTACACACATTTTAAGAAAGCAAAAAACTGTATGAACTTATAATAATCTATACGGGTACCAAAAGATTAATACAAGTCACATTTGACTTCTACAATTATAAGAGGTGCTCCAAGTGGTTACCAAAGCAGGAGGACTTGTTGCTGTTCACGGCCTCTCATATATTCCTTGTGGTACATCACATACAGTACATCTACCTCAAAACTTACCATAAATGTATACAGTTGTTAGATGTGTTGGAGGTTCCATTGCACATTCATGCCTCCACTGTCATACTTCCACAATGCTTTTGAATTTCAAATACGACTTCAAAATAGTCTTGCACTCCTCATAAGACAATGGTGCTTCTGCCATTTTAACTGTCCTGCCTGTCACATGGTAGCACTAACATTCATTTCATTAACATCTTTTGTGTGTGTGTGTGTGTGTTGTTGGGGGGCTAAACCCAGGCCCTTGTGCATACTCTGCAAGTGCTCTAACATGGAGCTGTACCCCTAGGCCTTCTGCTTTAAATTTTTTTTTTATTGTGACATAGTGTCTTGCTAAGTTACGTAGGCTATCTCTGGCCTCAAACTCCTGATTCTCCTGTCTCCACCTCCCAAGTCACTGGGGTTCTTGGTGTGTATCACCAAACCTGGCTTGATCAACACCATCTTTTGAGTGAACATCATACTACACATTGTTACAGTAATTCAACTTTGTAAAGTAATACATACATAACATCTCTTAAAATGTGTACACATTGTTTTGGCAACCTGGTAGTATATTTCATATGTATAATGTTCTTTAAATGACAAAATTAAACAATGGAGAACAGATTAGTGGTTGTCTATGCTAATCCACAGAATTTTTCTCCAAAGGCACAAAAGAAACATTTAACACTGATTGCCTCTACAGATGAGATGGTGGGAGCCTGAGGACGGGGATGGAAGGGACATTTTAATATAGACTTTTTTTATTTTTTGCAGTACTGAGGGTTTGAACTCAGGGCCCCTCACATACTAGGCAAGCACTCTACCACTAAGCTGCACCTCCAGCCCCTTTATTTATTTGTTTTTTTTGTCTTTTTGTGGTACTAGGAGTTGAACCCAGGGCTTTGCACTTGCATGCTTTCCAAGTGCTATCCCACTGAGCTGCACCCTCGGCCCATTTTTTTACTTTTTTTGAGACAGGGTCTCACTAAATTCTGCAGACTGCCTCTGGTCTCGAACTTCCAATCCTCCTGCCTCTGCCTCTCGAATCACTGGGATTACAGGCATGCACCACTGCGCCTGGCCCCCTTTTTTATTTGGGACAGGGTCTCACTAAGTTGTGCAGAATGCCCCTGGTCTCAAACCTGTGATCCTCCTGCCTCAGCCTCCTTAGTTGCTGAGATTATAAGCATGTGCCATCACACCTGGCTATATTCTTAAACCTTCTCAATTTTATACCATGTGAATTTATTATGTATTCATAAAATTACTATTTTCTATTTACATATGTGAAACCAAGGCAAATCAATGCCTTGTTCATGCTTGTGGTTAGGCAATTGCTTTTTGTTACTATTCCTGCTCTCCTGGGTATCTAACCAGTCTGTGCATCTGAGCCTCTTAAGCTTCCATAATGGTTCTGAATATCAGGGCCACTGGTTACCTGAAAATGCTTCTCAATAACCACTCTTCCAACCTACACACTCTAAACTATTTCCCATGGCATAACTCAGTCTATAGCAGCTGACTATGAAAGGTGACAGAACTATCCTGAGGTTACCACTGAAGAGGGGAAAAAACATCAAGTGTCAAATAACAGGCTAATGTGTATTAGTGATGGTTTATGATTCCTGTAATCAATCACTAAAATATTTCAAATATGCCAAGTTAATCCTAAATAAATAATTCTCAAATAGAGGAAACTCTGCATCTCATCTACCAAGTTCCTTGTATAAGAAGTTACAAGTTAAATCACTGGCGTGAGAAATTTTACATTTAGTTCAAAATATCTGAGATATTCTCCAACATGAGACTATTTTGTATTAAGGCATAGACATCATAAAGATTTTAAATAAAACTAATGTGATTAAGGGCTAAAGTATAATGCAGTTGGTAGGGTACTGCTCTGCACTCTCTGAGGACCCAGGACTACAACCACGTGAGAAGGATGTGGCAATCAACTCCTGATGCAATCTTGAAACAATCAGTTATTGAAAATACTGTAAGGGTCACTATTAGTTGGGTCAGAGTGAATGACACCTAATAACAACAACACGATTAAAATAAAAATTTAAAACATACCAAACATTTCATATTTTGAAATAAGAAAAATAATGCTAATATAACTGAAATAAAATGCTATCAAATAAATGGAATCCATTTGGTCCTCTGTATTACCATAGTATCTCTTAACAAATTTAAAAGATTTGCCTTATCAAGACATTTTTTGCCAACACCAATTTCTCTAAGATATCCTTAGACTTTCCATTTCATTCTGGATTTTTTTTTTTTTTTCATTTTTAGTACTTGGGGTTGAACCCAGGGCTTCATACATACGTTGCAAGTGTTCTGTTACTGGGTTGTACATCCAGCCATTTTTTATTTTATTTTTTATCTTGAGACAGGGTCTTGCTAAGTTATGCAGGCTGCCTTTGGCCTTGAACTCTTGATGCTCCTGCCTCTGCCTCCCAAGTTGCTAGGATTATAGGCATGTACTGCCACGCCTGGCTCTGTTCTGCTTCTATGATAAGCTCAAGAATTTCTTAACAGTCCTACATTGGCTTAACAAAATCAAGTATCAATCAACTGTACCTATTATTTTGTTTTATGCACCCAATCTTTTTCCATTAATCCCTTTGTACTACTTGTTATGGCAATATCCTAAAGCAGGCAGCACTATCTTCATCCCCTAAAGTCATATTAATCTGTATTTTGTGAAAACTGGCAGAGGCCATTTCTGACTCTGTTGACTCTTGCTCTCCATTCCTGGTAGGACAGCACAGCCACAAAGCTCCGGCTGCAAAGCCCATGATTCATGGATGACCACCTCTTTGTATTTTCATTTGAATTCTGAATGCCATAAAAAGGTTAAGAACAAATGAAGTAAAGCATCATCCACTAGAAGAACATAGAAGCCTCCATTTCTTCTTTAACTTCCAGAACATATTCTGGAAGTTTTGCTTTTGATGAAAACAGATATTAGGTAATTTTAATAAGTAGTAAATGAGTCTTTGTATAAATAGTAATTCTATTTGGTTATTTTCTGATGTACCTTCACCCAATATAATAAAGGTGGTTGAGAGCGATCAGTATATAAAAATGCACTATAGGCCAATAAATAATCAAAATCTTATTAAGTATTATAAATAGTAGAAGTTACTTAGTGAAGCAAATTATACATTCAATACTGACTTGTCAATGAACTTAAAAAGTCTCTTAGGCTTAAACATTCAGAATAGAAGAACAGAAAGTTGTTATGGTTATCACTAAATTAGGATCTGCAGTACCATATCAAATTGTTGAACGCAAAATGATACTATTTGGTAGTAAATATTAGCTCTATTTATAGCAATTAATGTAAGTCATAGGGGCTGGGATTTAGCTCAGTGCGTAGAGCGCTGCGCTGCAGTCTCTGAGGCCCTGAGTTCAATTCCTAGCACCACAAAAATGGGAGAAGGGCCTGGCAATCCACTCCCAAGGCAATCCCGAAGCATTCAGCCATTGAAAACCCTATGAGGGTCGCTATGAGTCGGGTACCGACTTGATGGCACCTAACAACAACAACAACAATGTAAGTCATAAAACGAGAGGATTTTCCTGTGGCTAAAAGGAGGCCTCTTCGAGCCTGGTGCGGTGGCGCATGCCTGAAATCCCAGTGGCTCGGGAGGCAGACGCAGGAGGATCGCAAGTTCGAAACCAGAGGCAGTCTGCATAATTTAGCGGGACCGTCTCAAAAAGTATAAAATGGGCTGGAGGTGGCAGCTCAGTGGTCCAGCACTTGCACAGCATGCAAGCACAAGGCCCTAGGTTCAACCACCAGTACCACACACACACACACACACACACACACACACACCAAAAAAAAAAAAAAAAAAAAAAAAAAAAAAAAAAAAAAAAAAAAAAAAAAAAAAAAAAAAAAAAAAAAAAAAAAAAAAAAAAAAAAAAAAAAAAAAAAAAAAGAAGAAGAAGAAAAAAAAAAGGGGGAGGCCACTTTAAAATATCAAGGTTTTCAGTGAACACATTTACAAATTGCTGACTGACCTTCATACAAAGTAGGAAAGGTGTTTTCGGAAAAAGTTCTATCATTCGTGCTAGAAGATGACTTTTTTCTTTGCAGAATGAAAAAGGAAAAAAGAGCCCCCTTTCTGTGTTTAAGAGAAACGATAGTTGGGTTTTAGCTCTGTGTGTTTCTGGGATCCACTGGTTATCCACAAAATAGGAAATTCTATGCAGTGGGCCATACTTTCCAATAGTGAGCAATCTGGCAAGAACCTGAAAATATGACAGGCTTAAAGGCTGCATGCCAGAGGGCTCTGCATCTTCATACTCTTCTGTGTGATCCTGACTTAAAAATTAACAACTCAAGTTCCAAGTAAGACAATAAAGTTCTATGAAGCGTATCAGCTCTGTTCACAAGGATTCAAAGCCAAATTTTAAAAATCCCAAAATGTAGCATAGCATAGAGGAAGGAAAGAAGAGGAGGAGGAATAGAGAACCACACCCCACAAATTAAAGAAATAAAAACATGTTACAGAACATACATGCTACAGGGAAGTGATGAATATTTGAACTTGGTCTCTATCAGTCTTCAAGACACAAAGATAGATAGAAAAATAAATCAGCTATAAAACAAAGATGAGGGTTTGGAATATCATTGAACCTTGTGTTTTACAACATGTGCTACAGAAACATTGAGCCATATAATATTCAATGGGAAAAAGGTTTGGGATGCTCAGCCAGCATGTAATTAGGACACACCATATTTAAAAAGCAATAAAAATAAAGTTAAGAAAATAAGGGAAGGGTCCATGCTGTACAGCTCATGAATCTCATTGGCTTTATCATGAAATTTTATTGTTTTTAATCCTAGTACAATCAGCTACCAGTTACATACAGTAAAAAACAAAAAATAGCCACAAAGCAATGATGATAGTGATAGTCTGTGATATTGTACAGTGGAGGAAATATTCTGTTGGAATCCTCCAGCGGACCCAACCTGGCTTCAGGAATTAAGCTACCCCTCCCTCCCCAAAATAGTTAAAGAAGAAAAATTAATGTCTTGCTTGGGTACAGCAAGATTCTAAAACCTCTTGGAGACACTGGAGAACTTTAAAAAACTAAAGCAGTAGAAATAAACAAAAACTGAAACATAGAAGCAAGGTGACACACAAAGAAGCTCCATGAGGCCTTGGCTTCAGATCACCTCAAAGCGAACCACCTGGAAAGAAAAGAAAAGGCTGTCATGCCAGGAAAGAATAGGCAGAAAGCTCAGCAGACCTTAGCATCCTAACATGACTTCATCCTTCCCAAATCCATAGAATCTAAGTTTTTCTCAAGTCTTACATTTTTGTAAGTGAGCCAGGTTACATAAAACTGCTTTCTTTTCTAATACTCTATATTGTAAATGTTAGCAACTAGCACATACCAACTCATGCAGAATGAGAGCATTTTTAGCAAGGCATGCTGCCTTCTCTATCTTAAACCCTTCAAAGCAACCACATAATAGACTGTTATGACTGGGTACCCTTACCTTAGAGGAATAATGACTCCATTCAAAAACTAAGTCTCATATGTATTTGGTTCGATTGAGGGCTTTTTCAGCCAGGTGACCACTTTCATCTGTGATCTTCTCCCAATCAGTCTGTCCGACCACAAAACCTATGGCCCTTTTCCTATCTGCATCCTTCTTTTCTTCCAGGTCTGCCCATCTCACCTAAAGAGAACACAGCATTAGACAGGGCTGTATGAGAAAAAGAAAAAAGAAAAAAAAAAAAAAAAAAAAAGAAGAAAGGGAGGAAGAAGAAAAAAGAAAAGAAAAAAAGAAAACAAACATAAACACGCACAGGTCCCTTTCTCTCCTTGGACAGTTTGTTGTTGTTGTTGTTGTTGTTGTTTTGTTGTTGTTAGGTGCCATCAAGTCGCTGTCCAACTCATAGTGACCCTACATATAACAGGTGAAACACTATTGTTAGTGCTTCCCTGCTATTCATAGGGTTTTCAATGGAGGATTGATTTTTGGGAGTGAGTTGCCAGGTCCTTCTCCCACTTGAATGGTTTAGGAGGCAGAATACCACATTTGAAACTACAAGTTTAAAAAATTAAAAAATAACCCAAGAGAACAGGAAAAAGCCATACATCTTAAGTCACAGAAGGAAAATTCTGGTCAGTTGCCAAGTCCTAACCATTCCAGCTCCATCCTGAGCAGTTCACCTTTCAACTCAGTCCTGTCTTCTCCACTTCCTCTGTCATTCCCTTCTAACTCACAGACCACATATTTTTTCTTTTTAACCTGAAGTAAAGCACTAACTGCTGTCTAGTTTTCATCCACTCTGTTCTGCTAAAGTGACCATCCCAAAATACAGACAAGTGTGACTCTGCTTCAAACTCTTCCCCTATTTATGAGAAAATGTCCAAATATTCAGGTCTCACTTGATTTGCCCCATCTATTCTGTCACATCTTTGGCAAGTGCCTACTACATTTTATACAAGCAACACAGACCTATTTTTAGCTTACAGAGCATATGGGGCCATTTCACACATGTGTAACTTTGCATGTACTAGTTTTTCTTCTAGAGACATCTTTTCCCTAACCTTGTCCATCTGGCATGAATACAGACATCCTTCCCTGTTTTATCCTTTTTTCCTTTGCCAATTAAAAAATTATTGCTTTCCTGGAGTTACATCTGGATTTTGACATGTCTACTTTTGAATTTCCACCCTGTAGCGTAATTATTAATTTATAGATCTGTCTTCCCAATATAAGACACATATACACTGTATATATCATGTGTCTGGCACAGAATTGGGGAGTGTTTCATTCTGTTGTATATAAAGTTGCTATGAGTTGGACCCAATTCAGTGGCACCTAACAACACCATACTATATATGGACAATGAACATTTTAGATCAAGGACTGAGTTTTATTTAACTCTACACAATAAATGTCTCGAAATTTATTCTTACAAAATAGGGAGCTAGTATTATTTTTTTTCATTCAGGAGCTAGAGATACCCACTAACTCACCTGTTATCATTATTCATGGCAAGATTCCAACTGAAGATATATGGTTCAAGGATATTTCTTATTGTTTACTCTGCTTTTTTTTTTTTAAATGTGGGCTCTTACATATTACATGAATGAGTTTTGAAGATATATGCAGATATATCAAGACAGACTATGACATTGCTACTTGCAGTACATAGTACCAAAGTCTACAAAAGCTGTATTTTAAATATGGCTTGTGATTTATTATCTGTGACAAAGACAAGGAACCAAAGCATCAAAACCCCATTGTCTTTACACTGGACCTGGAAATGCATTATTGCTCTGAGATACAATGACTTTACTTTTTGGCATTTGCAACACTGGTGATGTAATACCTAGCCTTCTCCTAATAGCAACTACCTGGTGAAAGGGAAGCCATGTAGTAACAGTACTAGGGGAAAACTGGTAACATCTGACTTCTCCTCCTCTTCTTTTTTTTTTTTTGTAGTACTGGGGGTTGAACACAGGGCGTTGCGCTTGCACGCTTTGCAAGTGCTGCACCACTGAGCTGTGCCCTCAGCCCATTTTTTTTTTACTTTTTGAGACAAGGTCTTGCTAAATTACCCAGATGGCCTCTGGTCTTGAACATGTGATCCTCTTACCTCTGCCTCCTCAGTTGCTGGGATTATGGGTGTGTGCCACTGTGCCCTCAACACCTCTTCTTAAAATAGATTTTTTAGTGTGTAGAAAAGCTATGGTTCAATATCAAGGACTGTAATAAAAAGCCTAATAAATAACCTGGCTTCAGCATAGGAAGATCTTTGAGACTTCTCCCCATCACATGATTAATATACTCTTAGTTCCACTTGGGGTCAAGAGTACACATTTTATCGAAAAATGACTATGTTAAGGGGCATGAAGGATAAAAGGAAGATAGTGATCACTGAACAAAGGTAACCAGCTCACAGTAAATTTAAATCCATGCCCAGGGCATTTTCAGCACAGTGTTAAACACACTGAGCAAGTGCATTTGCAGTTTATATTCTAAGATTTTAAAACTCAGATAAAATGAAGAATATAGGATTAGAAGAAAAAGTGTATAGTTATTTTTAAAGTAGGTACTATTATTTAGGATAAATGATTTTTAAAGATAGAATTAAAATATCCAGGAAACTATTATATTTTCTTCACATCTTTTACGGACCTCATACACAAATATTCAACTTGTGGAATGAATGAATATCAATACACAAAAAATATAAGGAGTACAATAATGACTTTCAGCCAGAAATGGCTTCTTGAATGTCAGTACCCCTTCTAATTTTCCTAGAAGTACTTCTGAATTTACAACATACTTGTCATCTTTTTTTTTTTTTTTGGCCCACTTAACTGTATATGTATATGTGTATGTGTGTATATAAATATATATAAAATTGTTATGATACAGAAATATCTAGCCTGGTGTTGTGGCACACACCTCTAATCCCAGCAACTTGGGAGGTGGAGGCAGAAAGATTGCAAATTTGAGGTCAGAGGCAGCCTGTGTAGCTTGGTAAGACCCTGTCTCTAAATAAAAAATAAAAAATGGGCTGAGGGTGCATCCTAGTGGTAGAGCATTTGCAAAGTATGTGGCAGGCCTGGGTTCAACCCTCAAGTATCTCACACACACACACACACACACACACACAAAGATTTAAGGTACAAATTTCATCTGTTCTCACTAAAAATATTCCTAAAATATATACAAGTTCAACAGACAAATGATCACCTTCCACAGTTATCAATGAAATACAAATTAAAGTCCATCTGAGCTGCTATCTTATACCCAACTAAGCAAGTAAAATGTCTTAAAATTGAATTACATTTTAAAGCCTAGCCATTTAAGGAAACTTCTGATATGATCAACTCTACAGATCTACCTTTTTTTTTATGGTTAATCCCAACTGAACACAGTGACAGTTACCTGAGTAAAAACAGAGAAAAGTACTTCTCACTTCAGATTATTCATTGTCACCAGAACTACACTGATTTATAATTCCCAAGACACTTCCCAAAAAGAGCCACTTTTTCCTCTCTTGGCCTCAATCTTAAAATCAGAACAACAGGTATCACCCAAGTAGTCCGTGGGTGCAGATACTTCTTCCCCCTGGCCTCCTGTTACATAGACAAGGCTAGGCTTAAGGACTGTTTGCAATTTGAAAAGACTTTTGAGATATTCAAACCATAACACTGACCCTGGAGGTACTTCTCAAATCCCACTTCCTAGAGGTAACAGCATAGTGTCCACATTCATCCTATCTGGGTTCTAATCCTGGCAATTCCTGTGCATTCTTAGCCAAGTGATTTAATTCTTGAAGCTTCAGTTTTCTCTCAGTAAGATGGAGAAATCAACTACACTCATTTATTCTTCTTATTTATTCTTCTTCATTTATGAAACGAAGGCCATGAAGTGTTTAGCAAGGCCAAGCACAGAGCTGGGTGATCTTTAACTATTGTTCTTTGTTCTTTCTTCTCCTTCTCCTTCTCCTTCTCCTTTTTGCAGTACTCAGGGACTGAACCAAAGGCCTTGTGCATACTTTGCATGTTCTCTATACCCCCAGCCCCTTTATTTTTTAGCTTGAGACAAGGTCTCACTAAATTCTGCAGGCTGCCTCTGGCCTTGAATCTGCGATTGTCCTGCCTCTACCTCCTGAGTCACTAGAATTACAGGTATGCACCACTGCTACCAGCTTTAACATGAATACATACATACACACATGCATACATACATACATTTATTTAACAATCTAGGGGGCTGAACCCAGGGTGTCCTGCATACTCTGCCACTGAGCTGCACTTCAAGCCCCCTTTCTCACTTTTTGTCTCATTAAGTTATACAGGCTGCCTCTAGCTTTGAATCTGTGATCCTTCTGCCTCTGCTTCCAGAGTTGCTGGGCTTATAGACATGCACCACTGTGCCCAGCTAACTATTATTCTTAATGAGCAGCATACTCTAGTCTCAGTTCTGTCAATAATTATTTCTTAATAAAAGCATATGTTCTCAGCTTCTTGTGCATACATCTCAGTTTTATCACATCCAAGAACTACGATTTCTTGTCCCCATTTTTACTGATATCTTCGTATCTTCATTTCCAAAGCCTCTTGTGAAGTGCAGCATTGCATCAACTCTTAACCCCACATCTTTTTCCAATAGTTCCCACAAACAGCAAATACCTTTGTATATACCAGTCCTGAAATTCTTGCATTTATGAAAAAGTTATACAAAAATATGTTCTCAATACACTAGTGTTTCTTAGATAGGGAATTGATGATTGTATTTATTTTTTCTGTTCCAAATAAGATAAGATTCTTTTTCATCTCTGTGTAATAGAAAACTTCAAATCAATCTGTTTAAACCAAAAGGAATTTGTTATGTTACATGACAAGAGGTTTGGAGGTAAGAGTGCTGTAGGGTTGACCAATGCAGGGCTTAATGATATAACATCCCTGAAATGGAAATCTGCCACCTTGGTGCTCTTTCATCTTTACAGTTACTATAGTTCCACTCTTCCAAGCATCACCAGGGATGGTGTATGAGCAAGTGAATGACCTCATAGTCTATAAAACAGTTCTGATTCCACCCTCTGGATGCCTTCATTTCTAGTGTCCCTCCTGGAATCCACACATAATCTATGCATCTACAGCAACGAAACCAGAATATTAAATTGTTTATCTTATTAAAAAAAAAAAAAAAGGTTTGAAACCTAGATTCTTTGAAATGATACCCACGGTCATAGTGTTTTACTGGTATTTTATTCTTAGAATAAAATATTCTTTCAATATTCAAACAATGCAGAAATTCTTAAAAATAAGAAATAGAAAGCAATGATGTGCAACCTCACTCTTTCTTTTTTCTCTCAGTACTTCAGGGCTGAACCCAGGCCCTGGGCACATACTTTCCAAGTGCTCCACCACTGAGATCCACCCTCAGCTCACTTAATATTTTTTATCTTGAGATAAGGTTTTACTAAGTAATGCAGGCTGCCTCTAGCCTCAAACGCATGATTATACCACTTCTGTCTTCTGAGTTGCTGGGATTATTGGTGTGTGCCATTGTGCCTGGCTCCATTTTTTACTTCTGTTATTTTTGAGGCAGGGTCTTGTTATGTAACACAGGTTGTCTCTGGCCTTAAAACTGAAGATTCTCCTGCCTCAGCTTCCCAAAAAACCTCATTCTTTCTTACAGAAATGCTAAATAAGACTTTTTTTTTTTTTAACCTATCAGACTACCAAAAGCTGTAATGTTTGGTAATAGCACTGTGGGTAATGTTGTTGTTAGATGTTGTTGTTAGGTGCTATGGAGTCGGTGTCCGACTCATAGCGTCCCTACGTACAACAGGTGAAACGCTGTTGTTAGCACTTCTCTGCTATTCATAAGGTTTCCAATGGCTGATTGTTTTGGGGAGTAGGTTGCTGGGTCCACTGTGGGTATAAGAGTGGATAAATAAATAGGTGTAACTTTTTTGGAAAATAATCTTACATTACCTGTTAGAATGATAAATAACATTCTACACCTTATAGCTTTAGTGTTAAAAATTTGCCCTAAGGATATATTTACAAAAGATATAAGGTATGAGCTGAGTGTGGTGGCACATGCCTGTAATCCCAGCATGTGGGAGGATGAGGCAGGAGGATCCTGAGTTTGAGGTTATAGAGTGGGCTATAGAGTGAGCCTCTACCAATGGAGGGAAGAAGGGAGGAAGGAAGATGGCAAGACATGTGCACCATAACTTTTGCTAATATTTCTATCAGCAATGAAATGGAAACAGCTTTGGCATCCATCAAGTAAATGACTGCCACAAAAAACTGACTGCACTGGCAAACAAGGGCATAGTATGTAGGCCTTTAAAAGGAATGATATTTAGAAAGATCAAGATGGATTTGCTGACAAAAGCTTGTGCAGAACAGTATATTTAAAATGACCCCTTTGCCTTGCTATATTTTATCTTAAAAGATATATACATCTATCACTTTGAGTATCTATATGGAAGAACCATCCCACGTCCTGGCTTCCCTTTTCTGCTCCCTTTCATAGAAAATGTTCTTCAAAAAAGCTATCTACATTTGTTATTCTATATTTTTTCATTTCCTATTCATTCTTCCATCTGCTCCAAACTGGATTCTGTCTCTCATCTCTCTAAGAAAACTACAAACACAGCAACTTCCATGTTGCCAAATCTGATGGCCAATTCTCTGTTCTCAATTTACTTGTCTTCTCTTTGCATCATTTAAAAATTATCTACTCTGGGCCAGGTATGGTGATGCATGCCAGTAATTTCAGTACTTGGGAGGTGGAAGCAGGAGGATCATGAGTTTGAGGTCAGCCTGGGCTACAAAGCAGATCTTGTCTCAAAAACCAAACCAAAACAAAAAATAATGATAATAACAATTTTAAAAATTGACTACTGTGTTTTTCTTCAAACACCTCTATCTGAACTTCTAAATTTTGGAGTCTTCAGTCCTATTCTCTTTCCTATTTATACTTCCTCTTTGGGCAACACCATTTGGTCTCATGGTTTTAAATACCATTTCTTGAACTTATTATTTCAGTGTGATCTCTTCCGTGAACTGCATATTTATAAATCCAACAGTTAATTTAGTATTTAATTTAATTTAATTTAATTTTTGTGGTACTGGGCAAGTTGAACCTACAGCCTCACACATGCTTTTGCAAGTGCTCTATTCCTGAGTCGCATTCCTCAATCATTTTTTCTTTTTATCCTGAGACAAGCTGTCTCTGGTTTGAAATCTGTGATCCTCCTGCCCTGTCTCCTGAGTCACTGGGATTACAGGCATGTGCCACCGCACCGGGCAATTTAATATCTTCACTTAGATTCCTAACTAGTCCCTTACTAAACTCAAGCCTATGACTCCCGAGATTTCTCTCTCTTAGTAAATGATATCACATGGAGAGTGCTCATGGTCAGAACCTCAAGAAGTCATCTTTCATCCCATTTACCCTTGGATCTTCCATAATACAACCCATTAAATAAAAAAGTCCAACAAAATCTCTTCAACATCCTACCCTGTACCTGATTCTCTTGCTCCATGACAAAATGACAGAAATGGCTACACTCCAAATTCCTTTAAGGCTGACAACATGCTAGCCACATGAAGTTCTCTTCTCCACTTGTTATTTGTACATTTTGATATGAAATTTATACTGTCTGACTTCTTTTTTGCACGTGAATACTTTACTTTAAATTGCTCTAAAAAAGCATTCATGTGATCATTTGCCTAAACCTTTCTAAATGGGTCCTTCATTTGTTGGCAGTTATCAATAAAAGTCTCTTACCCTCTTCTTCCCAGGCTCAGAAGCACGAGTTTCATAATCATCAGGAAGCTGAAGATAATCCTCCATTCTGCTGGCAATCGCCTCCCAGTCACGTTTCCTTTTAGTACCAGTTCTCAAGCCATCCAACTTGTCTGAGGGACAAACACAGAGCCGCAGCATTAAGGGAGAATGTAAGTTTGCATGCAACACAAAATCAAAAGAAAAGGAAGGCCGGAAAATTGTCAGAGGGCATATCCACATTTTTGAGTGCAGTAACACTTGCAGATCCAAACTATCTTCTTGGCTGAGATAATATCAAGTTTTGTGCAATTTCCAGTCTGGGTAGTGTGCATACTGAGGGTTTTTAAGTTACAATGTTGGCTTCAGTAACAAATACGGAGAAGAGAAGAGAAGACACTTGTCCTCTGGCCTATTTGTCCTCCCACCCTCACAAAGTCACACTTGAGCTCTCCTGTTCTGAAGGAAAATGTAAAGCTGGGTTTCTCTAAAGATAATTACTTCTATTCTTTTTTTTTCCCTTTAACACAATATTAATACCACTCATTTGATTTGCAACCATGTACGATACTATGTCATATGAAAAATGGTAGTACAAAGAACTTAAAGAGCCACGCTAATGTTTAAGAGCTTTTTAGACTAACAGTTTTGACTGCTACGAGAAAATTCATCATGAGTTGAGGTTTAGGAATAAGATGACTATATAAGATTGCCACTTTCTTCGGACATACCATGAAGTACTATTAACCATTCTGAAGCTAAGAGTTAGTTAGTAAATATGACCAGATCTGCTATTTATTTCTGAATCCTAAATTTGAGGAGTTGGCCTCCTAAGGGCTCACAACTACAGTCAAGTAAATGAACAGGGATTGCACATTCAGAAATTATGAGGTTAGGTATCTTAAAGAAGAACACACAATGAAAATGTGTTGTCTTTTTTATTGGTTAATATTAATTCTGAATACAGCTGTGGAATATTATGAATTATATACAATTTTAGCTACAATGAAGCACTAATTTTTAAAATCACCTGAGGTTATATAAACACACTATTATTAAAGCAGGCCAAGAAAAGAAAGCCTAAAATCTTCAGAAACACATAATAACCTCACTTCACTGGACTTTATACAGGGTGCAGTGTATATAATAGAAATCTTTAAGGCACCAAGTTGGAGAGAACTTGATATGAAAAGTGCAATGGAAGCAGTAGGAAGAAGGGTGAGATTATGCTTCAAATAGACAAGTTTCACACAAAACTAACTCTCCAAGCTTTAAAAACCAGAAAGATTTTGCATAATTGGCAAAGCTTTTAGTTCCCAAACCCTTCCCTCACAAGAGCAATTATCACTGAAAAATCAGCAAGGCAAATGATAACACTTTACAAAACTCAAGAAAATTTTATCATCTTGTTTAAGCAAAAATTTCACATGGATAGGTTCCACAGAACCAATCTTCTGTTTCCTCTGTAAATAATATGTTGTCCCAAATGGCTTATCTAAAGGCCATGTTATACATGACCTTAAAGAAGTGACCCCTTGACTGCAGAGGGACACAAGGACATTGTATTAGAAAATCAACGAGGTCCCATAGCAGTAAAGTTGGTCTCAGTTCAACAGTGTACAGTATTACCATTAGAGTGAGAAGTTCCAGCACACTTATTAAATAAACCTCAATGGATTTCCAAACTTAATACAATCAACATTGACATATTTCAAAGGAAAAATTTCACATTTCAGTTCTAAGAGTAGAGCCAGGCAGCAATGCAGCAAGGCAGTGTAAAAACTGCAAGAATGTTTCCTCATACACTGGGTGTACGACAGGAGTTGCTGACCAAGTGTTTTATATTTGCAGCATGATGTCCAATAGAGCATGCACTGCTAGTCAGAGCACCCTTGTTTGAAATGCATAACTTGAAATTTTATTGTGCAAATATGTTTAGTTTCCTTTTGAGGGCTGGAAGAAAGGCTCACACCTTCCACATGGCATACTGAAAACCCAAACACACAGATGGATGGCATAAGGTTAGGGAAGAGGAATCCGGGGTGATTATTACAGAAAGAATACTGGTGTCCAATACACTTACACTAATGATTTTCAGAAGTTTGAGTTCAAGAGATGAAGTTTTAAGGTGTAGATGAAGTTTTAAATCCAACTTGGTAGGTCACAGAATTTTACACATTTTAAAAACAGCATATATTATTATAGTACAACAGAAAGATTCTTTAGATACATCTACGTATTTTCTGAATGTAAATGGTATTTGAAAACCTGTTCCCGGTGAACGTACATGGGTTATGTACCTATACAAATAACAATTACATTCCAACTGTGAAGAGATGAGTCTGTCTGACGTGCGGAAGGCCAATATACGACAACTGGTAAGTACAGACAAACAACACTGAGATGAGAAAAAGCAAAAGTACTTTATAAGAAGAAACTTAGGATGGTATTGGTCTCAAACATTCTAGTTCTTACAAGATTGAGAAACTAAAATAATGTCACTGGAATTCAAGTAGCTTCAATGCTAAATCCCCACATCTGATATGGCATGTAAAATCCCAGCCTAAGAGTGCCTGTGTCCCAGCTTGGAAAGAGCAGTCAGCTGTGACTCACACTGGACCACAGGCAGCCATCAACAATACAGTAACACCATTTTGCATAACTGGCAAAGACAGACAGAGCTCAGGCCTGTTCCAAATGATTTTAATACTATGCTGCTTCCAGTTTAACAGACACTGGTTGTATCCCGAGCACAGATCAAGTATCTGCAATGTGATCTAACTAGCTAGTATTTTCATATTGGCAGATTAATTTGTGAATCAAAATTCCTCAATTCCAGTTTTAGCTATTTTAGCCTACTGCTAAAGTTTAACATGTTTCCATCCAGCATAAATTACCAAAGGTAATTTAAGAATGCTGGTAGAGTACTCACAAAAATAAATTGTACATGGTAATCAGACATATATTTTTATTTGTTATGATAAGGAAGGCAACATAAACAGGTTAATTCTCAAAGACCCTCATGAGTTCCCTCATGAGGGAAAACTTCTCAAATGGCTCAATGGACCAATCTCAGAGGAATAACCAAGAAACTTCACATTTAATTTGCCTTCTTCCATGGCTGGATTAGCTCTCAAGATAACATAGTGGTACAAGGTTCAAGTTTTTATACAAAACATTGTCACCTCTGTTAAAAACACGCAAGTACTCAACTGCAAACATACTAGAGCTTATTTTCTAGATTCATTACCAAATCTTCAGTGCCATTAACTGAAATGATCTATATAAGAAATCCATTTCTACAATTCATTGTCTAATACTGTCTTTAAAACTAACAATCTATATAAAACATACATAACAGATAAACCACATTTTCCAGAAATTAATGCCAATATTAATGTCATATTTTCTTGAATAATCACAACTAAATTCCATTTTCTTTTCTCCTTAGAAATTAGAAAGGAAAGTAGAAAATGGACTGGCTCCAGCTTTTTTTTTTAAAGCATCATATCAGATCATATATTATTTAGTACCTGTGAATATTTGCTTAGCTAAAATATGTATTACTTTTGCAATCCCCTTATCTATGATCTCTTTGCTGTAAAAGATGATCACTTTTTAGAGAACCAGAAGATAGGATCTTACAATCTTAGAGGTTATTTGAAAACTACAGAATTTTAAACAGAGTTAATCTAATGTCAAAATTAGCAAAACTAAAACTTTATTATTTTTAAAAGTAATTTGTAGTTATTATTTTCCTATATATTTAATTGCCTTCAAATACATAAGTACTTGAAGCTTAGGAAAGGAGATAGTTGGTAATTATTAAGATTTCCCATAGCAGGAAGATTAGAAGAACATATCAGCAAACCACATATAATTTTCACCTGACGTAAGTTGTTGTTGTTGTTAGGTGTTGTTGAGTCAGTGACCCTACGTACAACAGATCAAACACTATTGTCAGTGCTTCTCTGCTATTCATAGGGTTTTCAACTGCAGATTGATTTTTGGGAGTGGGTTGCCGAGTCCTTCTCCCAAGCCTACAGCACCTGGTATTCCCAGGTAGTCTCCTATCCAAGTACTAAACAGGCCTGGCCCTGCATAGCTTCTGAGATCTGACAGGATCGGACACCACAGTACTACAGCTGCAGGCCTGACATATACTAAAAAAAAATTAAAGATTTTACAGCAAAATATCTAACCCAATAATACAGTATTATTACAGTTTGTGGACGTATCTTTTAAGATAGAATCTGGTCAACATCACCTGCTAGCCCAAGCCGCTGGGAACAACGGAAGTCATGACCCATCCAACTGTGTGTAAAATGTACTTCCCTCTGATATCAGAAAACATGTGTCCTAAGCAGTGAGACAGCTAAATGATTAGGGTTATTCTCTGAATTTGAGATGTTTAGACAATTACTTCAGTTCTGGAATAACAGCACGATACCAGGAAGAGAAATGCAAAGACTGACAGCCACACTTCATAATCAGTAAGGCCTCTGTACACCTAAACATCCCTAGCATGTTTTCTTAGTTTTACTGATGTATCTTAACATATTAAACTGTTCTCTTAAAGTGACTAAAAAAATTGAAGAAATATTCTACAGTATCACCATGAAATACTGGAGGAATCTATTCAATATTTATGATTTTTTACTTGACAAAAAAACCTTTGATTAAGCAACCCAAAGTTTGATTGGTTTATCTTGTAACCTGGCACTAAAGACAACTTGAAGGAAAATTTAAATGGAACATCATAAAGTAGGCTTTTCAAAAATCACAATTATATATCCATTTCCCTCTATCCAAAAACTCAAATTTATTATATAAGACAGATACCTGACTTTTAATTAATTTTTAAACTTTACTATTATAACATTACTATTATCCAAAGTATTCATAAACATGCTCAACTTTGGATTACAGCTAAATATTCTTTAAAAAAAGAAATGTTGGGCTGGGGACACAGCTGAATGTAGAGTGCTTGCCTAGCATGAGCAAGGCCCTGGGTTTGATCCCCAGTACCATAAGAAAACAAGGAAAAGAATTGTTATCAGCACCAACATTTCTGATTAACATAAAAAAACAATGTTGAGGTAACAGTATTTTGTTACTAAATTTATCAATATTTCTGCTTACTCTAAAAACTTTAAATGCCATTGAAAGCAGTTCTTTTAAAATATTATCCTTTTTACTCTGCCACAAGATATAACAGGTTAAACCAAAAAGTAGAGAAATAGGCTAGACGATGTGAAGTTGGCCAAAAATCTTGCTTTAAGCAGAAGTTTTGGGAATTTGTTCTTCTTACAGCAGAAAGCTCTATGACCAATTACCATCAGGTATCACATTAAAAACAGGAAAAAGGAAATACCCACCTAGCTTTGCCTCAGATGTGTCCATCTCCCATTTGCTTTTCGGAATGTAACCCTAAATCGTACACAGAGAGAAGCTCGAAGGGTTAGAAAGAGACACATACATGCATAACACGTTTGAATTGGAAAAGCATTAAAACTGGGAATGGATTCAATTTCCACTCACTAGTTATAAATATATCCTTAGGGAAAACACAATCTCATTATCTTTGAAGAAACTAAATGACTAAATTTGCCATACTTCACTGCATAGATTTCAGAGTAGTGACTTCAGGATAGTGTTGTGAAGGCGCTTTGAGGCAGCTATAGTTCAGTACTCAAAACTGTAGTCTGAACAACAGCTGTACAGCAATTATGATAATGATGTACAGTTATTGTGCTAATATTAATATCATTCAGAGATTAGAGAATTCATAATACTAACTAGATTATTTTCTAAATACAACTGCTAGTCTCAAGTGATTGTGGCCCTGAGGTCCAAAAGTATTCTTCAAGACAGCATTTGATATTCCAGTATCATTTAAAGTATTTGAACGGAAGGAGGAGGACTGGTATCACTAAACCCAACTACCCAATTATAAAGTTCAAACTCATTTTAAAATGACTCAATCCATGTACCAGTTAGATCTTACAAAGGCTAATTTTATTGAATCAATTTCAGAGCATTTTTCTTTTTCATCAGTTGAAAATTAGATTATTTCCGGTATCTTTTAAAATAATGTTTTTCTGTTATATGAAAAACCAGAAATCACCACAGGTCACTTACATCTTAGATTTCAAAAGGTCACCGAGTGGTTTATTTCAAACAACTCCCAAAACATTTTTGATTTCCCAGTGGGTCTACTGAACTATGTAGTAATCCCTCCTATTTATTCACCTAGCAAGTACATGCTTTTTCCATGGTGATTAATCATGATAAGTTTTTTCCTTTATGTGGACTCCATTTTCTATTAGACTTTAGCATACAGAAACTTTAATATTAGGACCTAATAAACAGGACAGATTCATCAAAGGTGTCAGTATCTTCTTTTATGAATCATTATCACTACTGTTGAGAATGTTCAAGTTCACAGAACAGACTGACACATAGCTAAATCAGAAAGCATGTTGAAGATAGCTTCTATGAAAGAGGTTACTAGAGCATCATTATTTCAGGAATATGGGCTTTATACATAGATTCCTAGTCTTTAAACCAGAACTACTAACTCAATTTCTACTTAGTAGGTATTATTTCAGGTTATAAATTATGTCATCTTTTCCAAATACGTCTTTAGAACAAACCAAGACAAAGCTATGATGAAGTGATAGTGCTAAAAGTTAAATACAAGTGATATCTCCAAAATCTGAAAACCTTAAGCATCACTGAAATAATATATTTATAAACTCCGAATCATATCTACTAGGTTCACTGAAGCACTAAAGAAGGCAAATTGTCACACCAATGATCCAAGAAGGATTCTCTAAACCAAGAAAAGTTTGGATTTCATTCAGTTGTATTAATAAGTACAGAGCATAAAAGGCTGTTTGGTAGGAATTCTTTTAAAATGGTCTAAATGACAAGAGACTTGCTCTTAACCCTTTGGTTAATATTCTCCACGAATCTTTTACTCTTGTGATAGACTCCAATAGTAGAAGATCTGGATTCTGCTTTGAATGGGTTAAGAGAAGTTTTAGAACATAAAGTGAAGCAAACAAGTATATTAAGTCCCCCCTGCTGCAACCATCTTGTTCTTCCTTAAATCTCTATTGTTCTTCCACTGCTTAAAGTGGTAGGCCACTTGGAAATAAAACAGATGGTCCAGCAGGGTAGAATTCTAAGGCTTCCTTGCCATCTCTCTGATGTAAAAATATAGTATTATAGTGTGTTTCACTATAAAAAATAATTGTACATTCAATTAAAAGCTCCAAGTTTGACCTACACCTAATTAAGTAAGATGTTATAAAACATATTCTGAAGTCTTCACAAAAGATGGAGCTTCAGAAAGCTAACAACACTGCAGACTTCTCACATGGTCACTTTCTAGTATACACGCTGCAAGTAGCTATTGAGGTCATTAACCATATTCTAGAACAGCGTGGACCTTTAAGTGAATTTCCTACCACATTTTAGATTATGTATGTGAAATACAACTTGATTAAGAAAAATATTTTGTTTTTAAAAACAGAAAACATAGTGAGACTCAAATGCCATTAACTTCAAAGCTTATTTTTTAATCCACATTTAAAATCTGGGAATGCAGAGGTCGACACCAACTCTATATAAACACAGTTTCTATCAAGAGTCTTCTGTATCACACATGGGTTTGATGGGACCACTCCTTGGAGACTGTATACTCTATGGAGAAGGGATCAGGGTTTTCAACTTGTACATTTTCAGAGGAATATGAGAAGTAATTTTAGCAAGCGCTGAAATATTAAATGAACCAAGTAATATTCTGGATTTAAAAAGCAACACTATTCCAAGGCATTGCTAATCTCTGTACCTCATTAGCAAACACTGAAAAGTCAACATAACTCTATAGATCACATTTTCTTGAATGACAGGGTAAGGTAAACATCTCTACAGAGGTGTAATCAAAAACATTTACAGGAGGTACACAGGAACTTTGAATTCACATTACGTAAGTTTCTAATAAGCCTAAGTAAAATCCATTGCCTATACAGTCAAATAATTTTTCCCATCACTTAACAGGATAAAACACAGAAGAACAAATCCAGCAGTCAGTGGCAACCCTCTGCCTCCTCATTCAATGAGTTCTTCTGCCTGTTGACAGAAACTCAATTTTCAGATCTTGTAGCAAAGAAGAGACAACTATCCATGTGTTGGGTAGGCTATACCACATATCTGCTGGAATGTAAGAATTCCCTTTTATATGTAGTTTTCTTAAAAAATGTATTTACCTAAAACCACCCATGAATAGATGAGTACAAAGATAGGTTTCTTAGCACTCGGTTAAAATTTTAACAACACAGGGCTCTTTTGGCCTAGGGAAAAATAAAAAGTATCCAAAAGTCTCCTCGAAGATGATTATGGAATCATTTACCATTAAGAAGTGTATATCACAGTAGTAATCTGACCACAGATCTGAATATAAACCTTCCTTAAGAATTCTAATAAAGAGACACTTTGTTCAAAGGTGTTGGTCTGTCTCCTACCAGTTCGCTTTCCTCTTCCTCTGCATCTTTCTTTTCTTCCTTCTGCTCTTCAATATTTGCATCAAAATCTTCCATCTCTACCTACAACAGGCCAATAATCACTTTTTAAAAAATAATTGCATTAATATTTAGGAAAACACTGAGCTGCTCACTAAGATATGGAATGAGCACATTTGCCCAGAGCAAGACAGCACAGACTCACTATTATATACCCTATAATTTTAAACACCCTAAATAATGAAGCAGAACTGATAAAAACAGGAAGATATTCCTACCTTTAATTTTCCTGAGATACCAATGTTGAAAGGGTGTGGATTAGATTTGAGAATACAGAGTAATTCAAAAAATTTAATTCAGGAAATTAATTTTACTTAATATAGTGTCAGTGCTAAATTTCCTTTTCTTTCTTTTTTTTTTTTTTTCTTCAGTACTTGAGGGTAAATCCAGGGCCTCACACATACTTAGCAAATACTCTACCAATGGGCTGCATCCCCAAGCCATTTTTATTTTGTCTTTATTTTGAGTCACGGTTTTGCTAAGTTATGTAGGCTCCCTCTGGCCTCAAACTTGCACTCCTCCTAGCTTTGCCTTTGAGTCACTGGGATAACAGGAGTGTGCCACTGTGCCTGACTATCAATGTTAAATTTCCTGAATTTTATAATTAACTGATTTTGTAAGAAAATGTTCTTTTCTTAGGAGATATCCAGTGCAGTATTTAGAGGTAACAAGTATGAGGTCTTCAACTTAAGTCTCATAGGGTTTCATGACAATAGTGCCAACATTAATAATAATATTAAGTATATATCTGTACAGAGAAGATTGTGACAAAATATTAACAACTGGTGAATGTCAATGAAAAGTGAACAGGTACTCTTAACATTGTTCATATAACTCTTTTGTAGGTTTAAAAATTTTCAAAGTATAAAAGGTTAAAAAAAAAGGCTGTCCAATTTAAACTGCTTTTGAACCAAAGAAACACACTCACCTCTTCAATAGCAGCATCTTGCAGCAAAGAACGAATGTCTAGACGCATCATGTGACGAGGTGCAGTTTCCCAGTGATCAGCCATCTATAGAGAAATTTAGGAGGTCAAATTATCTCTGGAAATTGCTCAAATAAATACCAAGAGATCTTCCAGAATTAATTTAACTGATACTGTGAAGTGTAATAAGCCAGTTTCAGGAAGAGGCCATCCCTTTCACTTATATACAAATGAAAAGAAACAGTTATTAAAGGGGGTACAAAAGACACTCTGAAAGAAAACAGGATAAGCATGAGCTTCCAGACTACAGTGATGGTGCTGAAAAAATGAAGTTTAGGATACTCTACCATCCTATGTTTCTGAAAATCACCTTATTTATTTCTTTAAGCTTTCTTCCATGAATATTTCTCTTGCCGCAAGTCTGGTTATCAGCACTCATTTCAGCCAAATATACCTAAGCAACAATGAATAATGATTAGGCAAAGAAATATAAAATTTATATGAAAACGAAGTACTTTTAAAAGTTCTTTTAAGACTATACCTCAAATCCCTTGGTTTTTGCTGCACTCCAAAACTGGTCAAAATGTCTAACTCTGTCATTGATGGCATCCAGAATGATGAAGGGGAAAAAGCCATCATCCAGAGTCTTTTTGAAAGTTTTGAACATGCTGGTACGGTAAGTCTCTTCCATCTCTGCTTCATATTCATATTCCATTACCTAAGATTTCCCCAAAGAGATCTGGGGTTAGCAAAAGTAAAAATATCATCCTACACCTTTTCCCTGGCTAGTCTTACTTTCACACCTAAATACCAATGTTTGTGTTCAGAAAATAGAGAAGTCTTAGTCTTCAAAAAAGCCACATCTCTCTCTGAACGCATTTTCCCTTAAATATTACTGACAGGGTAATGAGGTGGTGAAAAGAGCAAAGTACATAATATAGTTGCATGAAAATGCCATAATGAAACCCACTATATTGCACACTATTTAAAATTTTAAAAATATTACTAATGAATCAGATCCAGAATATAATCTAAGAAGAATATATTATACCTTCTTTTTCACTTTTTTTCCAGAATCTGGATCTTTTTCTTCTTTTTCTACTTCAGTGATGAAGTAATCATCTAGGCTTAAAACTCTCGGTGCAGGTCCTCCAAATTCTACCTCCTTATCCTAAGAATCAAATAGTCAAGAAGGTTAAAAAACAAAAAAACAGAAAACAAAACCAAACCTATGAAACAAATTAATGAATATTCACACCAAAGCTCCTTCTTCTGGCTAAATAATATAATTTTCAGGTGGTTTCAAATCAAGCAGAGGCATATATATATACATCTATGTGGTACTTGGGGGCTGAACCCAGGGCCTCGCACATTCTTTGCAAGTGCTCTACCACTGGGCTGCACCCCCAGCTCATCCTTTAATTTTTTATTTTGAGACAGGGTCTCACTAAGTTATGCAGGCTGTCTTTGGTCTTGAACCTACTATCGTCCTGCCTCTGTCTCCCAAATTGCTGGAATTACAGGCATGAGCCACTGCGCCCAGCGAAAATATTTGTTTAAGTAGATCAAAACTTTATACAGCATTACATCTGTCAAGGATCCATGGGCCACTATAATAGATAAAACAGAAAATACTGTATCAATAGATGCTGCTCAATAACAAAAGCAACTGATTTTTTGACTTTCCCATACTCACTCGAATAAGTTTTGCAACGTGTGTCTTTCCACTGCCTGGCAATCCTCTCATTATAACAACGATCTGAAAGACAATTGGAAAAAAAAAAATCACTCAGGAAGATTTATTTGTTTTGCAATGATATCTTAGTTATGAGTGACATTATCATTCTTCAGGAGAGATCATTCTTCAGGAGAGATGATAGGCCATGAAACAAACTTTAATACATCTGAAAAAACATAAATAATACAGTTATATTACCTGACCACAATGGATGAAATTTAAAAATTAATGTAGGAAAATACTGGGGAAATTCACAAATATTTGGAAATTAAACAATGCATTCCTTAATAACCAATGAGTCAAAGAAGAAATCAAAACATAAGTCAGAAAATACTCTGAGATGAATGAAAATAAAGACATAACATACTAAAGCTCATGAGATGAAACCAAAAAGTGCTTAAAAGGATATTTTGGCTATAAATGTCTACATTAAGACAGAAGAAAGAGGCCAAACACCATGGTGCATTGCTATAGTCCCAGTGACTTGGGAGGCTTTGGCAAGAGGATGACACTTTGAGGCCAAAGGCAGCCTGCTCAACTTATTGAAACCTCTCTCAAAAGAAAAAATAAAAAAGGAACTGAGGGTACAGCTTGGTGATAGACATTTGTGTAGTATGTGCAAGGTCCTGGGTTCAACCTCTCAGTACTAGAGTGTGGGGAGATTAAAAACCACAACAAAACAAAAAAGGGAGATATAAATTCAATACTTAACCTTTCATCTTAAGACGCTAGAAAAAGAAGAGTAAATTAAACCTAAGGAAATAGAAATTGTAATCCCAGTGACTTCGGAGGCTGAGGCAGGAGGATTGCAGGTTTGAGGCCAGAGGAAGTCTGCTTAATTTAGTGAGACCCTATCTCAAAACAAAAATGTAAGAAACAGACTGGGAGTGTAGCTCAGTGGTATGGCACTTGCAAAGCATGCATGAGGTCCTGAGTTCAACTCTCTGCTATTGCCAAACAAACAAAAGAACAAACAACAACAACAAAAAAAAAAGCAAGAAAAAAGAAAGAAAGAAAGAAAGAAAGAAAAACAATAAACATTAGAGCAGACAGTAATAAAATAGAAAAGTCAGTAAAACTTGTCATGGTTTGGACATGGTTTGAATGTGTTCCTCAACGGTCCACATGCTGAATTTGGTCCCAAGTGTTCAGGTGGTGGACCTTTATGAGGTAGGGGCTAGTGAGAAGTAATAAGGTCATTTGGTGTGTCATGTAGTTCTTGAGGGATCCTACGTAGCTCCCTTCACAGCTGCTGTTAGGTGCTGTAGAATTGGATTTGACTCATAGTGCCCCTAGGTACGACAGAATGAAGCACTACCCAACACTGTGTCATGCACACGATCTTTTTATGTTTGAGCCCATTGTTTTAGCTACTGTGTTTCTTCTCATTTTGAGCCATGCCACACCAGAAAAAGGAGGTCCCAAAGGCTTTGTTCCATTCCTATCATTAAAGTTGACTCTACTTTGAGGAGTTAACTCTTTCACAGTCGTTTATTGAATGCCTTCCAGCCTGGGGTCTCATTTTCCAGTACTATACCTGACAGTGCTTCTCTGCTATTCATAGGGTTTTGAATGGCTAATTGTCTCTGAAGTGTGCTGCTGGGTCCTTCTCCCTAGTCTGTTTTAGTATGGAAGCTCAGCCAAAACCTGTCTACCATGGGTGGCCCTGCTGGTCTCTGAAATACTGTTTGCACAGCTTTCAGCATCACAGCAACACGAAAGCCCCCACAGCACAATAAGCTGGCAGACACATGATGGCCCTTAACAGTACATTATTATAAAGAGAAAGCCTGGCCTGAATCCCTCTGGACTCCTGTTTTGCCATATAACCTCTCCCTCTTATACATGTTCCTAGTATTGATGCTACCTACCATGTTGTAATGAAGCCACAAGGCCCTCACCAGAGCCAAGCAGATGCTGGTGCTATGCTCTTGAATCTCCAACACTATAAGGTAAATAAAACCCCTCTTTTTGTAAAGCACCCAGGCACAGGTATTTTGTTATAGCAACAGAAAACAGACCATACAAAACCAAAAGCTAGTTCTTTGAAAAGATCAACAAAATTAATAAAACTTTTATGTAGATCGAAATAAAAGAGAACACTCAAATTACTAAAATGAAGAGGAGATAATACTACCAACCTAACAGAAATGGGGAAAAAAAAAGGACTCCAAAGGAATACTACGAACAATTTTATGCCAACAAATGTGATAACTTAGATGAAATGGACAATTTCTAGAACGGCCTGAACTACCAAAACTGACTCAAGAAGAAACAGGAATGTGACTAGACCCTTGACAGGTGAAGAGACAGAATATAAGCAACAGTAAAAACTACCCATAAGGAAGGACACAGGACCAGGCAGCCATATCACTTGTTAATGTTGTTAGGTGTCATCGAGTCAGGTCGAAATCACAGTGACCCTATGCACAACAGATAAAACACTGTCCAACACTTGCCATGCCTGGCACTACTGTCAGTGCTTCTCTGCTATTCATAGGGCTTTCAATAGCTGGTTGTTTGGGGTGTGGGCTGCCAGGTCCTTCTCCCAAGCCTACATCACTTGGTATTCCCAGGTGGTCTCCCATTCAAGTCCTAACCAGGCCTAAACCTGCTTAACTTCCAAGATCTGATAAGAATGGATACCGAGAGGTATAGCTGTAGACAATTCCATCACTAAATTCTACCAAATGTTTAAAGAATTAATACCAACTCTCCCAAAAACAAAAGAAACAATCTCTGACTTATTTTATAAGGTTAGCATTATCCTGGTTTCAAAACCAGACAAAAGGCATCACAAGAAAACTATAATAACTGTTGTATGTAATAGTCTTCAATAAATTACTAGACAACTGAATCCAGCAATGAAATAAAAAGAATTATACACCTTAACTAAGTGTGATTTATCCCAGGAATGCAAATTAACACATGAAAAGCAATTAATGTAATACATCATACCAATATATTGCAAGACAAAAATCACACAATCCTCTCAATTGATGTAAAAAACCGCACTCAACAAAACTAACATCTTCTCATAATAAAAACATTCAACAAACTAGGAACAGAAAGAAACTTCCTCAACCTGATAAAGTATATCTATGAAAAATTCACAGCTAGCATCAATATTTAACTTAATGGTCAAAGACTGAATGTTTTCTCTCTAATTAGGATTAGGAACAAGGTGAGCATGTCCTTTCTGGCCACATCTACTCAACAATGGTACTGAAGGTTTCAGCCACAGCAATAAGGCCAGAAAAAGAAATATGAGGCATCCAGCTTAGAAAGGAAGAAGTAAATTTATACTTACTTATAGATGACCTGAAATTATATACAGAAAATCCTAAGATTCTACTAAAAAGCTTTGGAACTGATAAACCAACAGTGTTACACAGAATATGAGATGAATACAGAAAAATTGTATTGCTATACACTTGTAATGAACAACCCTCAAATGAAATTAAGCCAATTACACCAAAAATAACATTAAATGTAAATGGACTAAACAATCCAATCCAAAGGCAGAGACAAAGATGGGGATTTAGCTCAGTGGTTGGCATGTGTGAGGCCATGAGTTCAAACCCCAGAAATGTGTGCACATGTACACACACACACACACACACACACACACACACACACACACACACAGAGGTAGAGACTGTTAGACTGTATAAAAAAAAGAAATGATCCTGTTATATATTGTCTCTGGGAGGTACACTTTAACTTCAAAGACACAAACAGATTGCCAGCAAAGAGATGGTAAAAGGTATATAAATATAAAAAGATACAAACCTTACCCATTGGGGATACATTCCAAAGACCCCTAGTCAATGCCTGAAACCATGGGCAGTACCAAACCATGCGTACAAGCACTGAAATACCATCACAATCAATCTGATAACCAAGAAGCTACTACAGTGGCCAACAAGTAGGCAATGTGTACAGTGTGGCTATGCCAGGTAAAAGGATAATTTACTTTCTGAATCATCCACTTCCTGAATAGTAAGATTTCATGCTACTCAGAATAGTATACAATTTTAAAACCATCAACTGGTTTATTTCTGGAGTTTTCCACTTAATATTTTAGGACTACTATTGACCTTGGGTAACTGGAATTGCAGAAAATGAAACTATAGATAAGGAGAGACTACTACAAACAGCGACCACAACAAAGATGGAGTAGCTACTCAATAATAGTAGGCCAAAAAAAAAAAAAAAAAAAAAAAAGACTATAGAACAATGACCAATTAATACTACATATATAGAATCAAAGTAACTGGTTGAATCCAGTGTCATTTTATTCAAATTCAGTCTAATTATTCTTCAATATAAGACAAATTTAAAAGAATATATATGAGCTCACTAGGAAATTAAACTTACACTAATCAAGTCTCCTAATTCTCTCTTTTTGTTCCATATACTATAAAACCAAATCCATTTTCCCTAGGTTCAAAATGCAATTATTTGAGCTGTCATGAACTGTTTTTTAAAAGTTTCCAACATCATTTTTGACCAGAAATTTATGCCTAACATGTTTAAGATTCTATAGTGTAGGCAGTTTATGAGACTATATGATGATTTAGAGATATTAAGACCCTTTGCATCTGATAATTTTTCTATGTTGCAGAAAAGTAGGGAAATTCTACTCAAGATATTAAAAAGATCTTTTATCATCTTCAGATTTGCAAGAAAACCAGTCAACTTCACAGGACTCACTCTCTCAGGTCTGCTCTCCCGGCCTGGTGGTTTCAAAATGTCATCCACATTCTTTGATTCAGGCTTCTTCTCAACCCGTGGAGCTGGAGGTGGCTGGTGGCTTAGAGAAGGAGCTGGCAGGGGCATTCGCTCCTCTGGGTAAGTTCTTCGTTCTCCTAGAATTCCAGCAGTTGAATAAAATTACTAGAGAGTAATTACTTTGCAAGTTAACCTTCTGCTCTCATCTTATTCATAATTCAGGCCAAGTCTACTGATCTGAGGATCACTTTTTCTTTCTTTCTTTAGTACTTACAGGTTGAACCCAGCACCTCATGTATGCTAGGCCAATACTCTACCACTGAGCTGTACCCCCAGTTCCTTCCTATTTATTTTTTTTAGTTTTGGGACAGGGTCTTGCTAAGTTGGACAGGTTGCCTCAGGTCTCAAACTTGTAATCCTCCTACCTTAGCCTCCTGAGTCGCAAGGATTATAGTCATGCCCCATGCTAGCTTAAGGGCCATTGTTAAGCTTAATTAGAGAAAGTTTAAAGTAATATATATCTACTGAAATCAAGAAAATGAAAAGATTTAGGTGTATTTCAGGAAAATAGAATGTTCTGCAAAATATTGGATTATTTATATTAAATGTAGGAAAAAAGCAACATGACATAGAACAAGAACAAATACTGTACGGGACAATCCTAAGCATGACTGACAACTTGGTTCTGTAACTTCTCCTTTATAGTTTTTAAAACAAGAGTCATTAGCTTAGGAAAGCTTATTCCTAAAAATAGGTCTGAGTTTCTGGTTTAAATGCAACTTATAGCTGTGAAAACTTAAAAGTAACCTACACACCCAAAATAAGGGTTTTAGTAGCCGGGCGCAATGACACATGCCTATAATCCCAGCAACTCAGGAGGGAGAAGCAGGAGAATTGCAAATTCAAGGACAGAGACAGCTTGTGTAATTTAGTGAGACCCTGACTCAAAATAAAAATTAAAAATAGGCTGGGGGTGCAGCCCAGTAGTAGAGCACTTGCAAAAAGCATGTGAGTTCAATCCCTTAGTATTGCAAAGGAAAAAAAAGAAAAAAGAAAAAAAAAAAGAAAAGTTTTATATTTTATCTATTCAATGGAATGTCATCGACCTACTAATTGGTTTATGTATAGAAAAATGTATATGGTCCAATTATCAAGCAGAACAAGCACAATAAGGACATTGTATTTAGGGCTGGGGATGTAACTCAACAGTAGAGTAATTGTCTACCATGCACAAGGCTCTGGGTTTGATCCACAGCATTACAAAAAAAAATCCTGCATTCATACTTTGATTACAACTTTATGTGAAGTGAGAATGTGAAGAAATACACAAAATCATAATAATTGTAGTATGGTAGGGAGTGGGATTATAAGTGAAATTGTTCCTGTTTTTCAAAATTTCTTTAATAATATAAAAAACAATGGATGTTTTATTTCATTAATTCCATTGATCTCTTATGATAATGCTGCCATCTCTGAGAAATATTCAAGTATGTTTTACTCCGAAAGTTTAAATCCATAGCTACAAGGGAAAGTATTTCCCATTGTTTACATTTTCAACATCCTTATAATCAATAAGATATCACTCTACCTCCAAACATGGAAGGGCCTTCGTAGGCTGGTCGGTCAGACTTCCGGTCATAGGGTGGCCTATCAAAACCCCCTCTTCTGGATGAGGAATGGTCTTTTTTGTCTCGATATGACTGAGTTCTAGAAGGTGTAACAGGAAATGCTTTGGTAAATAAAAAATATTTGGAGGTCTTTGTATTGCAATGCAACACCATTATTTGCCTAATCCGCTCTATGAAGAGTTACTCTACCCAGTCAATATTTATATTTTGCTTTAGATTTTTCAGTTAGATCTGCCTTATATAAACACATCTAATAAGCTCATGAATTTAAAAAAACCAAAAAATAAGAAAATAACCAAAGCAATAAAAAAGAGAAAAAAATCCAAAGAAATAATAAAATAAAATAAAATATAAAAAAACTCACGAGTTGCAAAAATAAACTGCTTGGCTATTGTCAAGTAGTGGCTTGCACCTTTATCAACAACACTGTCTTCCTCCCTTCCTGGCTATCTCCACCTCCCATTAATTAATCTTCTGGAACTCAAACTAGCAAAACTCAAGACATGTACTTTCTTGAAAATTGGTTCAGATGTGCTCTTCCTTCTCCAAATTACATACATGCATGAGAAGGATATGTCATTTACTAAATTTCCTTTATGTAGTACACTGACATCAGCTGAACTTATACGCAGTAACTTGCATACCTAAAAAGATATTTTTTACAGCATACCTATCATCTCGGGGCCGGCGTTCTCTGTCAAATCGATCACGGTCATAGTCAATAAGACGATCTCGGTCTCGCTCTCTATGTGTTTCTCGATCCCTTTTAAAATCTCGATGATCTGCTATGATATTACTCTGACGATCAAAATAAGGGGGCTCCCGGTCTCTGTCTCTATCATAGCGATCGCGCTGGCCTGCATGCTCTACAAAAACAATTAATATAAAATAAAAAATATATCAATTTTTGGAAATGAAAGCAAAAAGTACAAATCTAACTTCAGAACTATTATAAATGCTCTAAGTTCAATTTAAGAAATCTTTTAGCTATACTAAAGGAAGGTCCAGATAACCTTACTAAAAGTAAAATCATGTAATAATTAGGCCCTAAAATTGAATTTGCCTACAACCATACCGCCCTGGTGCCCAATCCTGTCTGATCTTGGAAGCTAAGTAGGGTCAGACCTGGTTAGTCCTTAGATGGGAGACCACCTAGGAATACCAAGAACTGTAGGCTTGGGAAAAAGACCTGGCAGCCCACTCCCAAAACAACCAGCCATTGAAAACCCTATGAATAGTAGAGAAGCACTGGCAGTAGTGCTGGGCACGGTATAGTGTCAAGTAGTGTTTTGTTTTGTGGTATACAGGGTCGCTATGATTCAGACCTGACCCAATGGCACCTAACAACAACAACAACAAAACTGAATTTAGAAACACTGATCTCTCCCTAAGATCTTTTCCTGTATGAAGTTAAAAGCATTCAGATTGAGAGAAGGTAAGGACTCTCCCCAGGATGACTGAAAATGACTTCTTTTTACAGTGACTACAGTTTGGCTGTTTTGCAACCCTTAGCTCGACACCTGCTCCAACTTCTGGTCAGCTTCAAGGTGAACTCAAGAGAAGCTGCTCTTGACTGTTTGAAGGTAGAACAAGCCTCCTTTTTCCTTTTGGTAGAAGGAGGGCAGAGGCATAGCACCCAGGATGTAAGATCTGTGGTCCAGAATCTTGCAATTAATGTGTGTCAATGATGAAGTCACATGCCCACCCACTATGCATGCCTGGTGGCATTGCTCATATCACACCTACCCTATAACTAACCTATACCTTCCTTGGAAGATTTAAATATTGTTGATTGCAAATCAACGTTTTAAAAATGAATTTAATGCAATGTTTTTTGTTCTATGTATGACCACCCAAGATTCAAACACAGAGATTTCCAACTTGTTACTTTCTTAGACATCACTGATTTTAAGATCTGTCACAAAAAGTACTTGAGTTTTGTGCAGATATCCAAGTACTAATGTGAGAAAATCACTTTAAAGAAAACCTACTTTATTGGGAATTAAGCCTTATTGAGGATTGGGTACAAGGGCACACACCTGTAATCCCAGCAACTCAGGAGGCGGAGGCAGGAGGATTGTTAAGTTTGAGGCCAGAGGAAGCCTGCATAACATAGAGACCCTGTATCAAGATTCTTAAAAAGAGGGGAGGAAGGTGCAGGGGGTGCAATTCAGTGGTAGAGCGCTTGCTAAGTATTACAAGACCCTGGGTTCAGCCCCCTAGTACCACAGGTGGAAAAATAAGGCTCATTTAGGGCCCACTCATTATCATTCTTCTTGCTGGATGCCGTCAAGTTAGATCTGATTCATAGTGACCCTATGTATAACAGAACAAAACTATCCAAACACTGTGTTTGAATCCATTGTTGCCACCACCATCTGTCATCTCATTTTCAGTCATGCCATATTAGAGGCAACTTTTCCTCAGTCATTTCTTGAATGTCTGCCAGTCTCAGGGGCTCATTTTTCAGTACTATATTTGATAGTGCTTCTCTGCTATTCATAGGGTTTTCAATTGGTAATTGTTTTAGAAGTGGACTGCCATTCCTTCTTCCTAGTCTGTCTTAGTCTGGAAATTCAGTTGAAACTTGCCCACCATGGATGACCCTGCTGGTATTTGAAATACTGGTGGCATAGCTTTCAGCATCATAGCAAGTAAGCTCCCACAGCATGACAAACTAACAGGCTCATGGAGGATTGTTATTCTAGTGCTGAGAAAAAAATTCTTGGTTGATGTTTGTAACACAAAAGATTACAATGTTAGTATTACAAAGTACTAAGTAAATATAAAGAAACCAATAATGTATTGCTGAGACCATCTTGAATCCAAGTAGCATTAGAAAGCCAAAGGCTCAATGGAATAACACTTTGATTCTTACACTCTGGTTAAATCTTGCCTCTGGGTATAAAGAATAGTCAAATAAAAAGTATTTTACATTAATGAACTTGTCTAATTTGAATGAAGGGAAATTTATTAAAATAAGGCTGCTAGCCAGGCACCCTGGGATATGCCTATAATCCTAGTGACTTGGGAAGCTGAGGCAGGAGGATGGCAGATTTGAAGCCAGAGACTGCCTGCACAACTTAGTGCATAACTTGTGTCAAAATAAAAAATAAAAAAGAGGCCCAGGGTAGGTGTGCAGCTCAGGGGTGTATAGCACTTGCCTAGCATGTGCGAGGCCCTGGGTTCAATCACATGCTACTACTAAATAAAAAAAATATATAAAATAAATCAATTAATTAAAACAAAGCCATTTGCTGTTTATGCAGACACAGTGTTCAGTCAGCAAGGAAGCAGGAAGAATGGGACGTGCGTGGTCTTCTATCTCTACCCAAGTACTTAACTAAATTTCCCACTCCAATATCTGCATTGCTTCTCCTTTTGTGCCAACTATAACCCCAAATTTATAAACTAGAAAAGAATGTCCAATTTGATAAGTTGCCTTTTTTTAAAAGCACTGTATTCACAACAATACATGTTCTTCAGGTAGTGCTTGGATAATATGACTTTAACATATGCTAATAAAAGCCAAGAAAAAAAATACTGATCTCTCTGGGAATCCTACCTGTCTCAAAAGTTGACCTTTCAGGTAGTGGATCTGGGCGTAGGGTAATTCTTTCTCCATAGGGTATCTGTTCAACTTTATTACTGGACATATCTGGTAAACAAAGCCATGGATAAAATGTTATAAGAGTGAAACTTAAAAAAGTCAAAGCTCAAGTTAATAATTCCTATACAATATGGGTGTAGTAGAGTACGCCTATAATGCTGTCATTCAGGATGCTGAGGCAGGAGGATCGCTAGTTTCCTGTCAGCCTGGGCCACCTAGCAAGGCCGTCTCAAAATTCACCAAAACAAAAAACTACCTCCCTCGCCCACAAAAAACATGTCCTCTAGAATCCCAAACACAAATTCACCATCATTACTCACCTCGGCCATGGCCATAATCAACAGTATGCTGCACTGGTGGTGGTTTGGACAATGGTGGCATACCCATAGGAACTGGGCCAGGAGGAGGAATGGAAGAATGAACAGGTGGGGGTGGTAACACTGAAGTAGATGGAATTGTTGCAGTTTCTGACTTAAATTCTGAATTCAGTCCTTGTTCATCATTTGTATCCCAGAGCCCATAGAAAGAATCTTCATCCCAGCGTTCCTGTTCAACAGCAGAAGTTTGTGCCTTTATAACTGGAGGAGGAGGAGGAGGTGGAGGAGGAGGAGGTGGAGGTGGTGGTATTGGTACAGGTGGCCTAGTCATAGGAACAGATGATCTTGCTGGTGGAGCAGAGGGTCTTACAATTGAACCTGGTGGTTTACCCATAGGAGGGGGTGGTCTATAGGATCCTGGAGGCTAGAGAAAAGAGTAAATGGCTTAGTGAGTAACCATACCACCACACTGTCAGAAATCAGTGAAAATTATAATCTGCTCTCAATCCATAAAAACATTTAATAAACCAGACTCTCTCAAAATTTAAAACTTTAGAGCCGAATGCAGTGGTACATGCCTATAATCCTCATGACTTGGGAGGCAGAGGCAGGAGGATCACAAGTTTGAGGCCAGAGGCAGCCTATATAACTCAGCTCAGTGACAGAGCTCATGAAAAGTATGTACAAGGCCCTGGATTCAACCCCCACCTAGTACCATTAAATTAATTAATTAATTAATTAATTAAACTTTGTGCTTTAATAGTCACCAGCAGAAAAATCACAAGATAAGCCACAGAAAAAATCTATACAAATCTCCTATCTACTAAATGACTCCAATTTAGAATACATAAAATTCTTGTAACTCAATAATAAGACATATAATTAATAATATTTAAGGACAAAAGATTTGAATGGCTATTTCTCCAAAAAAGATAAATAAAAGGCCAAACTACACATGAGAAGATGCTCAACACCATTAGTCATTAGGAAAATACAAATTAAAACTACAATGATGTCTTCTTTCCCACCCATTAGAGAATGGCTATAGTTAATAAGACAGACAAAAACAAATGATGGTCAGGATGTAGAGAAAGAAGGTATCTCTTAGATTGCTAGTAGGAATATAAAATGATGTCACTAGTTTCTCAAAAAGTCAAACATAAGTTTATATCACTCTGTAATTCCATTCCTAGGTATCTATCCAAGAAAAATAAAAACATGTCCACCCAAAGACTTGCACACAAATTCTCATAGTGTTATTCACCAATCCAAATATCTACCAACTGATAAATGAATAACCAAAATGTCTTTGTCAATGGGTATTATTCAGTAATAAGAAGAAATGAAATCCTGACTCATGCTATGACATGGACAAACTTGAAAACATGCTAAGCAAAAGCAGCTAGACATAAAAGACCACACACTGTATGATTCCATCTATACAAAATGCCCACAAAGGCAAAATTACAGAGACAGAAAGTGGAGGAATGTTTGTCTAGGACTGGAGGTTAAGAATGAGAATTAACTGTAAACTAGCAAAGGGATCTTACTGGGGTGAAAAGAAATGTTTTAAAACAGGATTATTGTGAAAGCTGCTTGGTGAGTTTGGTTTAAAAATTATTGTACAGTATATAAACACTTTACATAGTATATAAATTGTATCTCAAAAAAATTGTCTTCAAAAACGGAAAAATATTGCCCTCAACTCTTACCACACCTTCCCATAAAGTACTAGGCTCTTACTTTCTTCTCTTACCCTACTTGAATTCACACACTCCAGGCTCACCCCAAACCTACTAAATTTCTGTTGGTAGGGTCCTGCCAGTAGTTTAAAACAAAAACCATCGCAGTCTGGGAAAGGTGTAGGGAAGGAGAAGACAGGGAGAGGATAGAGAGAGATGGTTAACATGTATAGGATACAATTGGAAGGAATAATTTCTAACATTCTACAGCTCAGTAGAATACTATGATTGACAACTTACTAGCTGAATATTTCAAAATAGGCAGAAGAGAATTTTGAATATGTTTAACATAAAGAAATTATAAGTGTCTGAGGTAATACTTATGCTAATTATTTTGATCTGATAATTACATACTATATGCATGTATTAAATGTCACATTGTACCCCATAAATATATACTATTACTATGTGTCCAAAAATAAAGATATAGTAAACCAGGTGCTGTGGCATATGCCCATAATCCCAGCTACTCAGGAGGCTCAGGCATGAGGATCACAAGTTTAAGGCCAGATGTACACGTTAGCAAGACCTGGTCTCAAAATATAAAAAAGGCTAGATATGGTAGTGCACACCTATAATCCCAGCAACTCGAGAGGCAGAGGCAAGAGGGTCTCGAGTTCAAGGCCAGTGGCAACCTCTGTAATTTGGCAAGACCTTGACTCAAAAAATTAAAAATGGGCTGGGGTACATCCCAGTGGTAGAGCACTTGCAGAGTATATGTAAAGCACGAACTGCAATTACAAAAAAGGCAATGGGCGGGGGGGGGGGGGTGGGCGGGTGGGGGTGCAGCTCAGTGATAGAGCGCTTGCGTAGTATGTGTGATGTCTTGGGTTCAACCCCCAACTACTGAAAAAAAAAATAGATATATTAAAAATGAAAAACAAAAAGCCTCCATCAGCCAGGCATACTGGCACACATTTGTAATCCCCCAGTACATAGGAGGTTGAGGCATGAGGATTGTAGAGTTGGAGGCCAATCTAGGCTACACAGTGAGGCCCTGCATCATTGATGGAAAAAAAAAAAAAGCCTCCATGAATAATTCTGATGTTCATCCCTTGATTAAGAACCCTAGCTACAGACGCAGGCATGGTAGTGCATGCTTATAATCCCAGCACTCCAGAGGCACCGGGAGGAAGATTATAGCAAGTTCAAGGCTACCCTGGGCTACATAGTGAGCTCCAGGCCATCTGTGGCTACATAGTGAGACCCTATCTCAAAAAAACCAAAACCAAAACAAAACCTCATCTATGAACCACCTTCCTAACTGTAGAGACCTCATTCTTCCATAGAAACAGTAAATTTCCAGTGAAAGAAACAAACTCCAGGAGTCTCCCTCCTTCTACTCCTTTCAGTTGTCTGCTTGACAACAGTAGCAAGGCTGGGACCAACACAGAGCATGAGCACTAGGAAACAACAAAACAAAGAAATTGTATGGGACCTTTAGTAATCCCTTCAAGAAGCAGTCATACTATTTTGTGCAATGTTTACATTTGCCTTCCCTAAGCCATCACCAAATGTTAAAGGAAATGTATCTTAAGGAGTTGGCAGTACCTCTCGGGCAGACAGGTCCTATCTACTCTAACACTAAAACCCAACTGCCAAACACATCTTATTTTAATCTTTGTAAGCCTGATTCAAACACTTATTTTCCATTTCTTAGTTCACCATTTTTGGTTTGTTTACTCTTCATTTGACAGCTATTTTAGACATTAGAGAGCCAACAGTATATACTATTTATTTATTCATATATAGGCTGTGCTTTAAAACTAAACTTTTTGAGTAAAAAAATAGATTTTGTTAATATGTAATTTTTGATACTAGTGGCCACTATAGATTGGAGTTAAAGACAAAAGGCTATTACCTAAAAGTAAACTTTTTAATAGGCATGGTGGCACATACCTATAATTCCAGCACTTGGGAGGCAAAGGCCATAGGATTACGAATTGGAGACCAGCCTGGGCTACATACACATAGCAAGTTCCAGGCCAGCCTAGGCTACACAGTAACACCTATCAGAGAGACAGAGACAGAGAGACAGAGACAGAGACAGAGACAGAGAGAGAGAGAGAGAGAGAGAGAGAGAGAGGGAGAAATGTCTAACATAAATAGAATACTTCAATAAATTATTATACAACAAATATAGCTTGTAGCAATATAGAAACAAATGGTATTGCTACCATTTGTCAAGAGATACAAAGCTAAAAGAGAGAGCTTTATCCTATGAGCTAACTTATAAGGAAGGACGACAAAAAAAACACACAAATCAAAATACAATATGATAAACGCTATGACACAGACCAGTACAAGATGTTACAGGGATGATACATATGAAGGTAGTCACTTTATACAAGTGGAATAGAAAATACTGTATCTGAATCCTAAAACATAAACAAGAATTAGCCAGTTGAGCGGAGTGTGATGATGCATGCCTTTTATCCCAGAGACTCAGGAAGCTGAGACAGGAGGATCACAAGTTTGAGGCCAGAAGTAGCCTGTGTAACTTACCAAGATCCTGTCTCAAAATAAAAAAAATAAAAATAAAAATGGGCTGGGAGTGTAGCTCAGTGGTAGAGCACTTGCAAAGTATGTATGAGGCCATGAGTTCCCTGAGTTCAACTCCTAAGTACCACCAAGGAAAAGAAAAAAGAATTAGCCAGTTGGAAGAGGGGATTAGGAGAAGGAAAAAAACACTAGCTTAGAGAATGACACACATATGCAAAGGCATGTAGAAGCAGAAAAGTCTGGCACATTTACAGAATTGTTAAGTAGCTCCATGTGGAAGAAGAGTTGGAGTAACAAGCAATGGTCAGCAGAAGTCAGGTCACCACAGGAAGAACATAAAAAGCCATGCAAAAGTCTAAATTTTATCCTGAAAGCAATGAGAAAATACTGAAGAGTTTTAAAGCCAGGAGGTAACCTGGTGAAATTTATATTTTAAAATGTCTGTTTTGGTCAGAAACATGTTAGTGCTGCCTTATGTGAAGTTAGGTGACAGAACTTTCTAGGGATATATATATATATATATATATATATGATATATTTGTCAAAACTCAAACTGTGTTTAAAAAAATGGGCGTACGTAATTATATGTAAATCTCAAAATCTGATACAAAAATAAAATAATTACTGGCAGCAGAATGGAGAATAATCAGCACTGAATGAGATGGACTGAAATAGATAAGGACATTTCTAAAGCAATGTGGCAAGAATGATCAAGGCTAGAAATGAGATGTGGGGAAGTAGAAGATAAAATATTTGTTTAATATTTAAAAGACAGTAAAACAACCGGATATGAGAGGTAGAACAGAGTAAAGGAATAAGGCTGACTTCCAGATTTCGAGTTAGGGTAACAAGGTGATGGTGAGGAGGAGAACAATGTAGTGGAGAATGATTATGAGTTCCATTTTAAATATACCGAGTTTAACAGGAGACACATCCACAGAAACTCAGCAGGCAGATGGATGCATACAACAAAGATAAGGAAATATCATCTGGGGAGTGAACACATCAAAGTAGTAACTGATGTCAACAACTGTGTATGAGTATTATGTGTTAGACTAGGACGAAAGGGAATATTGAGAAATAAGAGTCAATTTGATGAAATGGTTCAATAGTAGAATTTTCTTCTTCCTTGTGTTGTTATAAAATTATATACATGGTAACATTTTTAAAGTCTATTACTGGCTGGACATGGTGGTGCATGCCTATAATATCAGCAACCTGGGAGGCAGAAGCAGGAGAATAGCAACTTCAAGGCCAGAGGCAGCCTGCATAACTGAGCAAGACCTAGACTCAAAACATAAAAAATAGGCTGGGAGTGTACCCCAGTGTTAGAGCACTTGCAAAGTATATGTGAGGATCTGGGTTCAATTCCCAAGTATCACAATCAAAACAGCCTATTACTGGTTTAAATGTAAAATAACAATTAAAAAAACACAAATACATAAGAGTAAAACAAAGGGAAAACTTAATCATTTAACTCTTTAATATAAACACCCTTTCTTGCTACTATCTCAATAGCACTGGGATACATATTGAGGTATAATCCTTTATCTTTTCCCCAGTTTAAAGATGGAGGGAGTACGATGAGGCTCTCATCTAGCCATGCCTACGTGGAAAACAGGACTATCTGAACATAAAAATTATTAGAAGCCAGGCATGGTGGCCCACACCTGTAATCCTAGCACTCTGGATGAGGAGGCAGGAGGATCACTATGAGTTCAAGGTCAGCCTGAGCTACTTAGCCTCAGCTACAGAGTAAGACTGTCTTAAAAATAAATAAATAAATACATTTTAAAAATAAACAAAATTATTAGGAAGATTCCATAATTCTGTGAGCATGAAGACATGTAATTCAGGTGTGCTTGGTCTACTTATCAAAACTGGGGTAAAAGGGACATTTCTACCACACTTTTGACCATACTTAATTATGTTCAAAGATCAGTTACTATAAGCTTTTACTTTTTCAAAATTTATGTTTTTACAATGGAAATTTATAAAATTGTAAAAAAACAAAAACAAAAACAAAAAAAACAAAAAACAAAAAAACCCCCATACTTTAATAAAAAGTCCAACAACATATAAAAATACAAAGCAAAAACCATTTTCTGAACACATCATACCGGATACATTCCAGGTCTTGATGTATTCTGCATTCTTGAGTCCTGGGGTGGTAAATGGTCAGTCATCTGTGGCTCAGACCCAAAGTCTTTCATCTTTTGAAGCTGTTCTTTCTGTTCCCTGTAAACAAACAAAATTGCCATTGTACTTAAAGCAAGTTTACATCATCCTTAAATGACTACAATTAATATCAAGCTTAAAAAAGAAACCTAAAAACCTTGTCCTAAAACCTTCTGCAATGACCATATAGCACTCCTCAGGTAGTGTTCTCTTGCTTTCACACAGCTAACTTATCAGTCATCTAAGACTACAAATAATTATAAATTATTACTGGTCTTTAAGGATAGATTTTAAGCCTGCCCCAATAGTCTTAAATATACTATCTATTTGTCATGTTTTCCTTTCATCTAATCAAAAGTTCTCTTGCTATTTTTTTCAATATTCTTTAGTCCGGAAGTCAAAACATGGTGACCAATGGGTAAAAATACACCCTAAAAAGGCTTTTTTACTTGACTTTCACATCAGTTTTAAAACTTTAATTAGCTGCCATTATTTACAAAGCAAACATTTTACCTATAAATCCAAATTTTAAAGAGATTTGATAACATCAGGTGAGTATACATTCCCACATACCAACAAGTAGCTGAGTGGAGCAGCGGCTGCCCATGTCAGATGAAGCAGTTCACCACAATACTTGCAGTACTCCACTGAGTTCTACCTAGCCCACTTTCACTCATTTTGTTACCTGCCTGATTCTTTGGGGGCATTTTAGTTTATGATCTCTGCTGCAGATGGTAAGAACAATGGTCAGTCTGTACTTTTAAAAACAATACTTCATATTCCTAAAGATTAATTATATGCTCCTTTAGGTTTTTCTTTAAATCCTTGATTAAATATCCTTTACTTTTCCTTACAATGCTACTTAACCAGGCATAACATCCACTATGACCTCTCTGAATCTTTCATAATTTTCTCCTTAGATTTTATAAAGTGTAGTGACCCAAATGGACACAAAGTTTGTAAGATTATTTTCTGCTTTATATAAATGTTTCTTATGACATTCTTTGACTTTACCCAGACACACACAACTTACTTATATTCAGCAATGATCACTGCTATACATTGCTCCATGTTTGATTGATCAATCGATCCATCCATCCATCTATCTATTTGCAGTACTTGATAGCTGAACCTAGGACTTTGCATAAATTTTGCAAATGCTCTACCACCGGGCTGCACTCCCAGCCCATTTATTATAACATAATAAATTAATTAACTTATTTATTGGGGTACTGCAGGGGAAACTGAACACAGGGCCTAATGCATACTTTGCAAGTGCTCTACCACTGAGCTACACCTTTAGCCCCTTTTATATTTTTTATCTTGAGACAGGGTCTTGCTAAGTTATATAGGCTGCCTCTACCTCCTGAGTCTCTGGGATTACAGGCATGCACCACAGTACCTGGCAATCCATACATTTTGTTTAATTATATTTATGTTGCCTAGAGAGCCCTCTTTAAAAAAAAAAAGGATAAAGCAGCAGCAACACTTTTTATTTACCATTTCTATGCAAAGCAATAACAGATGAAAAAGAAATTTTTAAAAAGAAAAGGAAAGAAATCCTGGCAGTTTAACAACACCAATCAGGTTAGCATTCTCCATAGAAACATAGATTTTACCATCAGACAGATTGAGTACAAATTCTGAGTGTGCCACTTAATAGCCAACTGAGCTTAACTGAATTTTAGTATCATTTGTGAAGTAGCGATGATACTTCTTACCTTTGGGGATTTGAGACAGGAGAATTAAGACACTACACACTAAATTACTAACACGTACCCAGCACAGAGTGTGAATTAAAGGTGCCTATAATTTAAAAGTAAACAGCTAAATATTCTATAGCATGCTTTCACATCATCTTCCTGAGTAATCTAGTAAGGAGAAAAGCCTTAGATTCTTATGTCTATTGACCAGAGAACTATCTTGCTGCCCAAAGCATCTCATCTTTCATCTTTAGCTACAGTTATCTTTCCTCATGTATATTGTAACATCTCATTTATAAGTTCAATTGGTGTAATACACAAATGTAAACCAAAAGTGAAAAGTGAAACAAATATAATTATTAGAATCTATCAAAACCTGTTACTTTCTAAAAAAAATTGCTACCACAAAAACCAAAACCAAAACCAAAACCCTTGCAATCTGTTGTTGCCACCTAAATTCTTACATCAGGATATAGTTGGCTTAAGAAGTAAGGGAGTTATTATACACAGAACACTTTGTACAATTCCTAGCACTGAGCTACGCATGCAATGAATGTTGACTTTGTTATTACTGCTACTACATGAGAAACATGTAGATACCTACACATAGTTGATGGTAAGTCAAGAAACTAAAATTCTGTTCTCAACCTCACAAAGAAAACGTGAGTATGTAGAAATAAGTAACATCCTCAAGTAGAAATAACTGCTTCTAGTTATAATGAAAGATAAAATATTCCTCAAAAGAAAGTAGCAGCAGTCAGACAAAACTGAAGACACTCCCAGGTAAACCATTCTTAGCTTCAACAGACAAAAATATAGCCCTTTCCAAAGTTATATCAAAGAGTAGCAAATATGAAGTCTCTCAGATCTAATACCAAAGAACCACCTTCTTACTTTAAAAATGGAGGTTATACATGAGCTCTGGGAAATTCAGAGCCCTAAAAAGTTGGAGTTTAACATTTGAAACATGTGCAGGCAAGGCATGCCAGCAACCTATCTACAAAGGCCAAGAATAGCGATCAATTTGCACATCTCAGGGCATACAGTTACAATTAACATTCCTAAACACTCAAACCAAACCTAAAACAGCACTGAATGACCAATATAAATTGAAAGTATGTGATAAGAAAATGAAGTAAAATGATTTCATTCAAATATATCACATCACTTTGAAAAGAGCAGTCTGAAAATCAGTCTCAACTAAAGAAATGATCTTAAGTGGTGAACTTACCGAAGCATTTTCAGTTCTTGTGCAGCTTTCAAAATGATTTCGTGCTGCCTCTGACTTAGAACCATTACCCCTCCAAGGCCTTGGTCAGAGTCTAAGTTTGCATCCGACCCCATCATTTCAGAGGAAAGATGTGAGGAGGGCATATGTTCCGCCATGGGGGAATGTCTATCCACATCAGATGGGTACCATCTGTCTGACAATCGTTCTCTTTCCCAGTCCATTCTGTCAGGAACATAATCTCGCTTTTCCCGCCATGTATCTCCTCTTTCTGGATACTCTCGAATCCTCAACTCACCCCTATCACGGAAATCTCGGTCATACCCTTGGTCTCGATTTCTTTCTTCTCTCCACCTATCATCCCGGTATCTATCCAAAGGTGGAAGAGGTGGGAGGGGTGGTAAAGGTGGAAGAGATGGAATATCCCGTTCACGAAACTGTGATTCTTGTTCATCCAGTGGTCTCCCATAATCTCTGTCCCACTCATTATCCAAATTTCTATCGTACATATCCATGGGTCTTCCAATCCGATCCACATCCCTGTCCAAGTCCCTGTCCAATTCTCTACTGTAGTCCTCATCCATATCCTGATCTCTCTCCCAATCATCCCACCAAGGGCCTCGCCTATCTCCATCATGAGACCGAGATGGTGGTGCTGAGAACCTGTCCTCTCTGCTGTATGGATCTAATGTATCATCTTGATAGTCACGTTCACACTCTCTCCAGTATCTTTCTCTATCCCAGTCATCAAGTCTTTCTCGTTCCATTGGAGCATTTCTACCATCTAATGGGAATTCTTCATGCCCTCTCTCTTCTCCATGGTTCCATGGAGCCCTAGGAGGCTCATCCCGGTGATATGGATACATTTTCTCTCCACTTTCTCCTGTTTCTGGTCTGAAGGGACCTCTATCACGACCAAAATCTGGTCTTCCCAGTCCTCTTTCCCGACTGCCAGGCCCTCGAGGTGGTCCCCTCTCCCTGCTCCCAGCTCTTCTGGGTGGTACTCTCTCCCTACTTCCAGCCCTTCGAGGGGGTCCTCTCTCTTGACTGTTGGCCCTCCGGGGTGGTCCCCTTTCTCGGCTGCCAGCTCTGCCACCTCTGTCCTGGCTGCCTTGTGGGCCACCTGGCACTTTCTCTCGACTGCTTCCTGGCCTCACCAACACTCTCTCCCGGCTGCCTTCTCCTCTACTCATCTTCTCTCGACTGTCCTCTCTTCTACCCATCATCTTATCACGAAAGTCTTCTTGCTTGACCAACCCTGGGCCTCGACTGATCGCTTGGCCACGACCTCTGTTTACTAGTCCTTTATCCCGTGTGTCTTCCAATCTACTTTGCCCAGGACCTCTATATGATGAGCTGCTGCCTCGGTTACCTTCTAATCTATTATCTCTGTTATCTGTCCGAGGCAGCCCTTTGTCTTGGTTGTTTTCTGAATGAGACAGACCAATACCCAAAGGTTTAAAATCATTATCTGCAGTTACCGATGATGAAGTTGCTACTGCTGTTCCTCCCTCCATGCTCCCTGCTTTTGAGGGAAAAGTAGATTGAGTAGGTACAGGTTTATTTGCAAGGGATACAGGCTGAGTAACAGCTTGGGTTTTGTCCATTTGAGTTTCCATACTTTGAGAATTTTGGTCCCAATTAGAGGGCTCTATGGGCCCTTCCGAGATTTCACTTTTAGGTGGCTCTTGTTGAGAGTCGCTTACATTCTCATTTGACTGAGCCACCTTGGCATCCTTTACATCTGCAGCAATGGAAAATGCAGCGGATTGCATTTTAAAATTCTTCTGCTGGTTACTACTGGTGTCTGCTAATTGTTCTTTGTTTCCTGAAAGAGGTTCTGCTTGTGACTTAGGTTGCTGCTGATGTTGCTGTCCAAAAGTTGGTTTGGGGCCTTTCCACTGTGGTCCACTCTGTCGAGGACTTAAGGACGTATTGGGGGTAATATAAAATTGAGATGCTGGCCCCCGGGGAATCATGCCCCATTTGCTTTTAGTGCCCTCTGCTGGGTGACCTTCATATCTGGGTCTTGGCCCATCAGGGCGATTTCCTTCAAAACGAGGCCCCTTAGGTCTCGGTCCTTCACACCTTGACCCTAAATCCTCAAATCTTCGAGGACCATCAAATCTACAAGTAAAACAAAAGATATTACTCAAGACAGTAAAGCAGAAAAAAAATACTCCATGTAAGAATATTTAAGGCACTCTTGTCTTTGAATTTGTTTACCACAATGACTCTTTCAGTCATTAAAAAGTCCCACGCCACCTATATCTTAGAACCAGTCTCCTAAGACAGTAATGCTCAGTAGGTCTTAGGACAGGCTTTGGAAATCATGTCAGAATTATGTAATCTGTTTCAACACATCTCCTCAGCAAGTCATTGATCTACTAAATTGTTAAAAAGCAATTTTAAATATTATGCCTTGGTATATGAAAAATCCACTCATTTTTAATGGAAAAAATTAAATTCTATAACCAACTTAGAGTACCTTTAGAATTAAATTATAATTAAAAACTAAGTATGAAATAATTAACAAGAAAATATAAAATAATTATATTGTTGGAGCTAGCTGTAACATCTTGATTAACTAATAAAAGTTTTAAAAAACAGCAGCTGTATCTTAAGAGTGTGCTCTTACAGTTAAAAACATCTGGGCAAAAATGTTTTTGCTATGGATCCACTCATTCACTGAAGAAGTATTTACTGCATATTCCTTGCCCATGAGGCACTCTACTACCTCCAAGATATACACAAATAAAATGTTATCTGTGCCCTCAAGGAATTTACAATCAGACGGAAAGAGAACATAAGTATAAAGAAGTGCCAACAGTTGCAATTAAAATCTATCTGTATAAAAAGGGCAATAAAAATAAAAAACATGGGATGCTTCAACTGAGTCTTCATTTATTTATTTCTATGTTTTGCAGTTGAACCCAGGATGTTGCACATGCTAGGCTAGTGCTCTACCACTAATTTGCACCCCAGTCTGTTTTTTATTTTTTCTTTTGATAGAGTCTAACTTGTGCAGGCTGCTTCTGGCTTGGAACTCACAATCCTCCTGCGTCAGCTCCCAAATCACTATGATATGGGCCAATGTGCCTAGTTTCAATTGAGTCTTGAAAGGCAAATTCTCTTGAGGTTAAGCTGTCAAGTGGGTTAAGGATAAGGGGAATAAGGTGGCAAGGGCATCTCAGGCTAAGGAAGCAATATGAGGAAAAGCCAGAGAAATGCATACCTGTGTAGCACATTCAGAAGCACACATAGTTTAGCATGGGTGACGCACAGGGGAGGTAAGAGTCAGGAGAACTGGGAAAGAGGGAGGAACGGAAAGGTAGCACAACTAAGAAATATGGCAAAGAGGAAGGCAACCATCTGTCACCAGAAGATCTTGTATGTCTTGTATGTCCAAGATTACTGGTGATTCTCCAATACTCAAGTCCCCTCTTTTCTATATTGAAGCGTCCCTATTTTCAGTTGGATATAAGGGATCCCAGACTCTATTTCCCAATCTCTCTTGCAGCTAGAACTTGTGGCCAGGTTCTGGCCAATGTGCTGAGTGAAAATGATTAACACATCCTTCTGAGTTGTCCCTGTAAAGGGAAGGTCATGCACTCCTCTTCACCCTTTCCTTTTTCATACTAGCTCTGACACAGTGGTGAAACATCCTGAACTATGTAAATAAGAACAGTACACTAAGGGGAAAGGGTTAGAGTGTTTTGGTTTTCCAGAGATAAAAGTCTCACGCTGGTTGTAAAAAATCTTCCTGTGGCCCACTGCAATCAGAAACGTAAGAAAGGGAATTGTGAGAAAGGAAGGTCAGCCTAGCCTGGCTGACACTTTATAAACCCATCACAATGAATCTGAAGATACACAAACCCACAATAAAGAGAGATAGGGCCATTGGCAAATTAGAATCTTGTTTTTAAATTCTGGAAGACAAGCTGGGTATGGTGGTACTTGCTTGTAATCCCAGGGGGTCAGGATTTTCTGACACCAGGGATGCTGAGGAAAGACAGGATTAAACTTGAAGGTAAAAATATATAAATTAAAATCTATATTCAGAACAACCCACAGGCTTTTCCCTAGGTTGAATGTCTCTAATTTCTTATATTTGAGGGTCCCCTAATAGTACTACAATTCCTTGCTCCATCACCTTCATAAAGCAAAACCTGACAGCTGACAAGTACCTCACATATCCCACTCTTAAATACAAATGGACAGCTAAGGATCATTAAGCATTTTAGGAACCTCCAAAATGAGAAGGGACCAAGAGAGATTAAACAGGACATAAATTTGGAGAAAGCAGACATTAACACAAAAAACAAGATAATTAAAAAACAAACAACAAAAAAACAAAAAGCAAACCAACCATTCAAATTGGTATTCTCACAAACAATCTTAAAGACAATGTACTGTGAATCAAGAATAGTTTGGTATTCATAAAAAAGGATCAGAACCTCCAGGCGTGGTGGTGCATGCCTGTAATCCCAGCAACTCAGGAGGCAGAAGCAGGAGGATCACAAGTCCGAGATCAGAGGCAGTGTGCATAATTTAGCAAGTCCCTGTCTCAAAAAGTAAAAAAAATGGGCTGAGGGTGCAGCACTTGCAAAGCATGCAAATGTGAGTCCCTGGGTTCAACCCCCAATATCCCCCCCCCCACACACAAAAGGATCAGAACCAAAAAATACTATAGAATTTTTTTTTCAAAATGTCAAAATAAAAAATGCAATAAGCCAGGCATGATAGTGCACACCTGTAATCCCCACAGCTTGGGAGGCTGGCTAAGGCAGAGGATCGTGAATTTGAGATGAGAGGTACCCTAAGCAACTTAGCAAGACCCTGTCTCAAAACAAAAAATAAAAAAGGGCCTGGGGGTGCAACTCAGGGGTGGAGCACTTGCCTAGAGGCCCTGTGCTCAGCCCCTGAGTACCACACACACACACACACACACACACACACACAAAAAGAGGCAATAAAAGAATGAGAAGTCAAAGTACCTCAGAAAGTGCAACAAAAGGAGACAAAATGAGAAACGGACAGAAAAGAGATGAAGAAAATCAACCTAGGAGGTCCAAAATTCTACTAATGGGAAGTTGCAGAAAGAAAAAAGAGAAAACAGGAGAAAAAATTAATGAAGAAATAGCAAAGAGAAATTTCCTGGAGTCAAGAGATCTTAATGTCCAGATAAAAAGGGCCCACCACAGTGTCAGTGCAATTAATAAAGCTAAGAAACAACATGAAATTTCAGAATATTAGAGATTCAGAAAATGTTTTTGGCAGTGGGGAAGAGAGGTCACTGAGACAGGAAAAGAATCAGAATGGCACAACAGCTACTTTAGGTGACAAAAGAAAATAGAACTATGACTCTAAAGCCCTGAGGAACAGTTATAATCAATTCCAAAATCTATGTCCGCATTAATAGTCAAGTAAAAGATAAAGCAGACTTACACAGACAAGTATAATAAAGGCACTTTTAGACATGTGAGGACTCAAAAAATTTCTTTCCCACCACCACTTCCTTGAGCTACTTGACCATGCACTCCAGGCAAAGGAGGCACTAAACCTTACCAGGAAGCCAAGAAATTCAATAAGCAGTGAATGTGATCCAGGAGAACAGTTGAGGGAACTGTATCAGCCAAGTCAAAGGATACATGACTTTGGGAGAGAGATCCTTCCCCCTAACTCCAAGGAGAAAAGGAGATGGTGCTTTTGGGAGTAGAGATGGAGGATTACTGTAAAGAAGAAACTGCATGAGGCAAAAATAAGTGTTATGATGTATTAGGCAGATGGAGTTAGAGAACACAGTAAGAACTAAACCTTTATCACAACAGGAAAAAATATATATCTAAAATACATTAAGAAAGGAGCAGCATATTAGTGATATGAAGATAGCTATCTAACAAAACAGCTAAAGAATTAAAAGAGGATACGTGGATGGCCATTTCACTGGAGTTTTAAAAACCATGGGTATGTATTACTTTGCTAAAGCTGTAAAATGTATTTCTTCAACATGCACAGAGAGGAGATTAATTAGCCCTTATCAGAAGGGTTTCTTTTGAGACAAGAAAAATGAGCATGACAAGTAAAATGTCTGGCAAAGAAGAGTTTTGCTGAGTCTGATAGATTAGTCTTGATTTCCTCTGTGAAACAGGAAGCCAACTTAAAGACATAAAGTGAAATAAAAATGTTTCCAAGACTCAAAAAGCTGCACTAGGATAAATGGTTTATGCAAAGTAGTGAAGGGGTGCCACGGGCAAGCTGACCAGATACTTGTCAGAGCACAGATCACAATGCTACAGAAGGAGATCACACATTCACAGAGAGAAAAAAGTATGCTGCTTTAGGGCTTATTATGGTTTGACTCCTTTTCTTGAAGTTACATTTATTAATTCAAAGTACCCAGAATAATATTTTAAAGTTGTGTAAAATTATCTACTTTACTAAATTAACAAGTGATAAGACTTTCACAAGACTGAGAAATTTTATCAAAATATTATCTAATATTACAAATTCTGAACATGAACATGCTGCCTTCCTAACTAAATCGTGAGTGCCTTGAGAATTTTATTCATGACTGATACTTTGGCATAAGCAACATTTACTGAACACCTACTAACTGTCAGGTACTGTGCTAGTGATAGAGCTGGGGTTTAGCTCAGTTGGTAGAGTGCTTTCTCTACATGCTCTGAGGCCCTGGGTTCAATCGCTAGCACCGTAAAAATGGGAGAAGAACCTGGCAGCCCACTCCTGAAACAATCCTGAAAACAACCAGCCATTGAAAACCCTATGAATATCAGAGAAGCAATGATATAGGGCCGGGCAGGGCACAGTGTCAGAACAACTGTGCTAGTGCTAGAAATAGTAATATTGCATATTAAGGAGTTCACAGTCCGCAGGAAGAGACCAACAAATCAATAATCAGAACAGAATTTGATAAATATGGACATGTCTATCTAACATGCTAACAGAAGTAGAGTAATGTCTAACACACTGAAGGATCCCAATATACCAGTAATGAAGTACCACCACTGGGGCATGAAAAATAGAAAGTCATAAAGCAAAAAATGGCATGAAGGAGATTCCAGACAAAGAGATGATCATGAATAAAGTCCAGAGGAAAGAACAATAGAAGGAGGCCTTAAGAGATCAACAGCTAAGAGAACAAGGCACAAAGATTGATAAAGGCAATAAAAAAGTAGGGTGGTTCACTTTCAAATGAAAATGCTGATTAACAGCCAATGGCTACCATTTTATTTTCACTTTTGGGACCAGGAAAATGCTGAAACCATTTAAAATATTCTTCTAACAGTACATGAAAATGGCAAATATTTACCACTACTACATTTTCAAAATTTCAAAGTTCAAAGATATTACAAAATGACAACCAAAACCTTTTCATTTATAAAAGAGCTTTTAGTCCTTTAGAATAAATATATGAAAAGAAACTCATATTAAACATTCATATAAAAATAAGCCTTTATATCAACACAATGAAATACTATGAACTTATAAAGATATAAAAACAGGTATTTGTAAAAACTGAGTAGCTATTCACAAAATAAAATCAGAAAAAGGCATACACTGCATGCTGGCTAGAAGAAAAATGAATAAATATTTGAAATTTAAAATATTTAGAAAATTTTTGCTTATACAATTACATGTTTCATAAATCTCTAAAAGGTAAAAACCCTAAAACTAGGTATAAAACTGTTAGACCTAAAATTTCAAATTTTGATATGTAATCTCCAAGTTGGTCATAAAAATGTAATAATTATAAAGAAATATAAATACCTGTAAACAAGATATTGTATATATCATACTATTTGCATAAACAAACATACTAAAAGAAATAGACCACAGGAATTACAAGACACCAAATTCTAGAATCAAATTCCTTCACATTTAGTTTTCACTTAAAATTAATGCCTGTTTTCTAATATGCATAACCATGGTCCTGAAATAAAAATTCCCAAAGACAAGTCACCACTAATCAGGAACAATCATGATAAATGGAAACACAAAGAAAAGCTACAGCTTTCATAGTCCCTTACTAATTCTAGTAAGACAGCTACAAAAAGGAAAAGGTCCATTAATTCCAACCCTAAAAACCAATCAAAATAGTTAAGAATGATCAGAAGCTTTGATATTATAAAGATATCAATGCTCCTGAAAATCGTCAATAAATTCTATGTGGTACTCATCAAAATTCAGCAGGTTTCTGAAAGCTGACTCTAATGAGAATAATCAAGATAATCTAGAAAAGGGTCAGCAACTACAGCTTATGGGGTCAAATACAGTTAAGAGCAATTTTTAAACATTTTAAAGGTTTGAGAAAGAGAAAGAGGGAGAGGAGGAAGGGAGGGAAAAAGAGGGAAGGAAGAAGTGGGAGAAGAAGTAAAAGAAAAATATTTAACAAAGACCAAATGTGGCCAACAAAGCATAAAAGTATTTCACTCTTTTGGCCCTTTACAGAAAAAAATTGACAATCTCTGATCTACAAGCATAGAACTGGAGAATTAACATTACCAGATATCAATATTTATTATAAAACAGTCATTAAAATAGTATGACACTGATGCAGGACAGGCAAATAGATGAAGGAAATAGTCCGGAAACAAATGTTTATAAACTTGACTTATGATGGAGATACTGCAAAGTAGCAGGGAAGAGATGATCTCTTCAATAACTGGTGTTAGGGTCAACTAGATAGTCATATGGAAAATAACAAACCTGGACCCCTACCTCATACTAGCCATTAATAAAAAAATTAAAACAAATAAATAGTTTTTTTTTCGGGCAGTGTTGAGGATAGAACCTAGGGCCTAATGAATGTTTGGCAAGCACTTTAGCAACTGAGCTACACTCTCAGACCTAAAAAGAAAAAAATCAGTTCTATGTGAGTGTCGATATATAAACAAAAGGTTAAGCCTATAAAAGGGAAAAGAAAAATAGAATAATATACTTGTGGTCTTAGCATTTTTTAAGCAGGATATGAAAAAGCACTCACCATATAGGAAAATATTTACAAACTGGACTGCTAAATTAAAATCAAGAATTTCTGTTAATCAAAAGATACCATTAACCCTAAGGGCTCATCAGGGTTTACTGGATCCAATTATAGTATGTATGTATGTATGTATGTATGTATTTCTGAGACACAGTCTCACTGTGGAGCCCAGGCTGGCCTCAGCCTCCCACGTGCTACGATTACAGGCATATGCCACCAGGCCTGTTTAGTTTTTAAATTTTTAAGGTAGTTCTAACTATCTATAAAGAATGTTATTTTATGCCATTTTTTGTTTAAAAGGCTTACCTATGAACAAAGAGAAAATTTATTTCTTAAAAAAAGAGAACAAAATTATATTATCTTGTAATTATCATTTGGGTTCACTGGATCTTTTCACAAATCTAAGGTAAATTATGAGACTTTAATGATTTTGCTCCTGTATCTTGAACTATTCCATAATTTCCTTATCCTAGAATTTATTACTCATCATTACCTGACAATTTTCCTTAACTATGTTTAAAAAGATCAAAATAAGGAAACAACAACAAAATGATAGAATTTCCTAAAGGGATAAAATGAAAGTGAAATAAACTATTACCATCTTAGCATTGCCCAAAATATCACAGTCTGCTTTTGGGCTTCACTAAGCATAGTGAGAATTCAGATTTTCTTCATTTTCTGACTACAATAATAAGAAGAAAACTGACAAGAAAGTTATTTCAAAATTATTAGAATCAAAAGATAAATGCAAAGATGGGAGCATTCTAGGTGCTAACAATGATGTCCAATTTATCATTAAGTGAAATCTCCAATTATGAGTTCTCAAATGATAATATCCTGCACGAAAAATCTGAAATTCAAGATTTGATGGGCAGAACAGAAGAAAAGCCAAGTCCAGTGGCACACAACTGCAATCCTAGGAACTTGGAAGGCAGAGGCAGGAGGATTAGGAGTTCAAGGCCAGAGGCAGCCTACGTAACTTAGTGAAACCCTGACTTAAGATAAAAATGGCCTGGGTGTGTAGTCCAGTGGTAGAGCACTTACAAAGTATGTGCAACTGGGTTCAACTCCCAAGTGACACACACACACAAAAAGGGGGGTGGGGAATGTACTTAGTTATTAAAAAGGAAAGACTTTATCACGTATTCAGTGGCAAGGACCTGGACCCTCTTAATTTGCTAAAAGGATATGTGACAATTATTTCTTCTTTTGTGAATTTGCATGCCAAACTTTACTTAATATAAAGTAAATTTACTCTCTTGAAATTTCTAAAATTTTTTTTTTGTGTGTGGTACTGGGGGTTGAACCCAGGGCCTCACACTTGCATGCTCTGCCAAGTGCTGCACCACTGAGCTGCACCCCCAGCCCATTTATTTTTACTTTTTTGAGACAGGATCTCGCCAAATTATGCAGACTGCCTCTGGTCTTGAACTTGCGATCTTCCTGCCTCTGCCTCCCAAGTCACTGGGATTACAGGCGTGCACCACCGTGACCGGCTCTTTAAGTTGTTTTTCATTATCCTTTTAAAATCTTCTGTAAATTACTTTAAAATGTAAAATAAAAAAGATCCACTGGACCTGGATGACAAATGGTAATGATTACTCTTCTGGTATAGAGGGTTAAGAAAGTAAAACCTATTAGAAAATGAGAAGTTTGTGCTACATATAAAGGATTAAAGAATTGATACCTACAATATATAAAGAATTCCTGCAAATCAGTAAGAAATAAAACTGATAATACAATAGAAAAATGAGAAGACTTGAATCATCCTTTCACAGAAAAGGAAATCCAATTGAATACTAATCAAATGGAAAAGAGTATAATAACTTCATTAGTGATGAGAGAAATGTAAATTAAAACTATTGTGGTGCCACTAAACACCAACTAAGTTTGCTAAAATTTAAAAAGTTTAACAATTTGAAGTGTTGACACAGATGCAAAAACCAGAACTGGAACACTGTTGATGAAAACGGAAACTTACACAAATCACTTTGGAAAACTGTTTAACAATACCCATCAATGCAGAACATGTACAGACATGATGATCAAACAATTCCAATCATTCAGATTGTGGTATATTCATACAATGGAATATTGTATAGGAATACGAATGAACGAACTACTGCAACACACAACATCAATGAATCTCACAATGACATAATGTTAAGTGAAAGATGCCAAAATCAGAAAGTACAAATGATCCCATTCTACACATATATCCAGGCAAAATTAAGCACAAACACACATCTCAAAATATATCACGAAAAGACACATAATAGCATTTTTCATATTAACCAAAAACACCAATGACATCAATATTAGAGTGGATAAACAGATCCGTGTATTTGTACAATGGAACATCATATAGGAATGAGACAGCTACACACAACGTGGATGAATTTCATAATACAATGTCAAGTGAAAAACATCACGCATAAGAGTTTGTACAGTATGATTCCAATAGAGAGCTCAAAATAGGTAATCTGCGGTCTTAAGTGACAAAATACTGAATTATCTTCAGAGTGGGGGGAAATGATTGACAAGGGATATGGAGGTCTTCTTAAATGCTAGTAATTTGCATTTCTTGATCTAAGGAATAATAAAATGAGCCTCTCTGCTTTGTAAAAATACACTGAGTTGTACACTTAAGATTGTGCACTTCTCTGTATGTTACTTCAATAAAAAAGTTATGTTACTGAAAATAAAAGGTTCTGGGAAACAAACATCCACTGATATGACAGTGTATTAGAACAATGGTAGTCTTCTGGAGACCCAGTAAATCCAACAATATACACATACGTACACGCACAGTGTTAAAATAGCAGCCACCCTAGATCCTTAATAATGCAGTATGCTACTTATATTTGATGCAGTTTTGTTGTCTTTTTGGAAATCTTTAGTTTTTAGAAAGCAATCTAAATCTGGATTTTGCAAAAAATCAAAGCAATTTAAAGTACTTTATTTTAATGGCATGTTATTGGTAAATCAGTTTGGTTGTGTTCTCAATTCTTGTTTTTCTACCCAGCTTTGTTAAGAGTGGCTTACCATATCAATATGATGTTTCTAGTAAAATCTGAACAGGGCCAGCAAGGTGGCACCCGCCTATAATCCCAGCGAGTCAGGAGGCAGAGGCAGGAGGTTCACAAGTTCAAGGCCAGGGCAACCTGGATAACTTGGCAAATCTCTATTTCAAAATAAAAAATAAAAATCGGGTTGGAGGTACAGCTCAGTGGTAGAGTGCTTGCAAAAGCATGCACAAGACCCTGGGTTCAACCCCTTAGTACCTAAAAAAAAAAAAAATACATAAATAAAATAAGATCTGAATTTAACTAATAAAGGAAGTTGGTAAGTTTCCATAATAATGCAGATTATTCCTACAACAGTCTCTTTCCCTCACTAACCAGCTTCTCACTGATTTTTTTTTAACCTAGCTACAAAAGAGAAAAAAGAACCGTGCCTGGGTAATACCCACAAAGTATATTCTTTAAGGATTCAATGAGCAAAAGAAGTTGATGGGCAATGGAAAGGGCAATGACATAAACTAGCTTGGGGAAATGTTTTCAAAACAAAGTAGATAAAGTGAACAGGATCCAATGAGGAACCAAATAAGCCATCCGTATTAAAGTTGCAGCCAGAACTAGTTGTACCTATCTAAAACAATGTGGGCTGGGATTTAGCTCAGTTGGTAGAGCACCACTCTGCAGTCTCTGAGGTCCCAAATTAAATTCCCAGCACCACAAAAATGGGAGAAGGTCACAGCAATCCACTCCCAAGGCAATCCCAAAACAATAAGCCATTGAAAACCCTTTGAGGGTCTCTATGAGTTGGAAATGACTCCACAGCACCTAACAATGACAACATCTAAAACAATACAGTCAACTTTCAGTAGACTAAAATGATTGCTTAAACTTAATTAGATAACATGTAACATAAGTGTAAAATCTTAGAAAAAAACAAGCAGATAAAAAACAAAATTGCACACATTCAGAATGAGAGAGACCTGGCTTAGTAACAGCTAATGTGAAAAAGACAATCTGGGAAGTCAAACTAATGTTTAACTCAACATTGTGAGTGCTGACGAAGAGAAAAAACAAACAAACAAACAAACAAAAACAGAAAGAAAAAAGAAAATAACAACTTGTTAAGTTACATAAGCACAGTACATATATTAATGAAGTTGGAATATGCCCATGGTCCTCTGCATCTGACTCAAGTATTCACTCTAAAGGAGCCTAACAGCAGCCCCTCAAAGAACAGTGAACAGTATAGCAGGCAGAGAGAATAACATGAAAACAAAAGAATTTGAGTTTACATGACTGGCAGAGTTGAGTGAGTAGGACAGGGTGGTGAGACATAAAGATAGTTTTTAAATAACTGTACTGACACACTGTAGAAGAGGGATTCATTCTGTGTTGCTCTATAAAGAAGATCAAGAATCAACAGGTAGAAGTTACAGAAACACATTCAGAGTTCACGCAAAAATAAACTTTGTAGAAAACCATTAATGCCTTATAGGCCAGTGTTTCTTACCACAGTGCCAATGTTCAAGCAGAATCCATCCATTGCTTACCATAGGAAGTATAATACACTTAAAAGCGGGTCAGAAGGCTATAGATTCAAATCTCATCTCAATTAGAATCATTTTCCCCAGGCAATTTATTTACAACATCCCTAAATTTCAGCTTTCCTGGTCTATTAACCTCATGAAATCACTGAGATGAATAAATAAGGTAAGGGCTGGAGTTTATCTCAGTTGGTAGAGAACTTGCTCTGCATGATCTGCAGCCTTGGGTTTGATCCCAGCACCATTTAAAAGAAAGAAACATATGTTGCCCTTACAGCAAAATCAGGAGTACATACATAGATGGATATACTTACCAAAAAGACATGCAAGTAGAAGGGAGACCTTGGTGGGGAGCGGGGGAAGAGGGTCAGGAGAGGATAAAGGGGAAGTGAACATGAGCAACCTACAATGACACGGATGTACAGAAATGTCATGAGGAGGCACATTAAGGTGTCCATTACAAATTACAACAAACCGGGTTCGGTGGCTCATGCCTGTAATCCCAGTGACTCGAGAGGCAGAGGCAGGAGGATCACAGGTTTAAGGTCAGAGGCAGCCTGTATAACATAGCGAGACCCTGTCTCCAGTCACAAAACTAAAAAGCAGGTCGCCACAATTGCCACAAACAGTATCAAGGGAGGCTTGCACGGACATGAAGCATGAGTACAACCAATGAATCCATCACTAGTTTGCGGAGAAGTTCCTCAAGGGGATGGCTACAGGGACCTGTGCATTGACCTCTTCAAGCGCTATCAGCAGTGTGTTCAGAAAACAATAAAGGAGAAAGATATTCCTACTGAAGGGCTGGGGCTAGGGATTAGCTCAATTGATAAGAGTGCCACTCTCTGCTCTCTGAGGCCCTGGGTTCAATCCCCAGTACCACAAAAATGGGAGCTGGATTTGACAATCCACTCCCGAAGCAATCCCCAAAAAATCAGCCATTGAAAACCCTAATGAGGGTCACTAAGAGACTCTACAGCATCTAACAACAACTGAAGCACTGGAGTTCATGGGCCTGAAAACTATTCTTGACTTTGTCTGTTATCTTGAAAAGGATTCTTCATATCAGGAAATATGGGACTCTAGATTTTGTCAACAAAAACTGTGAAGGAGGGAGGAGTTTTGCTTCTTCCTTCATGATGTCTTCCTCTCACTTGTGAAAGATAATGAACCATTGCTCTTTGCTTTGAGATGATTTGTGACTTGCTGCCATCTTAGAGGAATTCAATGTGCTAAAATCAAACAATTTCTTGAGATTATGGCTGCAGTAGGTGGTCTGGAATCAGCTTTAAATATACCTTGCATATAAATAATGATAAACTAGTCAAGATGATCAGGGTTGCCTGACCTTGATTTTTGCTGCAGAGGACATTAGGTACACTGTATGGGGGTCATTACTCATGAAAGCAGCCAGTTGGGATCTCTTTTCTCTCAGGGAGCTAATGCTCTAAAAAGAGATCCAGGTATGACAGTTCCACTCAATGCTTAGGAGCACGATTTTATTATTATGTGATAAATAACAGCTGCTGGGGCTGTGGTACATGCCTCTAATCCGAGCAAATTGGGAAGCTACAGATGAAGATCACAAATTCAAGGCCAGAGGCAGCCTGTGTGATTTAGCAAGACCCTGTCTCAAAATAAAAAGGGGGCTAGGGGTGTGGTTCAGTGGTAAGCTCTTGCCTAGTGTGCATGAGGCTCTGGGTTCAACTCCCAGTACTGCAAAAAATAAGTGAAGATTGTTGGTGGCCTGTGTTAGCAAAGAGGAAAACAGCTTTTAATAGTTCCCTTCCATAACAAGAGCTGATTAAGATGTGAAAGCTAAGAACACTGACATGAACACCATTTCAGAGCTTACAGTGTGTTAATACTTGGAGTGCCTATGGACGAAGAACCTAAATTATAAAGATTTGCTGCTGCCAATTTTCCACGTAAGCTAATCAAGTCAACTTGCATTATCATAAAAAGGTAAAATGCTGCATCTAGTTAATGGGGGAGGAGGTGCTTGCTTTATTTTTCTTATTTGCCTACCTTGCCCTTATAATGTGTTACACTGATAATGTGTAACATGTGGTTAAAAAAAAAATTACAAAATGGGCTGGGGGTGCAGCTCAATGGTAAGAGCATTTGTAAAGCATATGTGAGTCCCTGGGTTCAACCTCCAAGTACTAAAAAAGAAAAAAAGAAAACCAATGAAAAATAAATAAATAACCTGATATGCACAAGACTCAGAATACAAACTAAAATGCCAAACAAATCTGAGTTGTTATAAAGAGGTGTTGTGGTAGATAATTGCTAAGATCCTTCTAGCACTGAGATTATTAACTGTACCTTTGACAAAATTTTTAAGTAGGTCCTAAATTTTAAAAGCCAAAATTTTGTAGGCAAAGAGAGAAAACATGAATAGAAACCACAGCAACAGGAAACATGTTTCATGAAGTGTTAAGAATATACTTCTTGGAGCCAGGCACGGTGGCGCACGTCTGTAACCCAGCAACTCAGGAGGTGGAGGCAGGCGGATCGCAAGTTTGAGACCAGAGGCAGTCTGAGTCTGAGTACTTTAGCAAGACCCTGTCTCAAAAAGTAAAAAAAAAAAATGGGCTGAGGGTGCAGCTCAGTGATGTAGCACTTGCAAAGGATGCAAGCGGGAGGCCATGGGTTCAACCCCCAGTACCGCAAAAAAAAAAAAAAAAAAAAAAACCCTTCTCTGATACCAAATTAGTTTCTAGATCTAACAGGCAAAGCTTAATCCAGGAGACAGATACAAATTCAAATCAAGAAGATGAGCCATGTGCCAAATAAATCAAGAGTACACATATATTTGTAATCACCAAGAATCTGAATCATAGCATTAAACATAGTGCTCAAACAGTTATTTTTCTTTTAGGGCCCTCTAGACTCAGCTCCATTCAGGTGTGGACTCAATTCTACTCTTCCAGCCATGTAAACCTAACTGAAGTTACATATTCTCTAAGTTCCAGTCTGTATATAGTAAATGTGGCATAATCATCTAGTTTCACAGGTTGTTCAGAAGACTCCTCAGAGATAATAATGTAAGTAAAATCGCTAACAAGGATTCTTGGCACACAGAGGAATTCATGTTAATTATAAACTTTCCCTTAACTTTGATTTTGGATGGAGTTTTGTGCTACAATGGCTTCAGAATTTTAAATGTAGGGAAGAAAGGATGTATTTTTGTTTCCTAATGTTACAATAAGATTTAAATTTAAAATAATAGATCCATTGAATTCTGTGATGGAAAGCTAAGCAATACAGAGATAACTGAAAAAAGCAACTTATATGCAACGTTGTTGTTAGGTGCCATCAAGTCGGTGCCCAACTCGTAGCAACCCTACATACAACAGGTGAAATACTGTTGTCAGTGCTTCTCTGCTGTTCATAGGGTTTTCAATGGCAAATTGATTTTTGGGAGTGGGTTGCCAGGTCCTTCTCCCAAGCCTACAGCACCTGGTGTTCCCAGGCGGTCTCCCATCCAAGTACTAACCAGGCCCTACCCTGCTTAGCTTCTGAGATCTGACAGGATTGGATGCCACAGGGCCACGGCTGCAGGCTTATATGCAATATGATCCTATTTATGACATATATTTTAAGTCTCCCAATGGTGGACTTAAAAATGACTCATTTTTTTTCTATACTTTTCTACAACGTTTGAATGTTGCATAAGGAGTATGTACTTGTACTACAATTTCCAATTGGAAACAAAAAACCTGATTGAAACCATACAAAATTTATCATTTAAGTCACCTTCAGAGAAAAATGTATTCTTACACACTTGGAAGGATGAATTTAGTGCTTTTTAAAAGATAAAACAAAAAAACATAGAGACCATGAATATTTTTTTCTTTTCTAAATAAATATGTAGTTCAGAGGAAATATTAAAGCCAAATATTAAAGCAAATAGATTCTCCCTAAATGAGGAAAATATAAAGGATGTAAGTACACTCCACTGGGTCAAGGATTTGTCATTTTTGTTTATTCACTACTGGAAGTACAGAGCAGGAACTTAATACGTGCTAAACAAATGGCTTTTTTAAAAGGTCTTGTTTACCCTTATACTAAATTTCATTGCCTTATTTCAAAGAATATTGGCTTATTTATCTTTAACAGCTAGTATATTATCTAACAAACAGCATTTGCTCATTCAATTATTTGTCAAAGGAAAAGCAAATTAAAACAAATAAGTAGTTTTAAAAATATCATTTCTGAAAGTGAAAAGTCAGTAAGAAGTGATAAGCATTACTCTAAAACACTATATTCATTCTGGACTATAATACCTACATACAGGATAAAAGTAGTCACATTAAAGAAATAGGGGCATGTTACCTTTCCTACAGTATGTCATGTCAAATTAGCAAACAATACTAACACTTATAAACAAAAATATATATAAAAGTACAAAGAGAATACGAAATTTGTATAAATTAATACTTTGATTCCATCAAAGCCTATGTGACATAAATCTATAAAATAGCTAAACCATAAAGCAAAAACTAAAAACAGCAGACCTACCTTGGGCCTCTTGGGCCTTCCAAGTAACTGCTTCTAGGAGGATCTGGAAGCAGTCCACCTGACCTCACTGGCATGTCCTTGGCTGTAGTGACTGACTGAGAGGAAGCAGCTGAAGATTCCCCAAGTGCTTGCTCAGATGAGAATGAACTATATGGCAGAGTAGACTTGCTCAGAGGAGGTTTAGAATTCATTTGTTCCGATTGTAATGGAGGGTGATAAGTTGATGGTGGGGCTGAACCAAAAGACACAGGTGTGGGAAGCAATGCTGGTCTAGGTTTCTCTGGAACCTGTGAGCTCTGAGAACTGGAGGCTGGTGGAACTGGGGCTGTTGCTAACTGAGGAGGTATCCCTTGCGGAACTCCAGGGGGAGGTATTCCTGGAGGAGGTGTGGCTGAAGACAATTGTGGGAGGGGAAGGACGGGTGGAGGTGCAGCTGAAGAGAGACTTGGTGGGGGAATGACTGGTGGTGGCCCTGCAGAAGAGAGGGAAGGTGGGGGAAGAACTGGTGGTGGCCCTGCTGAAGAGAGAGATGGAGGCATTCCTGGTGGGGGCACAGAGGTTGGTAGAGATGGTGGCATCACAGGTGGGGGCATGCCAGGTGGTGGCACAGTAGCAGGTAGGGCAGGGGGCATCACTGGTGGTGGCAATGATGGAGGCAATACTGGAGGGGGCATTGTTGGTAGGGGTGGAGGCATCTGAGAATATGGAACAAAAGGAGGTGGTATTGACATGTTCCCCATATACTGGTTCTTCATATTCTGAAATGAATTGACTTTCTCCTGGAGATAGGTTTGAGTGGCTTTCATATGTCCTTGCCACGTTTTCCACTGCTTCTCATACTCCTGAAGCTGATCTTTATGAGGATAGGAATGCAGCTGTTCTTCCCACAGCTGAAACTCTCGCTCCCATTCTTGGTAGAGATGTTGAAACTGTTGCTGCTGCATCTCATAATGCCGCAGCTGCACATCTACAGACATGGTCTGCAAATAAAGGGATAAAAATTAGTTAAAGACATTCATATAAGAGTCAATTGTAAGTTAAACCATTAATGAATAGAAGGTATGTGAACACATAGCAAATTGGAATACTAAAGATTCTGAGAGGCAAAGGATAAGCTTGCCACATCCTTTCAGTGATAACCACTTTTCTATCTTCCTTTGGCTTATTTCTATAACATCACAGAGTTGAAAAAAACTAGCCAAATATTAAAGCAAATAGCTATCTCAGTAACAATTAATGTTACTAAAGATCATTTTAACAACTTTAAAAAATAGTTGGGCACTGTGGTGACTACCTCTAATCCTAGCAATTCAGGAGGCTAAGGCAGGAGGATCAAGAGTTAGAGGCCAGAAGCAGCCTGCTTAACTTAGCAAGACCCTATCTTGAAATAAAATAAATAAAAAGGAGCAAGGGGTACTGATTAGTAGTAGCATATTCAAGGCTCTGGGTTCAACCTTCTAGTGTTGTAAAAAAAAGAAAAAAAGAAAAAGAAGGCAGGCAGGCAGGCAGGCAGGCAGGCAAAGTAAGAAAGAAAAGTAATCTATTACTATAGATCTAAATACACAAGATTATACCTCAAATGTACAAGATAAGAAAACATGTCACTTTGTCATTTATAGTATATTTGCTTAGGTTTTTTGTGGTGATTGCTTTTGGCTTTTTTGGTGGATTGAATGCTTGTCTATTAGTGTGGTAGTTTGTAGGCAAAACACAAATTAGTTTGTAGTCATGTGGTAAAAATGCCGGATTCTTAAATCCCTTACCATATGGCCCAGATTGACATGATTAGGAAACTCCATTCTCTCTATTCCTCCCCAAGAGACTCCACTGTACATATCCTTCCCCAAGACCCCAGGTAATGTGACAGGTAACTACTTGGGCATCCCTTGGGAAACATCTAATTGTCAACACTTGGTAGCTTTAGTTCTTCACACTCAGATCTCAGGAATTCAAATTCTTTACACATTTTTGGGACAACTTCCTACTTGCCAGTTATTGAAGAACTTGCCTGTATATGTGGTGGCTGCTGTATAACTTGCTGGTACTGCTGTAGGATCTGCTGTAACTGAGTGTGTTTCTGCATTATTCCCTGATACTGGAAGCCAACTCGATGTTGCTGGTGCTGCTGCCAGTGTGCTGCTGCAGCCTGCAACTGTTTCAACCTGGCATCTTCTTCTGGGTCCTCAGACTAAAATAAAAGAGGATACATTTTTATGTAAGTCATACAACAGCAAACAAACTAATATTTTGTAAGTATACTATAAAGTCTAGAATCTACAACTCAGGCTGAGTGAGAAAATTGTATTTAGATAAAAAATCCAGTCCTATCTACATTGTTATCATGGATACTAATACAAAAAAAGTTTATAAATTTCATAGCCCTTACTAGAATAATAATATCACTGGTTCCTTACTAGGACAATTATTTCCTCAACAGAAAGTGAACCTACAATTATAGCCCTTTTCACTCTATGAGAAAATTCTTTTTCTTTTTTCGCATCACTTTTCACCAATAGACTATAATATAATCATTATGGTTCAATAAAACTAGGAGAACAATGACCTTTGGATCAATGAGAGAACTTTCTATGTTGCATCACTATGCTACATGTGGCAAAGATGATTATATTTAATACTTCAAAAGCTCTATAAGATAGTTACTATTTAAATATGCCCATTTGCAGATGAGGAAATTGAAGCACAGAATGATTACCTAACTTGCTAAAAGTCACCATCTAGAAGGGGCAGTACTTTGACCATAGCATGGGCAGCTGACCCTAAAAACTGAAGCTCTTAACTACTGCCCTGTGTTGTCATTATGAACATACCTAAAAATTTCCCTTTTGTGCTGAGAGATACTCCATTCAGAAGAGTATCTAATACTTTACTTTCACCTAAACAAGAAAAAAAATCCTTTTCTAAATCTGGTACAGCTGACATCTGATTACTTTACAAGTTGAATTTTATGGGTACTTGAACACAAGAATATATTCATTTATGACAAAAGTACACATAAAGGAATCAGAAAAAAAAAACCTGAAATAGGAGAATATAACCCAAATAAGTATCAGAGTTTCACTACATACTAGCTATAAGGTTCCATAAACTTTGTGGGTTGATGAAAGTGTTGCTAGAAGTGATGTAAAGGATACATAATGGAAAAAGCCAATTCTGTCTTACTCTGTACCCCATCATCATTTACTAATAAAGGAAAAAAGAGACAGAGAAAGAAAAAAAAAAAAAAAAACTTAGTAAACACCAAACAATTACCTGGGGTTCCTCAGGTGGAAGAGGAGGTGGTGCTTCCTCATTTGGAGGTGGTAATGGGGGCTCCTCAGATGAAGGAGGTTCTGAAACTTGACTGGTGGCAGGCACTGTAACTTCTTCTTTTACTGGGTCTGGTGTATCCTTTGCTACGACTGGACCCTTTTTATGCCCCGGTAAATGCACTTTTGTCCTCTGCTGCAAACTAAGCAGGTGCTGCCGATACCAATACTGCTGCTGTTCCTATAAGAGAAACCATTTTTAAGCATTTTAATTGACAATCATGTATTTTTGCAACTTGGTGTTGACAAAGAGTTACATTTGTGTCTGTGCTCATATGTCTACATGTAAGAAAAAGTAAGCTGGATGGAAAAAGACAAATAAGTTAACAAGACTTTAACAATAGGATGGAGAAAAACTTCAGTTCCTCTTCCAAATTTATGCATTTAACAATATATAATATTGCATTTAAACTATGCATTTAAGTGTAATATGCATTTAAACAATATATAATAATTCAGCACACTTTACTCTTAAAATACATGCTTCTGTAGGTGAGTGCAGTCTTTTTAATAAATGGTCAGAGTAAATCCTTTTAACACACAGCTACTTGTTTTCAATCTGCCTTAGTTTGTCTATATTTATCCACAGGTGTCTTGTAATTAATGAACATAACCAAATAGTCCTACATTTTCCATCTTCACTCTTCTCTTAGGCACCTCCCTCTTTTGAACATCTATCATTAGTCTATCTGTGCAAACATAAATGAGAATATATTTGAAAATATTTTGTTTATTTTTTAAAAATCTCAAGTTTATCTTCAAAATTGTACAGTAACTTAATTTCCTTAATTATTTTGTGCTGTAATTTTTTAAAAGTACAAATAGTGCTAGAAAATAGATGGATGAGATGGGATTACACACTTGTAATCCCAGCAATTTGGGAGGCTGAGGCAGGAGGATTGTGAGTTTGAGGCCTACAGGCAGCCTGTGCAACTTGCTGAGACCTTGTCTCAAGTAAATAGGTAGACAGACAGACAGACAGACAGACAGACAGGTAAACACACAGACAGACAGACAGACAAGAGGGCAGACAGACAGATAAAGGGGTTGAGGGTATGGCTCAGTGATGGAGCACCTGCCATATGTTTTAGAGGCTCTGGGTTCAACCATCAAGTACTGCAAATAAAGAAATAAAATGGCCTCCAGGCACAGCTCTGAAGTACTGTCTAGTGTTCTAGGAGCAAAAAGGTGTGATAGGACTTACTGAGAAAATACGTATGTTCAATAAGCTTTACTTAGGCAAGGGTACTGTTGGCCATGACTTCAATATTAACGAATCAACAAAATTTATGAAATAAAGTGTCTTTTAAAAGAAAATACATACAAACAAGGTTATATACTGATGGGTTGATGAAAATGTGATCAGATGCTCATATTCTCTCTCTATTTCCCCCAGGAATAAAGGTCCAATATTCACTAACTCAGTGTTTGTGGCAACTTTAAACAATGTGAATACTTCAAATAAAGTAACTGCACAAATAAAGTAATAATTCATTAAATCAATTAAAAACTCACAACTCAGAAAATAGCCATAAGGTCTTCATTATCCTAGTATTCACTATATAATTCCCACAATTATAAGGTTGTATAAGGAAAAACAAAAGTTGTCAAAACACTAAAATATTCACTAAAGAACTGCCCTAGAGTTAGGTGCAGTGGCATATAATTGTAATCCCAGTGATTTGGGAGGTAGAGACAGGAGAATTGCAAGTTTGAGGCCAGAAGCAGCCTGAGTAACTTAGCAAGACCCTGTCAGAAAATAAAAAATTTAAAATGGGCTGGGAGTGCAGCTCAGTGGTAGAGTGCTTGCAAAGTATGTGTGAGGCCCTGGGTTCAGGCTCCCTGTACCGTTTAAAAAAAAAAACAAAACTGCCATAGATACTTCTACTATTCACAATAGTATATATTTGTACTACCATTAGAAGGATGTATGATTTTATGAAAGTGATGTTGGAGAATTTCAGAACTCATTACTGACAGTTGTGTATCAGACAAAAGTCCTATACCAGTTAACAACCAAACAACTTTACAAAAGAAACTACAAAAAGGAATGACCTGACGAACAAAGGCTGAAAAATAGCCCTGGGAAAAAATGGTAAGTCCCTAACATATGTTTTTAATATATCCAAAAAATAAAATAAAAGATGATAGATAAAGCTGTCAATACGGTTTGTCAAAAAATTATAACACAGAAAATCAATCTACACTTTATTCTTTGTGCATTCTAAAACTCAGCTATAATTTCATTTATAACAATCCCATTAAATATAAAATCTGCTTATTCTTATTCTTTTTTTTTTTTTTTTTGGCAGTACTAGGGGTCGAACCCAGGGCCTTGAGCCTGCATGCTTTGCAAGTGCTGGACCACTGAGCGGCACCCCCAGTCCATTTTTCTTACTTTTTGAGACAGGGTCTCGCTAAGTTACACAGACTGCCTCTGGTCTCGAATTTGCAATCCTCCCATCTCTGCCTCCCGAGCCGCTGGGATTATAGGCATGCACCACCACACCTGGCCTTATTCTTATTATTTTGCTCTTCGTTTTTCCAGATTGTGTCAGAATCAAATTTTTTACTTTTTATAATAAATTCTGTTCTCTGTGTTGAGTTCATTTTACTTGCTCATTTTCTAACTGAATTATCTTAGAGGAGAGATGTTTTCTGCTTTTCTTGCCCACTATATGGTGCTTTAGCATAGTGTTGGAGCACACAGTAGCATGTCTATTAATCAACTCACTCTCTAGCTCATTCATTTATACGACCTGGAACTTGTTCCAACCTATTGGTAAGAATAAGTTCCTCTAACTCCATTTTGAAGTTGGCCTATGTCTGTTTTTCTGTTTTGTGTAATTTTTAATTATCATACACATAATTATCAGCTCCCAGTATAAAATTACTTTTGCTATTCAACATAAAAAAACAGAACACTGATAATGATAGTCAAGAAGGTAATATTAAAACACTTCAAGCTGGACACAATGACACACCTATAATCCCAGCGACTCAGGAGGTGGAGACAGGAAAGTCCCAGATTAGAGGCCAGAGGCAGCCTGTATATTTTAGCAAGACCCTATTTCAAAAAAGTAAAAAAATAGGCTAGGAGTGTGGCTTAGTAGTAGAACGCTTGCAAAAGCATGCATGAGGCCCTTAGGTCCAACCCTCCGTACCACAAAATATAAAAGCAAAAACAAACAAACAAAAAATATTTTCAGAGCTTGGTATGGTGGCACACATCAGTAATCCTAGCTAGCCCTCAGGAGGTGGAGGCGGAAGGATTGTGAGTTTGAGGCCAGTCTGGAATTCATAGTAAGATCCTATCTCCAAAAACAAACAAACAAAAAAAACCTTGCTGGTGTTGTGACAAAGGCCTGTAATTCCAGCAACTCAGGAAGCTGAGGCAGGAAGACCACGAGTTCCAGGTCAGAGACAGCCTATGTAAGTTAGTGACACCTTCTCTCAAAAATTAAAAAAAAAAAAAAAAAAAAAAAGGCAGGGTTGGAGGTACAGCTCAGTGGTAGAGCACTTGCCTAATAAGCGCAAGGCCCTGGGTTCAACTCCTTAGTACTAAAAAAATAATTTTTCAACTTTTTCCATTATTTTCAGAAAATATGAAAATATTAATAGGCTTATCATTCACTTTAAAATATTACTAAATTCAGTTTCTTTCAAATAGCAGTTAAGAGTTTTCTTTGTTTTAGCTGCTTTATAAAGCATCAAAGATACAAAGATAGCAACTATCTTTCACAAGCTAGAAGCCACCTGTTACAGGTAGGAAGATCACACAGATCTAGATTCTTTATTAATTTGTACAACCTATTATCACACCTCCCATCTTTGCCTAGATCCAGTCCAGGATATAAGCCTTGTTAAGGGTTCAAATATTTGTTGATTCACTGACACTGAATCCTATAAACAGAAGCTAGATGTAGTTTAATCCTAGCACATTTTTGAAGGTCTACAAATGAATAATGACAACATCATTCAGAAATGTCCTTAATGATCCCAAGAGAGGGTGATTATCTCTGTTTTAGAAAGAAAAAGACATGCTTGGACTTGCTAATAACGACAGACTAGGAGCCAGTTCTTCTGAATGTCCCATCACATCAGATAACTCCATGTCATATGGGATACTGGTTCATAGGCAGAAAAAAATCATAGCATGTGTTACATTTAAAAATAGACTGAATGAAGGATTAGGGTTTTGTTGTTGTTTTTGCAGTACTGGGGTTCAAATCCCTTCATACATGCTATGCAATTGTTCTCCCATTAAGACAAATCCCCAGACCCTCTTTTACTTTTTAATATTTATTTATTTATGCCATACGTTGGGGCTGAACACAGGGCCTCACACTTACTTTGCAAGTACTCTATCACTGAGCTGCACCCCCAGCCTTTTTAAAAAATTTTTTATCTTGAAACACAGTCTCACTAAGTTACACGGGCTGTCTTTGGCCTTGAACTTGCGATCATTATGCCTCTGCTTCCCAAGAGTCGCTGAATGAAGGGATTTAAAAGATAAAGAATGCACCAGGCATCATGACACACACCTGTAAATAATCCCAGTAGTTCAAGAGACTGGGGCAGGAGAATCATGAGTTTGAGGCCAGAGGCAGGTTGTAGAATCTAGTGAGACTCTGTCTCAAAATAAAAAACAGAGGTTTGGAGGTGCATCTCAGTGGTGAAGTACTTGCTTAGCATGCATGAGGTCCTGGATTCAAGCCCCCAGTTTCCCCCAACACACACACACACACACACACACACACACACACACACACACACACACAAAATGCAAGAATTATTTGCCATAAATATCATTACTAACGAAGATGCTAATTTATTCAGGAAGCACATACTGACCACCTGCTACTGGCACAATAATGAATAAAGTACTAACTGATTTTCCAAGTAGGGAAATGTAAAGGAGGGTGTTTGTGTGTAATATTTTAAAGACTGATTTTGGTAGGTTACTTTTCCTATTCAGGTTGATTATCAGAAACTCCTGCAATACTGAATGTTCTATGTCTATATCTTAAAGCAAGGGGAGAAAAACCCAGTAAAATAATGAATTGGATTTCCATTTTAGAAATTTATTTAAACTATTTATTTTAATTTTTTTTCCTTTTTTGCAGTACTTGGAGGTTGAACCCAGGGCCTCGCACATACTTTGCAAGTGCTCTACTAGTGGGCTACACCTCTAGCCCATTTTTATTTTTTATTTTGAGGCAGGGTCTCTAGAATTCACAATCCTCCTGGGTCTGCCTCCCAAGTTGTTGGAATTACAGGCGTGCATCATTGCACCCAGCTTATTTTAAATGTTTCTGAAGTTCACATTCTACTCTAAGAAGTGGGGTCCCCAGGTAAATTTAGTCACCATTTTTTAAAAGAAGAAAAATGCTGGACTGGGCATCATCAAACAGGCCTAAATTGCCAGCGTGTGGGAGGTGGAGGCAGGAGGATTACAAATTCTACGCCAGCTTGGGCTGCATAGTGAGACCTTGTCTCAAAAATAAAAAAATAAATCAAAATTAGAACAGCAGTTTCTTTATTTTTCTTCTTCCATCTCCTGCCCTCATTCTCTCTCACTCCCCTTCAGTCAAAAACTGCGTTAAAGAGTTGTCTATACTCACCATCCCCATCCTCACCTTCCATCACTGCTCAAATCAATGCAATATGGCTTCAGTCACTATGAAACTGCTCCTGCCAAGGTCAACAATAATCTACATGTCAGTAAGTGCAAAAGATAACTTGAAATCTTTATCTTGCTTGACCTCTCAGCAGTACTTGACACAGCTGACTACTCCCTGCTCCTAGAGCTTCCCCCTTCATATGATGTGGCATTGCACTGTCTTGACTTTCTATCTACCTAATTTGGCCTTTCCTCTATTGGTTCCCTTATATATTGTGATTCTTTACCCTCTGTTCCTACCCTATACACACTCCTCAAGAGACTTCATCTACTTCTATATTTTCAAATTCCATTTTTATGCCAAAGACTCACCAGATTTTACTTCTAGACTCAAGACCTCTAACTTCCACCTGGACATCTCCATTCGGAAACTACGTCTCAAAGACTTTAAACTCAGTATGTTTAAAACATAACTCATTTTTTCCTCATTCTCAGATCTGGTCTTCTTCCACCTCTTCCTCCTCTAGGTTTTCCTATTTTAGTAAACAGGACCACTAGCTACCCAGCAGCCCATCCTGAAACCCACAAGTCATCTTTGATGCCTCCCTTGCCACAACTACTCAAGTAATCTCCAATTAGATTCTACAAATTAAATACTTCTGCAGTCTACCTACTTCACTCCATCTCTACTAACAGTATCCTAGTTTAGACCACAATTATCTCTTGCCTAGACTATAACAACTATTTTTTCCAAATCGCTCTTTCACCTTTCAAGCCCACTCTCTATACTGTAAGCAGAATAAGCATTCAAAAATGTCCATCTAGGGCTGGAGGAGTAGCTCACTGGTAGAGTGGTTCCCTAGCAGGCACAAGGCCCTGGGTTCAATCCCCAGTAGCATTAAAGTAAATTAAATAAAATGGAATGTCTGGGCACTGTGGCACATGCTTGTAATCCCAAGCAACTTGGGAGACTGAGGCAGGAGGACTGTGAGTGGAGGCAAGAGGGCTGAGCAACTTTCAGAGACCCTGTCTCAAAATAAAAAATGAAAATAAAAAAGGGGTTAGGGGTGCAGCTCAGTGGTGGAACATCCTGGGTTCAGTCCCCTAGTACCACAAAAAAATAAAATAAAAATAAAATAGAATGACAATCTATCATATATGCCTACATAAAACCCTTCAATGGCTTCCTAATACCCTTGGAATAAAGTCCTTAAAGGTCTTCCCTCATCAGTTTCACACCTACTATTCTCACCCTGAGCTTTCAAAGACCCTCACTGAAGTTAATTCTTTGAACTCTATCTGGTTAATTCCTGCATATTCTTAAAGTTTCACTTAAATATCATTTTACAAAATGAGGCCTCTTTAATTAGGTTAGAGAGCCCAGCTACATTCATTTAAAAAATATTTGTTCTTCACCTACTATGTGGTAAAATCCATGCAAGGCTCTGTAAATACAATGGTAATCTTAAAAAACAAACAAAATATCTTTTCAAATTCCTTATGGAATACTTTAGTGATACTTTATAATCCCACCGCACCATGTACTTCTACTTACTTATTAAATGCTGCCCACAATGGAATAACAAGTCAATAACAACAGGTACCATGTCTACCTTGTCCACCATTTCATCTCCAGTACTAAGCACAGTGCCTGGCACATATTTGTTAGTCAATAAATACTTGAACATTAAATAAATAACACCTCTAAAAACTATAATCAATGTCAACAACTGTACCTGAGTAATTTTGAAAATGAATCAAATCACAACCCATGAAGCACTACTATATACTTTACTTAGTCAATCCTAAAAGTGAATTCTTCAAAAAGAATATCCCATTAAATTATCAATGCTTTACTCAGAAAACTAGTTCATTAGCAAAAGCTTTTCTTTACAGAATTCCACATAGTAAGTGGTGAAGAAATGGCAGGAAAAAAAAATCATCATGTTGCAAATTCTAATGAAATAATTTATGCATGCAAAGACCATAAATGGATCAATCACTAGATGAACATTAGATGAAAGACTGATAGGGAGCCTTACAGCGGAGGGAACAGACTGTAACCACCTGAACTCATTAATCAATCTTAGCACCAGGAACAGTCAGACAACCTGGCACTGTGTACCTCATGATAGGATGCAAATGAAGTTCACAGCACCACATATGCATCTTGTTGTTGTTGTTGTTAGGTGCCGTCGAGTACATATGCACTACATTTGTCTAAAAAAAGGTGAACTTCTATCCAAGATGGTTTAGAGTTAACAGAGGAACAAGTCAAATGACACCATGAGACAGCAAAGCCAGAATGTGGGATGTTCTACAACTAATATAGACTTTTTATCAAATTCAATGGCATAAGGTAGCAACTGATCTAGAACAGGGGTGATAATCAAGGGCAATTTTGCCCTCCAGGATATATCTGGCAATGTCTGGAATATTTTTGGTTATTACCATTGGCAGTCCGCTACCGGCATCTATTGGGTACTAGAGATACTCATAACCATCCCAAAATTCACAGGACAAACCTCTCATAACAAAGAATTATCCTGTCCCAAATGTTTACAGTGCTGAGGTGAAAAACCTTCATCTATATTAAGAATCTTCTGTGTGCCCTGTTCGGATTCTGATTTGAGCAAACAAACAAAACTTTACTGAGTTAATCTGGAGAATTTTAACATGGATAATATCAAGGAATTATTTTTCTATTAGTATGATGAGACAATAGAGGAAAGCTGAATGGACTGGGTATATGATGATACCAAGAAACTGTTACCTTTTTTTAGGTGTTATAATGTGTTTACCCAAGAAAGATCCTGTTTTTTTAAGAGGTACCTATTAAAGATTGTAGGGATGAGGGTTGGGAATGTAGCTCAGTGATAGTCTGCTTGCCTGGCACATGCAAGGCCCTGCATTTGATCTGCAACATTACAAAAAAAGAAAGGAAAAGAAAAGTAGGGATGACATAAGATCTAAGATTTGCTTTAAAATATTTCAGCTGCAACAATAAAAATGGCCTAGGCAAAATTTCAGTAACACAGCAAAATCTTAATAGCTATGGAATTTGAATGATGGGGATTCATGACATTTTCTCTGATTTTATGCTTAAAATCTTTCACCATAAAAAAAGTTTTAATGAGCTGGGCATGGTGGTGCGCACCTGTAATCCCAGCAGATCTGGAGGCAGGGGCAGGAGGACTGCTGGTTCAAAGCCAGAGGCAACTTGCATAACTTGGCGAGACCCTGTCTCCAGATAGAAGAGTAAAAATAAAATGGAGTGAGGGTGTAGCTCAGTGGTAGAACACTTGTAAAGCATGTGTGAGGCCCTGGTTTCAACCCCCTAGTACAGAAAAAAAAAAAAGAAAAGTTTTAATGACATATCCAAAATTAAAGTATGAATGAAAAAATATGCAGAAGGGTAAGAGATTGGCACTGGTTTAAAGAAATGTTCATCAACTAATAAACCGAAGTATCCTAAGTCTAGAGGATGACAACTCTTGAACTGTACTCAACAAATCTTTGTAGAGGGCCTACAAGTTGCAAGGCACTGTCCTAGGTGCTGCAGAAGATTAAAAAGATAAGCAAGACAGTCTTTGTCTGAAAGGGACTGACAATCTGAAGAACAGGACCAAATCACATGGGTGTGCACATGTATGGCTCCTGGAGACCTGATATTTGAGAGGTACCCTGAAAGCAATACAACTTTAAGAGGAAGCTGGGATGAACTCTAGACGGAGAGGTGAGAAAGCCACAAACATACAGGCCCTTCTTGATCTGATCCACGCATAGGTCTCAAGCTTTACCTTTCACCACTTTCTTTCTGCCTCTCACTAAGAATTGTAGGCATTGAATAGTCAAGCACTGAAAGAAGTTTATTACAGACAAGGCTATAAAGACAGAAAGGCAAAAGCAGTGTTCATAGTAAGTATTTAAATTAAGGCCAGTCTGACACATATACACCTCCAAAAAAAGCCAAAATTAGAAATCATTTGTTTCTCCTAAAGCCAGAAAAAGTCTGGTAGAGATGAGGATATAAACATCATGTCTTGCCTTATACTAACTCTGAGAGAGTTTGACAATAAAAACACTTCAAACTTCAGAGAACAGAGTATTTTTTCTTTTTTTAAGACAAGAGTCTCACTATATAGCCCAGGCTGGCCTCAAACTCCCAATCCTCCTACCTAAACCTCTGTCTTGCTGGGATTACAGGTGTGCACCACCATGCCCAGCAAGGGGACAGAAATTCTATCTCCATAATAGAGCAACGTGGAAGAAATAACCTGATGAGGTGGTACAAATTTGGTGTAAGCCAGGAGAATCACTTGTTCTACTGTTTTTATCCCTATATCTCAAATACAGAACTTACTTCTGTCCTTAATTTCTAGTACCATGCCACAGTAAAACTATAATGCTATATCCTTGTCTTTTGGAATCTTTTGTAAATCACAAGATTCTGTTTTTCCCTTAGTGAACCAAGGTAGATCAATAGTTGCCAAGTGTCTATTTCAATAAATCACAATAAATGATCTATCCTATTGTTTTATTTATTTATGAAACAAGGTCTCACTATAAAGCCCAGGCTGGCCTTGAACTTGCAATCCTCCTGCCTCAGCCACCCTGGTACTGGGAAACAGGCATGTGCCCCCATGTCCAATTTATATTCCGCTTTCTTCCCTGCTAAAGAGGAATGCATTTACTCCTGCTATCCTGTCAGCCTTTGACTGTTCTATGGGACATGTCACTTCAAACATGTTTACAGGGATGGATTTTAAGGACACCAGATTCTAAGGCTATCAGTTTGGAGGGAATAGTAACAATTAAATGTAGCAAACTGATCATGTCTTGAAACTATCTTCAAGTAAAGGAAGAAAAGCATATATGGGTCAATTCCTAAAACAGACCAATAGACTAAAGGATCAAATATCTAGAAACCTATGTTTTCCATGGCCTGCAGCTGTAGCACTGTGGCAACTGATCCCATCAGATCTCGGAAGCTAAGCAGGGCTGGGCCTGCTTAGTACTTAGATGGGAGACCACCTGGGAACACCAGATACTGTAGGCTTGGGAGAAGGATCTGGTAACCTGCTCCCAAAAAATCAATCCACCATTGAAAACCCTATGAATAGCAGAGAAGCACTGACAAAGTGTTTTGCCTGTTGTCTGTAGGGTCACTATGAGTCGGATACCGACTCGATGGCACCTAACAACAATCTAGTATGTTTTCCATATGCACTTACAGGCATAATTAGGATGCTCCTGATAAAACCAGACTTTTATCCTTTGTTTGCTGAGAATTTTTTGTGCTTGGGAGAAGAATCCAGGTCTTGCACATGCTAGGCAAGTGCTCTACTACTGAGCTACACCTGCTCCTTTTTGTTTGGGAGCAGGGTCCAAGTTGTGCAGACTAACTTTGGACTGGAACCTATGATCATACTCCCTCAGCCTCCCAAATCACTGGGATTATAGGTGGGCCACCATGTCACCTGGCTACTGAGATGTTTTAATTCAGAAAACTGACAGCTATCCCAGTCCCCTAAATCATTATTTATTTATTTTTAAAAGAAGATAAGTGCTAGGTGTTTTGGTGCCTAGCTGTAATACTAGCACTTAGGAAGCTGAGGCAGGAAGATCTAGAGTTTGAAGTCAGCCTGGGCTACACAAGACTGTTACAAAACAAAACAAAACAAGTTAATTGGTCATAAAGTTTATATGCATTTAAGTGTCAAGAAGTTTCCTTTATGCTACCTCTCAAATGGAAATTTTAGTTTAAAATACAATTTTAAAGCAAAGCTCTCTGCAACAAAATCTAGGAGGATGGTGAAAGGAAACCAAGGCAGATCCCACTACAGCATGATGTCTGGACACATCTTCAAACAGTTCTTCTAGTGATCCACGTTTAGCTAATTAAAAAGCTGTCAGGCCTCCAACTCTAAAGGAACTGAGTGTAAATGAGCTAGCCATTGTGTGTAGGAATTAGGCAAGGCACTCACTGGTTAAAGCCGCGAGGCCTGCTCACTTAGGGCCTTCTAGATGAAAGATCCGGCCCAGGCATATGATTTCTTACCTGTGGAGTCATGGTAGAAGGATCCGGCTCAGGAGCAGCTTGCTGCTGTTCGGCACTCTTGTTCTTGGCCCCACTTTCCAAAGGCTCTTGTTGAACAGTTGTCTTATTCCCAGAGGGGACAGACGATGATGGTAGTAGCTGGGATTTAGAATGGCCCTGAGAGGGTCGGGAAGGAGATGCCTGAGAAGGGGGCAAGTAGGACTGGGAATGGCTCAAATAGGATTGGGAGGTGGAAGACGAGGAAGAATAAGAAGGGGTGGGCGCCAGGTAGGACTGGGAAGGAGGGGACTGGGAAGGGGACGGCTGAGCAGGAGGAAGGTAGGGTTGAGACGACGATGGCGGGTAGTACGAGGGCGGTGGCTGAGGCGGGGGCATATACGATTGAGATGGGGGAATATAGGTCCCCGGCGGGACAGGAGGAGATTCAGGGGGGGAATCCAGCTCCATTGGAACCAAACCAGGAGGCCCATCTCGTTGGTGGTGGAGCATCTGGTGTTTGTACTGCTGCTGCTTCTGATAGCTGAGGGCAGGTCCAGGTGGCGGGGGCATCGGTGGCGGCGGCGGCTGCCAGTCTCCATAGCCACCCCCCGACATCACCGGCGGAGGCGGCAGCGGGGGCGGAGGAAGGTGGTGGGGCTGGAGCACGCACTGCATTTGCTTCTGATGCATCTGCTGCAGCTGCTGGAGCTGCGCCAGGTGCTGCTCTCGGAAGCTCATGAAGCCCGAAGAGGAGGGGGCCGCGGGAGTCGTCGAGCTCGAGTACCCGGGCCCTGGCGAGGCCTCAGGAAGCGCCACCGGCGGCGGCGGCGGGACCGGCGGCGGCGGATAGTGGCTGCTGCCGCCATACCGGCCCCAGTTCGAGTACATATCGGAAAAGAAGGCGCAGAGTTCGTCCTGGCGCCGTTATACGTCGCAACCGACCTCCAGGAGCCGCGGCGACGACAGCGACAGCCGGAACTCGCGGCGGCTACAGGCCCCGGAGCGTGTAAACGGAGCGCGCCAGTGCGCCGGCGCTACCAAGCTGGGCCCGCGACCGGGAAGGCGGGGATGGTACTGGGTCGACTACGCCTGCGCAGTAGCACCGAGACGAGAACAAAGGCGAGATAGACTGGCCCATTGCTTGGCGACTCGCGGTTGCCATCTCTCTTCAAGTCTGGATTATGCAGGCCGGAGTCGAATGTTGTCATAGAATCGAGGAACCATAGAGTCTCACAGCCGAAGGGGGTGGTAGAGATCCTGTCGCTGTACGGGTTCATTTTTGAATGAGGGGGGGAAAACATTCTATTGACAATAGTAACAATCGCAACAACAAAAACCATAAAACAACAAGAAATAACTAATGATAAATATATAGAACGTATATGAAGAAAACTGCAGAATCATATCTGAGGATAAAATGATTGATAGTCTTCAAATAATGGCTTTCCTTGGTCCTGAGTGAAAAGAGGAAAAATTGTGAAGATGTCAGATTTTCCCAAATTAAATGAATAAACTTAACTCATTCTACCCAACAGTCCAATTGAGGACAAAACTGTGAAGAATAAAAATGTATTTTGAAGGCCGAATGTAAGACTGCACCAGTTCCTGGAGGCATATAATAGGTAACATCTGCAGGTATTGTAAAAGGAGAGAACAAAGAATTGTTTAGATTATCTAAACATACTAAAAAGAAAATCTATGTTGGAAAATTCTCAGAGCTAAAGCAAAGACGGAGGGGGGGAATACAGAGACTGTCTAGAAAAGTCAAGCTAAAAGATATTTTTCCAAAAATCTTTCAGCATGATACTAATGGCTTGAGTGAATCACTGAAAAGCATAGATGGTACATTGAATTCTGGAGGAAAAAAGTTATCTATGAAAATATTAAGTGTGTCACTATGTCAGTTGTATACAGCTTGAAGATGTGACCTTGCTTTTATCTTAGCAACCCAGATTTTCACCCTGCTCAGGAGGTGAATGTGTGTGGAAAATGGAACAGCTAGTTATCCTTCAGAATGAAGAGCTTCTATTCTCAAATAGGAATTTAGTTGTGTTGCTTTTAACATTTTATTGAAGTATAACATATACACAAAATGATGTATCATAAATATACACCATAGTGAGTTTTCACAAATCAATCACATTCGTCCTAGATCAAGAAACAGAATATTACCCAATCCAGAAATTCAAGTTAGTTGTATTTTTAATATTTTGGATTGAAATTCTTTTGAAAAATATAAACATTAATTTACTACAGTAGTAAAGGAGAAAAATCATATGACCCTCTTATTAGATGCATAAAAAGAATTTAATCAATTTCAAATTAAAATTTCATGAATTTAAAAAAATTTAGTACAGTATTATGATTCGGATCTTAAACGTTTCCCAGAGCCCCAAATGTTAAAATTAGGTAGCCATCTTCTGGTGCTATTGGGGTGGGGGAGTGGAACCTTTAGGAGTGGGACTAGTGGGAGGAAGTTAAATCATTGGGGGTGTGCCCTGGAAGGGGATGTTGTGCTCCTGGCCCATTCCTCTTTCTCTTTCCTTCTTGGCTACTATGAGTGAACAAACCTCTTTTGCCATACACCCCTAACAGGATATATTGTGCTGTCACAGGCTCAAAGAAGCAGGGCCCAGTGACCATGGACCTTAGAAACCGTGATCCAAAACAAATCTTTCCTCACTTTAAGTTGATTTATCTTAGGTGTTTGTTACAGCAACAGAAGACTAACACATTTGCTGTTGTTAGGTGCCATCAAGTCAAGTCTGAATCATTGTACAACAGAACAAAACACTCCCCAATACTGTGCCCAGCACTGTGTCAGTGCTCCTCTGCTATTCATAGGGTTTTCAATGGCTGATTGTTTTTTGGGATTGCTTGGGGAGTGGATTGCCTTCTTCCATTTTTGTGGGGATGGGGATCAAACCCAGGGCCTCAGAAAGCACAGAGCAGCACTTTACCATCTGAGCTAATGTGTTTTTTTTTTTGTTGTTTTTTCGGTACTGGGGGTTGAACCCAGGGCCTTGTGCTTGCATGCTTTACAAGTACTGTACCACTGAGCTGTATCCCCAGCCCATTTTTTTACTTTTTGAGACAGGGTCTCACTAAATTACGCAGACTGCCTCTGGTCTCAAACTTGCGATCCTCCTGCCTCCACCTCCCGAGCCGCTGGGATTACATGCATACACCACCACACCTGGCTTGAAACTTCCTTGATCTTGTAAAGAGTATTTACTAAAACACTATAGCAGGCAACACCCTTAAATGGTGAAAAATTGAAAGTTTTCCTACTAAGACCAAGAACAGACATCTATGGTAATCACATTTGTGATGAGTTGAATTTTGTCCCCGCTGGAGAGACATTGAAGTTAGGTACCCAGTACCTAAGAATGTGACCTTATTTAGAAATAGGGTAAGTTACAGGTGAAGTCACACTAGAACAGACTTGGCTCCTAATGCACTGTAACTGGGGATCTTATAATAAAATGAGCATGTGAAGACACAGAGACATGGGCAGAGAATGGCATTATCCATTGGAAGTCAATAATCCCCTTTCATATGTACACACACACACACACACACACCTACCTCCTATTGGTTCTGTCTCTCTGGAGAACCCTTACTTATATAGATAGTATGAAGGGGTCAAAAAAGGAGCTTCTGGTAATGTTTATTTCTTAATCTGGGTGCCAATTACACAACTAAGTTCAGTTTTTGAAAAATCTTTCATGCTAGACCACTTATGATTTATGCACTTTTCTGTTTGTATGTTTTCATGCAATAAAAGTATCTTCACATAAGGGTTGAATGATGGCAGTTCAAATGAATGTTTACTCCATAATTGAATTTACATATAGTTCAAAAATGCCTGCAGCTGTAGCCCTGTGACACCCGATCCCATCAGATCTCGGAAGCTAAGCAGGGTCAGGCCTGGTTAGTACCTGGATGGGAGACTGCCTGGGAACACCAAAAGCTGTAGGCTTGGGAGAAGGACCAGGCAACCCCCTCCCAAAATCAATCTGCCATTGAAAACCCTATGAACAGCAGAGAAACACTGACAATAGTGTTTCCCCTGTTGTACAGAGGGTCGCTAGGAGTCGGATACTGACTCGACGGCACCTAACAACAACAACATAGTTCAAAAATAGACAAAATGGAATTAAAATGTTAGAAGTAAAGGTAGAGCTGAGTGCAGTGGTAAATGTTTGTAATCATAGCAACTCGGAGGGGAGCAGAGGCAGGAGAATCATGAGTTCAAGGCCAGAGGCAGCCTGTGTAACTTAGTGAGAGCCTGTCTCAAGATAAAAAAAAGGGGGGGGGGCTAGAGATGCAACTCAGAGGTAGAGTGCTTGCAAAGTGTGCACAAGGCCTTGGGTTCAGCTTCTCAGCACTAAAAAAAAAATAGAAAAAAAAAAAGGAAAGGTAGTATTTAGTTGTCTTTGGGAGATATAAAAAAAAGAGTAGAGACTAGTAGAGGCACAATTAGGATTTCTGAGATGATGACAATGTTCTGTTTCTTGAATCAAGTGGTAATTTCACAAGTAGTTGCTTTGTTGAAACTTATGGAGCTGTACATTTATGCTTTCTGTTTTCCTGTGTATATGCTCTACTTCACAGTTAAAAATAAAACTAAAAACAAAGGTGCGAAGGAGAAGAAAAGTTATGGTAGTAGGAAACAAAGAAATATAAGATTCAATAGAGGAAAGTGGAAAGCTTTCTTTTTGCCTTTCCTTCTTTGCCTACTAGGTTCTAGCTGTCCAGGCCTCCACCCAGAACTTTTCCTCAATACAAGAGGCCTTTCAGCACCTACTTGGGAGAGAGCACCACTGTCCAATCAGGCCCTTTCACATTTCTCTCACTGTTTCAAGACAAACTTAGGTATTGTTCTAGAAGCTCTGGGGATCTAATCCCATAGATTCTTAAGCTCAGGCAACTAACATATGGCAGGCCACTCAAAGCCTCTACTTTATACAATTATTTTCAAAAATCATAACCATCTTTATTATACAGAACCCCTATCTCTAAAAAAAAGTAAAAGAAGCCTCAAGTATAATGTTCTTCTCATGACATGTTAGGAACATTGACTTCACATTACAAAACCAACCCAGGCCCATTTTTAGAGAATAATTTCACTAATTTAGAATGCAAAAAGTAACGAAAGTAAAATTAAAATTGAAGTAACATGAGTGAAGCACAGTACTCAAGACTTTATGTGGGAAACCCCAAGGGATGTCAGCAGTTGTTAGTGCTGTCAATGTTGACTACCAGGAGTCTTCTCTGGACCAAGTTTCTACCCTAGCAGCATTTCTTTCTTGCTATATTTCATCTTGTTACTAGGGAGAACCATGAGGAGAAGTTGGCATTTGATTGGTGAGTGGTTCAACACTATATTCTGATTGGCTGGTGGCTTGCATACCATTTTGTGGAATAAAAATCCCTACTAGCTGGCTGTGAATGTTGCGCAGCGGTAGATCTCCTGCTTAGCATGCACAAGGCAAGAGTTTGTTCCCTAACATCGAAAAAAAAGTCCTTACAAGCTAGCCCTTTAAATTTAGATTGTTCTAAACAGTAGGATCTGTAGGCAGATTATCTGCTATGGGGCCTATACACCTTTGGGCAAGCATTTCTCCAGAATTCTGGATGGCAATGTCTAGACTCAAGAGTAACCTGGTCTTATGTAACCTTAACAATTTAAGCGCTTCTTCCCCTTCCTATCACCATGGAGTCACATTCCCAGTTTATCCTGAAGAAACTCATAGGTGTTCATAAGTAATCTTAATTGCCATGTGGTCATTCCTTCCAACCATTCCTCATGGATCTGCACAGTTTAGGAGAGCCTGGAATTGGATCTAGCCATAGCAACAGCTAAAACGTGAAAAGAAATCTATTGAAAAGATATTGTGAAATCACAAAATATACAGAAAGATCAGATGTTTCTTAGTCTAGGAGCAAGAAAAAGCCAGGGCAGGAGCATTCTACCATCAAAGCTTTGGATGCTGGAAGAAACAAGGTTCAACTCTTTTTTCTTGTTTCCTTAAGCTACTAACTGCTTTCTCAGATATTGGGTGATTAGAGGAAAGTTCTAGGAGAAGGGGCTCCCTTCAGCTTCTATAATGAGAGGCTAGACATTCTGATCTAAATTCTAATACACAGAATTGGGGAAAATGTAACTCCAAGTATGGGAGGGGACCTGGATACTAGTAGGAAGGAGGAGTGTATGTGAGCAAACAAAAACAACAAATATCCACCACCCTGGGAAAAAGGGCCTCCATCATTGGGCAAATGTGCTCAGAGACAGGGCATAAAAAGGAATTTAGAAAATCGATCAGATGCAAAAAGAACATAACCAAGATCTTGAGAAAGAATCAAACACCAGCTTTCAGAGCAAGGGTAAATTGCAAGTGGCTTTAAAACTGAAGGATTGCTATACTAAATAGAATACAATCTAAGCTGCATTAATAATGAGACACTAAAGTCTGATGGCTTAAGAAAAATGAAAGTTTATTTCTCACTTAAAGAACAGTTTAGAGATAAGCAGTCCAAAGCTGTCACCTTCAACTAAAGCTTCCAACTCTGGGTTCAAGGTGGCTACTTTGGCTCGTACTGTCAAGTCATTGCATCTAGCAAATGGGGAAATAGATTGGTTTAGGGGAATAAATCTTTCTTTTTAAATGTGATCCTGAGGATCAAACCCAGGACCTCATGCTATGAAAGTGCTCTACCAGTGAGCTACAACCCTAGTCCAGATGCATACCTCTCAAGCAAGATGCTTCTTAAGGTCATGACCCAGCAGAGATACACACTATTTTTGGTCATGTCCTATTGGCTACAGCTTGGTTGGTTGGTCACATATGCTGCAAAGAAGGCTGGGAAATAAAGTCTCTACCTGAGAAATCCTTGTAAAACCCATGAAATCTATTATTAAAGGAAATGCAGAGCCGCTGGTAGTATTGACCACATTGACAATATCAAGTTCTAAGGAGGATGTGGAGCAACAGGAACTCTCGTGGACTGTAATGCGAGTACAAATATATACTTTTTCCTGTGTGTATAGTACTTAAGGGTTGAACATAGAGTCTCACAAATACTTTGCAAGTGCTCTACCACTGGGCTGCACCTCCAGCCCATTTTTTTATTCTTCATTTTTGAGTTGGGATCTTGCTAAGTTACAGAGGCTGCTTCTGGCTTTAAACTTTTGATCTCTTGCCTTGGCCTCCAGAGTCACAGGGATTACAGATTTACAACACCACTTCAGGCAAATAATATACTTAAGCAGTCATTTGGCAATATCTGATATAACCAAAGGTGCACAATGACTTGTTTTTGTTGTTAGGTGCTATTGAGTCAGAGTCAACTCATAGCTACCCTATGTACAATAGAACAAAACATTACTCAACACTGTGTCGTGCACATGATCTTTTTGCTTGAGCCCATTGTTGCAGACACTATGTTTCTTCTCATCTTGAGTTGTGCCACATCAGTAAAAGGAGGTCCCAGAGACTTTATTCCCATCATTAAGACTGACTCTACTTTGAGGGAGCAACTCTTTTCCAGTCATTTCTTAAATGCCTTCCAGCCTGGGGTCTCAGTTTCCAGCACTATATTTGACAGTGCTTCTCTCCTATTCATAGGGCTGTCAATCGCTAATTGTTTCAGAAGTGGGCTGCTATCCTTCTCCCTAGTCTTAGTCTGGAAGCTCTGGTGAAACCTGTGCACCATGGTGGCCCTGATGGTATCTGAAATACCAGTAGCATAGCTTTCAGTATCATAGCAACACATAAACCCCTACAGCATGAACAGCTGATAGATACATGAGGGTACAATGACTTAGAGATACTTAAATATATTTAAAAGTATATACACACACCTACACAGAGGAATGTAGAAGAATGCTGGCCTGTTTGTAACAGCAACAAGTGGAAACAATGTAAATGACCATCTATACGAGAATAAATACACTGGTATTCACACAATACATAATACATCAATGAAGTAAGTTAGTGAACTACAATTATACATATCAATGTGCATGCATTTCCTTATTGTTTAAAGGAGACTGAGTTAAGAGCCTTCTACTTGCACTGAAAACATTGTAACTGAAACCTGGAGATATATTGTTACTAATTTATCTGTTTATTCATTCATTTATTTTTGCTGTGCTGAGAACTGAGCCTAGGACCTTGTACATGCCAGTATAACTCAGCAAAAAAGAGAAAGTCACAAAAGACCAAATGCACTGGGTATATACTCCAAAGAATTGATAACAGATGTTTTAACATCCATGTTCACAAAGCATGATTTATAATGGCCAAAAGGTGGAAGCAACTCAAGTGTCCATTGATGAATGATTGGATAAATAAAATGTGAGATAAACATATAATAGAATATTATTCAGCCTCAAATGGAAAGAAATTCTGACACATGCTACATGGACGAATCTTGAAAACATTACACTAAGTAAAATAATAATTGTCACAAACTCACAAATGTTGTATGATTCCATTTATATGAATTACCTAGAACAATAAAATTCATAGAGGCAGAAAGTAGGATTGCAATTGACAGGAGCTAGGAAGATGGGAAATTATTGTTTAACAGGTATAGTTTCTGTTTGGAAAAATTTAAAAAGTTCTGGAGATGGGTAGTAGGGGTGACTGTTCCACAAAAACATGAATGTACTGAAAGCCACAGAACTGTATGCTTTATAATGATTAAAATGAGCTGGGCATGGTGGCACACACCTGTAATCTCAGCATTAGGAGTCAGAGGCAGGAAGATTGTGACTTCAAGGCCAGCCTGGGTTATGCAGTGAGACCCTGTCTCAAAAAGACAAAGTCTGGGGACGTAACTCATTAGTAGAGCACTTGCCTAGCAAGTGCAAAGTCCTCAATTTGTTATCAACCACCACAAAACCTAAAGATTAAAATAGTGGGCCACAGGTAAAGCTCAGTGCTAGAGTCCTTGCCCAGTATGTGCAAGCCCCTACATTTTGATCCCTAACAGTGGAAAAAAAGTTATGATGGTAAATTTCATGTTATGTTATATTTAACTATGGCCTGCAGTTGTACCACTGCGATGTCCAATCCCGTCAGATCTCAGAAGCTAAGCAGGATCAGACCTGGTTAGTACTTGGATGGGAGACCACCTGGGAACACCAGATGCTATAGGCATGGGAGAAGGACCTGGCAACCCACTCCCAAAAACCAATCAGCCATTGAAAACCCTATGAATACCAGAGAAGCACAATAGTGTTTTATTTGTTGTACATAGGGTGGCTATGAGTCGGACACTGACATGACAGCACCTAACAACAACAACAACAACAACAACATATTTAACTACAATTCAAAAGACTAAGTGCAGCGTAATTTGATTTGTAGGCAATGCAAAAAAACAAACAAACAACAACAACAACAAAAAACCCATACATGGTATTTTTGTCAAGATATACAGGGCAGGGAACATAGCTCAGTTGTAGAATACTTGTCTAACATGTCCAAGGCCTGGGTTCAATATTCAGTACTGAAAAAAAAAAAGGTGGGGGGAGCTAGACATAATGAAAATAAAGAGCATGACAAATTATAAAGCCCAGGATAGTGGTTACCTCAGATGTGGGGTAAGTCAAGGGAAAGAAATATAATCAGGAAGGATTACCTGGAAACCCTCAAAATTATGAGTAAAAATCTTTTTCTGACATCAAGGAATGGGTATGAGGATGTTCATTTTAGCATTATTCTTTATACCTTAAATATATCTTATATATGCAATATTTTATATTATCTGCCTATATTGCACAATATTTCATACATTCAAAAGTATACACACATAAAAAGTATGCCTTTCAATATATGAAATATTGTACAATTTTACATGAAAAAATTGGAGAATGGAAATAAGTAGGTTGGTTGAGGAAAAATTTGAAAAACTACTTGCAAGACATTTTTCTATACTCGGAAATATGGCTCCAATTTGTGTAATGAATACTATTATATGTTTTCAGAACATCCATTTCTTTCCTTCTTAGTAAAATCCCAACTTTTCTCATCTCCATATCTTCCCCTACATACCATATGCCATTCAGAAAAAGTTGACTATCTACAGCTCCAGAGTATGTCCCAATTAGTCAATTGTGGTAATATCATTCTTCTTGAGATTTATTTGTTCAAAGACTCTGGATTAGCCTAAGTAGTATATGGCATTTCTCTAACTGTCCAAAGGTTGGCATCTGCCCACACCTGGTACAATCACACTAAAGGGAAGAGTTTTTATTTCATGCTTGGGAATGTTGCTTCAATCACTATAGCTACCTGAGGGCCATTAAGAAAGTCAACCTGATGACAAGTCTAACGGGAGAAGGTCAGAACTGAGGGAGATGGAGCTGCAACCTGATCACACCGTGCACAAAGCTGCACTACCTTTGAGATTCATGTTGCTCAAGGTGCATTTCCTTATTGTTTAAGGTAAACTGAGTTAAGATTTTTCTACTTGCACTGAAAATATTCTAACTGAAACCTGGAGATATATTATTATTTGTTTATTCATTCACTTATTTTTTGCTATGCTGAGGATTGAGCCTAGGACCTTGTGCATGCCAGATCTATTAGTCAGCTCATGTGTCACTGTGGGAGAGTGTGACAAAAACAAACTTATGTGAGGAATGATTCATTGGATGTCACAAGCAGAGGATTTTAGTCCATAGAGTCAGGGCAGGCTGGCAGTGGAGCAGGCATGACAGCCTGTGTCACAGAACCTCACATATTGGTGATCAGGAAGCAGAGAGAGAGCTACCAGAACTAGAGGTCAGAGAGAGGTAGAGAGAGCTACCAGAACTAGGAAGCCCTCCAACAGCCCATTCTGAGGGACCCACTTCTTCAAAGATAGGCCCTACCTCCTAAAGTTCCATAGCCTTTCAGGACAGTGGCCCCAGCTGGGGACCAAACATTCAAACACATGACCTTTGGGGGGACATTTTATATTTAAATCATAACACCAAGCAAGCACTGTACTACTGAGTCACACCCTAGTCCTGGATATTCTAAGGATACTTATGGAAACAGTAATCTCAGATGCACAATTGGGCCCTACAGAAACTCAGGAACCCCACTATACACCCCAAGAGGGCTTGCATATGTAGATTTCACAGATATTGGAATGTAGTTCTGGAACTGGGTGGTATCTGTTAGCATTTGGATCTGAAGCGACCCCCACCCCAAGCTCATATATTGAGGGCTTGGTCTTAGCTAGTGGGAGCTGTTGCAATATTATAAGAGGTGGAGACTGGTGGAAGGAAACAAATTCACTGGGGGTGTGCCCTTGAATGATACCTTTTGTTTCTGGCCCATTCTCTCTTTTTGTCTTTCTCTCTCCTCTCTCTGCCTCTCCCTCTCCCTTTGCTTTTATTTCTCCCTCTCTCCCTCTCTGTCTCTCTGCTTCTTGGCTGCTTTGAGGTGAGCAGCAGCCTCTGTCTCACGCTTCCACTGCAGTGATGCTCTACCTCACAACAGGTGTGAAAACAATGCAGCCAAATGACATAGACCAAATTTCTGAAACCATGAGCAATAATAAGTCTTTCCTCCTTTTCTTTTTCTTTTGCAGTATTAGGAGGTTGAACCCAGGGCCTCTTCATCCCAGCCCGTTTATTACATTTTATTTTGAGACAGGGTCTAGTGAGACCCTGTTAGCGAAATTACTCAGGGTGCCTTGGGTCTCAAATTCACAATTCTCCTACTTTAGTCTCCCGAATACTGGGATTGCAGGTGTGTGCCATGGTGCCTGGTTTGTATCATTTATTTTTTTCACCAAATTTTTATTTTGAAAAATTATAAGCCCTTAGGTGCATTGTTTGTTAATGTTTTTCTGCATTTTCCTCTCTTTCTTTATTATCCATTTATCTTATCTGTCTATCCCCAAACCATTTAAGAGTTATTGTTGTTATTGTTGTTAGGTGCCCTCGAATCAAGTCCAATCATAGCAACTGTTTGTACAACAGACTAAACACTACCCAACACTGTGCCATGCCTGGCACTATTGTCAGTGCTTCTCTGCTATTCATAGGATTTTCAATGGCTGACTCTTTTGAGAGTGGGCTACCAGGTCCTTCTCCCATGCCTACAGCACCTAGTATTCCCAGGTGGTCTCCCACCCAATACTAAGCTGGCCCAACCCTGCTTAGCTTCAGAGACCAGATGAGATCCGACAGCAGAGTGATACTGCTGTAGGCTTAAGAGTTACTAGAAGATGTTATTTCTCTTTACCCTTAAATGTTCAGCATGTATTTCCTAAGAATAAGAGTGTTCTTGTATTTAACTATAATATTTACACAAAGGAAATTTATTACAAATACAATTCTGTTATCTAATAATAAATCCATTTCTACATTTCTCCAATTGTCCAAATAATTTCCCTTACAGCTTCTTATTTATCTAATTCAGAGTCCACTAGAGAATCACACATTGCATTTAACTGTCATGCCTTGTTAGTTTCCTCTGAAATGGTCCCCCTGGCTTTTCTTTCTTGCCATTGACATTTTTAAAGAATCCAAGCCAACTTTTTCAGAATGGCCCTCAATTTTGAATTTGACAGATTTTTTCCTCATTACTAAATTCAGATAAACTTTTCTTTCTTTCTTTCTTTTTTTTTTTCTCTTTGAGATAGGGTCTCCCTGTGTGGCCCAGGTTGATCTGGAACTCACTATGTAGATCAAGCTGGCCTCTAACTTGCAGTGATCCTTCTGCCTCAGCCTTCTGAGTGTTGAGATTACAGACATGCACCACCACGCCTGCCATTTTTAGTTTTTGTGATGAAATCTCATTATGTTGCCCAGAATGGCCTGGAACTCTTAGGATTAACTCCTACTCATCTTTCTGGGTAGCTGTGACTCTGGCGCATGCCACCACACTTGGCTTGAAATGATGATTTTTTAAAATTACTACCATTATGTCTACATGGGTTAGCTGCCATTTTTACATATAAAAGTCTCTTCTCACTCATTTTATTTATTTTTAGTGTTTTATGAACTAATGGAATTCCTTATTAAAATCAGTGTGTTAAAATCCATTGCTGTCATAATTAATTTTGATTTTTATTTTTCAGACATAGTCTCACTGTGTAGCTCAGGCTGGCCTTGAATTTGCTGTGTAGACCTGGTAGGCCTTAAACTCACATTGATCCTCCTGCCTAGGTCTCCCAAGTGCTGAGACTGCAGGTGTGTGTCACCACAACTGGCTTTTTAATTTTGATGTTTAAATTGTCTCAAATTTGGCCAGCATGAGCTTGTTCATGGTGGTTCCTGTTTCTTCTGCTATGTCCCCATCAGTTTTGAGCACTTCCTTGCATTTTATGTAATTTAAATTTTTCCTTTTTATGTGTGAAGACGTATTTATAAAGAATGAAAATAATGCAAAAATATATAAAGAAAAAGTGAAAGTCTCAGATCCTACATTTACTTTTCCATTGGGAAAAAACAAAGGAAAAAAAAAAAAACTAAACTAAAAATGCAGCCAGGCATGGTAGTGTACATCTATAATCCCAGCACTCGAGAGGCAGAAGCAGGAGGATCACCACAAGTCTGAGGCCAGCTTGGTCTACATAGTAAGTTCCAGGCCAGCCGGGGCTACATAGCGAGACCTTGTCTAAAACCCCAACAACAATAACAACAAAGACAAAACAAAAAACCAAATAAACAAAAAATGAAAAATACAACTTAAAAAATACTTAAGTAAATTACTTTCTTCAGAGTGAAACTTTGAACTTAATCTCTTTTTTTCTATCCAGCTACTTTTAAGGGTTTTTTTTACTATTTTTAGAGTGAGGTGGAATATGCCTGTAATCTCAGCGACTCAAGAGGTAGAGGCAGGACGATTACAAGTTTGAGGTCAGGGGCAGCCTGCGTAAATTAGCAAGACCCTGTCTCAAGATAAAAAATAAAAAAGGGGCTGAGGATGCCGCTCACAGGTAGAGTGCTTGCAAAGTATGTGCTAGGCCCAGGCTTCAGCCTCCCAGTAACACACACACACACACACACACACACACACACACACACACACACGCACAGAGATATATCCCAAATGGCAATTAGTGAAATTATTCTAAAGTCCTTACACTGTTCAGGAACTTGACAACAGTATCATTTAACTTTGCAAAAGACTTCTTTAAAATGTTGAAAAGTAAAGATGTCATATTGAATATTTCAGTCACATCATATGGTTGTGAAAACTGGACATTGTATAAGGGAGACAGAAGAACTGATGCTTTTAAATTATGGTGCTGGAGATGAACACTGAACATAACATGGACAGCCAAAGAACCAACAGATCTGTCCAAGAAGAAGTACAACCAGAGTGCTCACTGGAAGCAAGGATGTCTAGACTGTGCCTTACATATTTTGGACATGTTGTCAGGAGGGATCAATCTCTGGAGAAGGGCATCATGTTTGGGAGAGTGGCAGGTCAATGAAAAAAAGGAAGACCCTCCACTAGATGGATTGACACAGTGGCTATAACAATGGGCTTAAACATAAAAAAGATCATGTGCCTGGCACAGAATCAAGGGAGTGTTTCGTTCTGTTGTAAGTAGGGTCCCTATGAGTTGGACCCAACTCCACAGCACATAACAACTTTTGACTTTAATTAGTATGTGTGGAGTCAATGTTATTTCCAAATGTTTCTAACTTTGTTTTCCAGGATCAAGACATTTCTGCTGTTTTTGAACTAACCTATGATGATTTATTCATTTGGTTACTGATTTTTTTTTTGGAAATAAGATCTCTCTATGCAACCCAGGCTGTAAAATCCTCCTGCCTCGGCCTCCTGAGTGCTGGGATTATAGGCAAATGCCTGGCTTTGATTGTATATACTAACAACAACATATATGGAGTGTTAAAATTGTCCACTAAGATGCCTAATTTGTCTATTTTTCCATATTTCTCAATGAATTTTTTGTTGTTTTGGTTTTGAGACAGGGTCTTACTAAGTAGTCCAGGATAGCCTTAAACTCACTGTCCTCTTACCTCCGCTTCCAAATTCCTGGGATTGTAGGGATATGCACCATGCCTTGCGGCACTTTTGCCATACTACCCTGGCATCCAATCTTGTCAGATCTCAGAAGCTAAGCAGGGTTGGGCCTGGTTAATACTTGGATGGGAGACTGCCTGGGAATACCTGGTGCTGTAGTCTTGGGAGGAAGACCTGGCAGCCCACTCCCAAAACAGTCAGCCATTAAAAACCCTATGAATAGCAGAGAAGCACTGACAATAGTGCCAGGCATGGCACAGTCTCGGGTAGCGTTCTGTTCTGTTGTACACTGTTGTTGTTCGGTGCTGTTGTGTTGCTATCCAACTCATAGCGACACTACAAACAACAGGTTGGGCCCAACTCGATGGCACCTAACAACAATAACATATTTGAGACTATGTTATTAGCTGCATATAAATTTCAATTTACTTATATTCTTGAAAACTGAATCTTTTATCATTAAGTCCTTATTTATCTCTAGGAATTGTGTCATATTCTCAAAATTTCTTTTATCAGGTCTTAATATATTTATTTAACCTTTCTTTTTTTGTGTGTGGTACATGGCATGTGAACCCAAGGCCCTGCATATACTTTGCAAGTGCTCTACCACTGGGCTGCACCCTCAGCCCATATTTTATTTTTTATGTTGAGATAGGGTCTTGCTAAGTTGTGTAGGCTTCCTCTAGCCTCAAACCTGTGATCTTCCTGCCTCTACCCCCCAGTGGCTGGGATTATAGGTGTGTGCCACTGCCCTGGCTTTATCTAACTTTTCTTTTGTTCAGCAATTGCATGACATATCTTTTCCATTTTTATCATAAAATCTTTCTGTATCTATTTTAAATATGTGTCTAATCAACAAACTGTAAGTGGGTTTTTAAAATCTAATTGTCTTTTATTTAGACAGAGCATTTAGTTCAGTAACAGTACATTCCTAATGTAATGGGGTAAATTTATCATTTTCTTTTGTATACTTTTGTTGTACCTGTCTAGTGTCCGGTTTTTTTTTCTCATATACTCCTGGATTGATAGCTTCCTTTACATAATTTATTTTTCCCCTCTATAGATTGGAATATATACTCAATTCCTTCTCTACTGCTACTAATTCAACTTTTTTCTTTAATTTGTTATTTTTGGTATTAATAAATTATTACTTATTAACGTTAGTAACAGAAATTATGTTGAGAAAAGAGCCACAGGCCAAAACTTTTAAATTTTGTTTGTTTGTGATAGTCTTTCTGGGTAGCCCAGGCCATCCTGGAACTCGCTGTGTAGCCCTTGCTGCCTCAAACATGCACCAATCCTCCTGCCTCAGCCTCCTGAATGCTAGGGATTACAGGTGTGTGCCACCATGCCCCACTCAAACTTTTGAATTTCAAATGTATTTTCGTTAATATATTGTATTTTAGAAAAGGAACACCAAAGACTGTATCTTAAGAAGTTTTTCTTATCCATTTTTCTTAATGTGAAGTCATCTATGGGCCAATCTATTGTATTTACTATTAAGGTTTGGATCTAAATGTCCTCCAAAGGTCACAGTTTGAACAGTTGGTCCCTAGCTGGCGGTGCTGTTTATAGAGGTTATGAAACTTTGGGAGATGAAATTCTAGCTTTTCTGGAAGTGGCTCCCTGGGGGTTGGCCTTTGGTTATTTTTACTCGGAAACCCAGTTCTAGTCTTTCCCTGCTCTCTACTTCCTGACTGAGAAAATGTGAGGTTGGGTGCCTCAGGCCTGGCCATGACTGCTCTGCTGCCACACCTCCTGCCTTCATGTTCTAAAATCCTTTAACTATAAGCCCCAAATAAATATTTCCTCCCCTAAGTTTGCTTCAGTCGATTTATCAGTCAAAATGACATACCAGCTGACTAATACATTTATTGTTGTTGTTGTTAGGTGCCATTGAGTCAGTATCTGACCCACAGCGACCCTGCGTACAACAGGCGAAACACTATTGTCAGTGCTTCTTTGCTGTTCATAGGGTTTTCAATGGCAGATTGATTTCTGGGAGTGGGTTGCTGGGTCCATCTCCTAAGCCTAAAGCACCTGGTGTTCCCAGGTGGTCTCCCATCCAAGTACTAACTAGACCCGACCACGCTTAGCTTCTGAGATCTGACGGGATTGGATGCCACAGGGGTACGGCGGCAGGCTAATACATTTATTAAGGTGTTTTAATCATCATCTCCTACTTTATTTTTAGTTTCCCCCCCCCAGCCTTGCACACGCTAGGAATGTGTTCCACCACTGAGCTGTATCCCTAGCCCAGTTTTTTTGATTTTGAGGCATTGTCTTGCCAAGTTGAGGAGGCTGCCTCTGGGCCTCAGGTCATGGTTCTCCTGCCTCAGTCTCCTGAGTCACTGGGATTATAAGTGTGTTCTACTGCAACCACATTGTTTAGTTTTTTGAGACATGGCATTAGTATGCAGCCTAGGCTGGCCTCAAACTCATGATCCTCCTGAGTCCACCTCCCAAGTGCTAGGATTACAGGCATGTGCCACCACACCTAGCTCCCATTTTTTGACACTTCAGAGTTAACATGTTCTAATACCTCTGGCATAACTACATAATAAACAAGTATAATTCAGATACTATTTGATGATGACCTATTACAAGCTTACATACCTTGGGAGGAAATTTCAACAGCCTTGACATTTTCCTTTTGAAAATATTTTTGCTGTAATAAAATTCAGCTGGCTGCAGTGGCATATGCCTATAATCCCAGCACTGGGAGGGAGAGGCAGGAGGATCAATGCAAGTTTGAGGCCAACCTGGTCTACATAATGAATTTCAGGCCAACCTGGGCTACAGAGTGAGATCTTGTATCAAACAAAACAAAACAAAAAACAAAGTAAATAAATAAATAAAGAGCTGTGGGTGGGCATCCCCTTGGCAGAGCACTTGCAAAGTATATGTAGGAACCTAGGTTTAACATCCAAGTACCACACACACACACACAAAAATACAGTGACCACTAGAAATCTGTGGAACTTGTGTGGAGTCTGGATAAATCTTCTCAGATATTCTTTGTGCTCCAGAAGCACACAGCACTATATATTAAATAAAGCATGTTATTGTTAGGTGCTGGTGAGTGAAATCTGACTCATAGAGACCCTATGTACAACAAACGAAAAACTATTCAACACTGTGCCATGGACATCATTTTTTTATGCAAAAGGAAGTCCCAAGGGCTTTGTTCCATTTCCATCTTTAAGTCAACTCCACTCTGAGGAGGCAACTCCTTCCCCAGTTCTTTTTTTTTTTTTTGTGGTACTAGGGGTTGAACCCAGGGCCTTACACTTGCATGCTATGCAAGTGCTGGACCACTGAGCTGCACCCTGAGCCCTTTTTTTTTCTTTACTTTTTCAGACAGGGTCTCGCTAAGTTACGCAGACTTCCTCTGGTCTCGAACTTGGGATCCTCCTGGCTCCGCCTCCCAAGCTGCTGGGATTACAGGTGTGCGCCACTATGCCCAGCCCCCAGTTATTTCTTGAATATCTTCCAGCCTGGGGAGCTCATTTTCTGGCACTATATTTGACAGTGCTTCTCTTGTATTCATAGGGTTTTCAATGGCTAATTATTTCAGGAGTGCGATGCCAATTCTTCTCCCTAGTCTGTTTTAGGGCTGGGATTCAGCTCAGTTGGTACAGCACCGGTCTGCAGTCTCTGAGGTCCCGAGTTTGATTCCCAGCACCGAAAAAATGGGAGAAGGATGTGGCAACCCATTCCCAAGGCAATCTTGAAACAATCTGCCATTGAAAACTCTATGAAAGTTGCTATGAGTCGGACATGACTCAATGGCACCTAACAAGTCTGTCAGTCTGGAAGCTCAGTTGAAACCTGTCTACCATGGGTGGCCCTGCTGGTATCTGAAATACTGGTGACATAGCTTTCAGTGTCACAACAACATAAAAGCCCCCACAACATGGCAAGCAGACAGACACATGGGGGAAAAAAAGCATAAAAATTTTAAAGTATATAGAACTAGTGTTTTGTTTGGTCACATTATATATCTCCTGATCTTCAAATAATATTGAAAAATAGCATTTAAAATAAACTTTAAATGGATATGATCTTCAGAGCAGTAGTTCCTCTTGTTAGGGCACTGCCTAGAGAGGCAGTTCACCCCGGGGTCTTTCTAGCCCATTTGGAGGTCTGAGACTTGTTCCCTGGGCAGTAACCTTTGCGCTACATCCAGGAACTCCTGGGCATGGAGCTTCCAAAGATGGTGCTGGCATCCAACTCCTCTCCTCAGACCCCTCAACACCTGGTTGGCTGTTTCCAAATCACCAAACAGCTCCTGATTGGACCGTTCAGGAACCACCCCCAATTGGTCCTTTTAACAAACCCAAATTTGCATGCCTCCCCTGATTGGCCAAGGCGTATATGGAGTAGCAATCTCTGATTGGTCCCTGGCTAGCTCCTGAAGGGGATATAAGGGCCATGCATGGAGCAGTCAGTGTCCATTCCACCCACTGGGTCAGACAAAGCAATAAAGAGCTGTGTCGAGCTGAGCACTTAGAATCAGTGTCTTCACTGGAAGAAAGAAGCAAGGAGCCGCAGTGGGCATAAATCTCTGAGCCTGCCTTTTTCAAGGCTTCTCAGAGTAGCTGTGGGCATAAGCCTCCTTTCCAGGCGACATGGTTCTCCAGCACTCGGCTCACCCTCACCAGACAGCAGGTCTTTGGCAGCTGGTTCCTGCTCACGGCTGGAGCAAGCCCAGTGGCAGGGTGACGCCTCATATCCTGACAAACTTATTTTCCCTATGCATTACTTTGATCTCGTATAGATATATAAAATATCCTTAAAGCTGGGCTTAGTGCCATACACTTGTAATCTCAGCAACTTGGAAGGCTGAGGCAGGAGGATCACAGGTTTGAGGCCAGAGGCAGTCTGTGCAACTTAAGAAGACCCTGTCTCAAAAATAAAAAATAAAAAAGGTTGAGTATGGCTCAGTGGTGCAGCACTTATGTGAGGTGCTGGGTTGAATCCCTGGTAATACAAAAAAAAAAAAAAAAAAAAAAGAAAAGGTAATAAATTAATAAAATAATTAACTCACATATCACTACCTTTAGTATTTCCTCCCTCTACCTACCAATGAAGTAGAAACAAATCATTCTTCTTTTATGTGTCTACGATTTGCACCTTATACTTTTACCCTAGCACTTCTGTATTACTCCATTAATTTACATGTTTTTCTTTTCCTTCATGAGTATCTTGAAGTCAGAACCATAACTTATTACATACCTAGGATAAATTTAATAAATATTTATTGAGTAAATCAAATTATGTGACCCACTTGAGCATCTGATTCATGAAAAGACGCAGCAAATTTTTCAATGAGACAAAATATCAATTTCAAAAAGCATAAAAAAGTGTTATTCAACCATACTAAGCTCATAATAGAGCAAATGAGTGAACAGAACAATAATTCATGCTATTTAGCATGTTTAATGAACTGGCAACAGAGTAAGTTGGTCGAAGGAAGGTAGAGGAACTTTGTCTTGTAAGAATTAAAACCGAGGGGCTCCATAATCATCTGGCATCCGCTCGATGTTGTATCTGATTAGGATAGAAAATTAACACTAGTCAGAAAGGTGGTAAAGAACCCATGTGAAATCTGCCCTTTACTGGCTGTAATAATCTCACTTCCACTATGAATCCTTTTGGTTAGAGGGAATACTTTAGAGGGAACTCACAGTGAATGAGTTGTAGCAAAATGCTGACTATGTTATCTTTATTCTTTAAAGTCATAGTGTTAGCAAGTATGGGAGCCAAGATCTGAGCCCAGGGAAGCCAAAGTCCCTACCCTATATTCTTCTCATCACATTATGCTCTCTGTTCTTCCCACAGGCTGAAAAGCTGGACAATAATAGTCTGAGGACTGAGATGAAAACATCCAAAAACAAAGAATAGCTTTTGTTTTTCTTAAATAAGCTTTTACTTTCCCAAGTGAGGGCTAATCAAAAAATATCTTTTAAAGATATTGTCAAAAAATATCTTTCAAGAAATGGTATTTCTGGCCAAAAAGATTAGCTTGATTTAAAATAAAGTTTTGTATTTCAAGTAATACATGTATTTTTTCTAGTAATCTTATTGTAACAAAATGACATCAGATTCATTCCTAAATCCTCTCTTTATTTTCTGCCCTTGTTCTTGCTACTTTGTCTCATCTCTTCAAATCTCACAAAGTAAAACATTTGACAGTAATTTCTTTGAAATTCTTCTATAACCTTATAACCTCATCTCATTTTTAATTGGTATCAACTTACTTCTAGTCACTTTCCCAAGAGCAATTTCTCACCTATGGTTAGAAATGTACATGATAGGAACTCCAGGGATCTTCCGAATTCTTCGTTTAAGGTCCCGGTCAACTGTGGCCACAATGTAACACTTGTGCTGAAAGAAACACCCATTGAAGTTCACATAGAGCTCACTGAGTATACTTAATGACTATTGGAAAATAGTACAATTACTAACTAGTCTGAACCCTAATTTTCTTTCTTTCTCTTTTCTTTCTCTGTCTTTCTCTCTTTTTGATATATAGAGTAGGGATTTATTTGGGTCATAGTTCTGGAGCCTGGAAAGTCCAAAAGCTTGACACCAGCATTTGCCTAGCATCTGAAGGTTCATTTATGTTTACAGGCACTATTAAAGGGAGGACTATAACAACTTGAATGATCTAGGACTTGGTTCCACCCCCTACCCCAGACCTCATAAATGCTAGGCAAGTGCTCCTCCATTGAGCAGCACCCCTATCGCTTTTTATTTTTTATTTTGAGATCACACTAAGTTACACAGGCTGCCTCTAGCCTCAAACTTGTGATCTTCCTGCTTCAGCTTCCTTAGGTGCTGGGATTAAAAGTGTGTGCCACCATGCCCAGCTTGGAGCTCATATTTATAAAATAACACATGTAGCAAGTTGTCTAGGCTGAATGTGGTCCTAGGAATCTTAAGAGGGAAAAGGTAAAAAATTTTTTGTAAGCAGCAAACTATTTTCTGTCTCATAAGTGGGAGGAACTTTTACATTTAAGGCATATAATTCTTTAGTTTTGTGAAAATACCCTGAGCAACTCCACGCAAATGCAGAGTGCCTCAGATTGGAGGGCACAGCTTTCTCCTTTCTCTGCTCTTAGGGTTTGGCCATGCTCTGAGGCCTCGAGTGGTAGAGGGAGACTACTGCTGGACCAGGAACCCAGAAGAACATCTCTAGGACTCAAAAGTTTGAACTTAGCAGCTCTGAAAGCTATAACATTTAGCTGTCACCTGAAGCTATTTTGTGTTGAACATTACTTCTGTCATATCCAAATCTTCATTGAGTTTTACAAAAAGTGGCAGTGTGGTAGCAGCTATGCTATGGAAATTAAGGGAAATGCTGGGTCTACCTATGGGATGAAGTGGCTAAAGGGATGACAGAGCAGTTACCAGATAAAAATAATTACCCTCAACAAAAGTAAGAGTGTGTGTGAGTGTGTGTGTGTGCACGCGCGAGCGTGCGCGCGTGCCCGCTGGCAATTATATCTAGGGCCTGGTGCATGCTAGGCAAATACTCTTCCAAATGATTTATATCTTCAACCTGAGAGAGGCTTTTATAAGAGCAATCATCAGCAGATATTCTTGTGGTGTTTGACAAAGAGGACAGAATTGAAAAATTCAACACATACTTCTTAAGGGGTGCGGATATAGTTCACTGTAGAGCACTTGCTGGAGCTGCGATTTAACTCAGTTGGTAGAGTGCTGCTCAGCAGTCTCTGAAGTCCCAAGTTCAGTTCCCAGCACTACAAAAATGGGAGAAGGACGTGGCAATCCACTCCCAAGGCAATCCCCAAACAATTAGCTGTTGAGAACCCTATAAGGATTGCTATGAGTCAGACACAACTCGATGGCACCTAAGAACAAGAGCACTTGCCTAGCATGTACAAGCCCCTGAGTTCAAGACCCAGCATTGCAAAAAACAAAATATAACCCCCCACCAAAAAAAGAAAAAAAAAAAAAAAAAAAAAACTAGAACAAAACCCAGATGTATTTCTCTAAGGTATGCGTGAAATAAAACTCTCGGAGATTCTCAGATGTAACTGAGAAACACTTTTGGGTTAGGCATGATGGAGATGGACTTAATTCTTGTATGAGGAGGAAACAGAACTTTATATTCATAGGAAGGTAGAATCTGATATAGTATTATATCTACATTAACTCAAACCATTTTACAGAGAAGGTCTGTGCACTAAAGATGCACTAAGTGCCCTAAATTATATACCTAGTCAATGCAGGCAATGAAATTTGAAACCACATTTGCTCCCCAAGCTTGTGCTCTTCCCATTATGGGTAGAGTATAGATTTGTAACCTACTTTTTCACATAGATGAGGACACCTATGCTTCTTATGAAGGGCTGGTTGCTTGTGTGTGCTTGCTCTTGTGCTTGTGAGTGCTCACGCGAGCTCGCTCTCTCTCTCTCTCTCTCCCTCTCTCTAGCTATATATATATATATATATATATATATATATATATATATATGCACACATATATAAAATATATGTTTACCATTTACATTTCTAGATAAATCACCGACCATGAACATTCAGAAGATAACTTTTTTTAAAGCACAAAATAAATATTTAAAAACTGATGATACCTGAGTTACTCTCTGTACTAAGCAGTCATCTGCATAGGTTCCTTTGTGTGTGCATGGTAATCGTTCAAATCGTGGATCCTTGGCAATCCTACAGGGTTATAAAAGTGGATTAAAGAAAACATTCAGGCAATTGGATACCTTCCTGAATCAAATGAAACAAAAGTAACATGACCTATGTGGAGATTTTCTGTCAACCTCTCCTCCTGAAGGCTGTCCTTTATTTAGAAAGATAACTTACATAGAAGAGATTCAAACGTAGCTGACAGCTGCTATGCTTGGTGTCGTTTACTTAGCATAAAACTGAGTTACTGTATTTCTATCTTACAGAAGAGGATGTGGGTTCAGAAGTTCAATTAATTTTTTTATACCTACATAGCTGAGGATTCAAAACCAAACCAATCTTAACCCAACCATTTCACTTTTAGGAAGCTGTCTTACATAAACATACTAGAAGACAGGCACAAGGATGGTCACTACAGAACAATTTGTAAAAGTGAAAAACTAGAAATAATCTAAATAGAAGGTAAAACTTAAATATATTTTTGGTGCCCAAACTTATTTTTAAAATGATGTAGAACTGCAGGTATGCATGTGAATGAACCTTCACTAAGCTATTCAATAAACAAAGCAGGCCAATGAATTATACATGTGTATATATATGATTCAATTAAGAAAATGCAATTCCCTCTCTGATACTCTCTAGATTTGCATTTGCATATAAAAGTTCTATTAAGATGTATATTAAACTTTTCAGTTGTCATCCTTGGGTAGAAGAGTGGACAAAGTGTGAAGGTGGAGGATTTTTACCCTTTATTATCTGTATGTTTATACTGTTTGCCACAAAAAATCCAAATGCAGGGGCCGGGCGTGGTGGCGCTCGCCTGTAATCCCAGCAGCTCGGGAGGTGGAGGCGGGAGGATCGCAAGTTCAAGACCAGAGGCAGTCTGCGTAACTTAGCAAGACCCTGTCTCAAAAAGTAAAAAAAATGGGCTGAGGTGCAGCTCAGTGGTCCAGCACTTGCAGAGCATACAAGCGCAAGGCCCTGGGTTCAACCCCCAGTACCGCAAAAAACAAAACAAAACAAAAACAAACAAACAAAAAAACCCCAAAAAATCCTAATGTATTATTTTCATATAAATTAGAAAAAAGAAAAACTCCAATCTCATTCCTGTGACTATGTTCTTTCTATTACATAATGATGATGAATCACCAAAATTAATAAAAACACAAGGAGTGCAACAGAATTACTCCTTATTGCAGTGGTTCAGTGCTAGGTCAGTATGGGTTATGTGTATTTAGAAGAAAAGACATGGAGATGAAATAAAGTGAAGATGAAAGAATGTGCCAAACAGACTAAAGGGAGGAATGTGCCAAAGAGGACACATAAGATTCCAACACTTTACTATATGTATGTGTGTTTCCCTACAACCAGTGACTTTCATTAGAACCCACAGCATGAAATGCAGTTTACTAGCAAGGACAGTTTGTACGTACATGCATACTTGTAAAAGTGATGTAATAGTTTGTGTAATAGTTTTCAACCTTTACTACATACAAGGCATGCTAGTACTTTGTATTTTATTCTACTATATTTAAAAAACACTGGTTGTGACTCATTAAACTAATTTCACTACTTTAGATTGTGATCTCCAGGTTGAAAGATAGTGTTGGAAAAGTATGGACAACCTTGATCCTTTTGTTGTTTTGTTTGTGTTTTGGAAGGCAGGATCTTGATATGTAGCGTAGGCTGCCCTCAAACTCATGATCCTCCTCTTTGCCTTTCAGGTGGTGGGATGAAGATGTGTGCACCCCCATGCCTTGCATGGACAACCTTGACCTTAATGGATATTGCCAGGTTGCTCTTCAATTGACATTCTTAGCAGAGTATGAGAATTGCCTACTCCATAGTCTCAACTATTCTGGGCATTGTCAAGTGGGTTTAAAATTTATCAGTCTGGTAAGTATGAAATGATATCTCATTGTATATTTAAGAATTATTTATCTTTTCTTAAGGAATTTGTAGAAGTTCTTTATATGGTTTGCAAATAAGCTCTTTGATTATTATTAATAGCATTTCACTGTGGCTTATGTCCACTTTGTTTATAATATTTTTTGTTAAAAAGAAATAACAGTATTCAATTTCGATGGAGTCAAATTGATTAGTTTTCCATTTTGGTTTGGACTTCTTAAGGAGTTCCTACCCATCCCCAACCCATAAAGATATTCTTTATATTTTTTACTAAAAGTTTAAATACTTTATATACCTGAAGTTGATTTTCTTGTGCAAGAAATAGGAATAAGATCTAAGTTTATTTCTTTCCACAGGTATATTCAACATTTTAGTAGTTTATCACTTTTCTTTCTATCTAAACAATGCTACCACTCTAGCAAGTTCCATTTTTTCTTTGCCTTTAAAAAAATTAGCTTTAATAGATATAAATGAAATATAATAAAAATTCCCTAATTATAAACATATAGTCAAAAGAGTTTCAACAGATTTATGTACCTGTGGAAGTTCCTCAACGACTGAGGTACAGAGCCAGGCAGTGGCTCAAACTGGCAATCCCAGCATTTGGAAAGTGGAAGAAGGATTGTAAATTTGAGATTAGCCTGGGTGACACAGTGAGTTCCAGGTGAGCCTGGGCTATAAGACTTTGCATCAAAAACCAACCAACCAAACAACACCACAGACACACAGACACAGACATACAGACACACACACACACACACAGACACACAAACACACACACACACACACACACACACAGAGAGAGAGAGAGAGAGAGGGCAAAAGAGAAAGAGACACAGAGAGAACATTTCCATCACCACAAAAAGTTTCTTTGTGCCCCTTTGCCAGCAATGCAGTAATCCCCCTTGCCTACCCTTGATTCCAAGCAACCACTGATCTGTACTCTACTCTAGTTTTGCCTTCTCCAAATCTCATAAATGAAATCACATTTCTGGAGCGATTTAGAAATGTTTTTATTTTATGATTATGATGGCAGTTCCACAATTTGCTAAACTCATCAAATTATATAATTAAAATTAGTGATTTTTATGGTAGGCAAATTATACCTCCATAAAAGTGACAAAGAAAAATCTATTTATGTCTTTTACCCATGCATTTTTCTGTAACATCATACATTAATCATTTGAAAAACACTGATTAACTGATGGACATTGAATTTCCTAATTTTAACCCTTTCATTATATATTATTAACAAAAATCACACTCAAGATCTCCACTGGTCTCAACAAAAAGGTCTTTAATATTGGGAGGGTGATAAGCTCATATTTTTCTAAAACTCTAATTTTCACTTCAAAGTTCAAATTTTATCAAGGGCAACAAATATGGTAAGTTTTCTTGAAATGATGTCTTCCCTTACTGTTAATTCTTGAGAAAATATCTGCCAAATACCAAAGTCTGAATAACCAGTGTTTGTTAGTTATTCTTTCACATAAAAATGATGTTCCATAAAAAACAGCTGGTTCAGCTCAAAACTCACACACGCATATGCTTTTCATTGAGACAACCTCTGTCCTTTTGTATGCAGCAGAACTGCCATGTGCAAAGTTCACATTTCATTACAAAGAATACTGATGCATACTTAAGGCCGAGATTTAATAAAGCTAATTTGTACTTCTTCATCAAAGACATTCTTAAGTGACTCTGGCTTTAAAAAAAACCAAACTGCCAGGGGGTGGCAGTGAAGAACATAATGACTACTAACGTCATGTGAACCCATTGCTTTGATTCATACTGAGGCATCAGCAATTTTGCCATCAGTGCAAGAGTCAATGCAATGACAAAGGCAAAGTCTCAGCATTATTGTGAAAAAAGTTTTGGGAACTCTTTGCAAAGGTCTCTGCCACTCATTGTGGTCCACGGCCACATTTTACAAACACCTACTCTAAATTTAAGGTTGCTTTCTGGTGTAAAATCAAAATTTTACATGTGGATCCTATAAGTGTGAGATTCTGAAAAAATGATTAGATATCCAACTAAGACAGATTCCAATTGAAAATCTAGAAGAAATTAAAAGGAGGCCCACAAGATCAACATGGCTAAGTAACTTAAAGAGTTTCAGTGTAAAATGTTCTAAACTTCAAATATTTGCTTTTTAAACCATAAATAGTTTTGTTTGACTTTTATTTAAACTAATTGCCCAAGAAATTTTTGGACAGCAAAGAAATGAAGGAGGGCCAAAAGGATCTTTAGCATACCAAACTAGAATAAACACGGACTAGATCGTTCCTCCCTCACGTGTCTGTCAGCCTGTTGTGCTGTGGGGACTTGTGTGTTGCTGTGATGCTGAAAGCTATGCCACTGGCATTTCAGATATCAGTAGGGTCATCACGGTGGACAGGTTTCAGCTGAGCTTCCAGACTAAGACAGACATGGGAGAAGGACCTGGCAGCCCACTCCCAAAATAATTAATCAACAAAAACCCAATGAATAGCAGAGAAGCACTGTCAAATACAGTGCTGGGAAATGAGCTCACTAGGCTGGAAGATATTCAAGAGATGACTACGGAAGAGTTGCATCCTCAAAGAAGAGTTGACCTTAATGATGAGAATGGAGTAAAGTCCCTGGGACCTCCTTTTGCTGATGTGGCATGACTCAAAATGAGATGAAATGTAGTGGCTGCAACATTGTGCTCAAACATAAAAAGACTGTGTGCATGGCACAGTGTTGGGTAGTGTTTTGTTCTGTTGTACACAAGGTCACTATGAGTCGGATCTGACTTGAGAGCACCCAACAAAATAAACAAAGCTCCTTCCTACCTTAGAGCTACTCGATACTTCTGCCCCAATTTCTCAATTTCGGCCATTACACAATCAGTTATACAAGGGATACCTGTCACGTGGGAGAAAACAGCATTAAAAAATTACTAATAGAACTTCTGAAGAAATTCTTTAAATTACACCCTGTTCAGTTTTTAAAAGACCTTGGAGGTTTGTGGAATGACAGCAGAATAAACACACTGAAATGAACAGTAAGAACTATAGGAAAAATTATTTATAAAGAACCTCACAGAATTAGAGTGTTTCGTTCTGCTGTACAAAGGGTCACTATGAGTTGGACCTGACTCGACGGCACCTAACAACAGGGAGAGCTGGGTGTGGTGGCTCACACCTGTAATCCCAAAAACTTGGGAGGAAGAAACAGGAGGGTCCCAAATTCGAGTCTAGAGGCAGCCTTTGTAACTTTATGAGACCCTGTTTCAAAATAAAAAGCAACAAAATGGGCTAATGTGCAGCTCAGTGGTAGAGTGCTTGCAAATCATAGAAGCACAAGACCCTACGTTCAACCCCCCAGTGCTGAATTAAAAAAAAAAAAAAAAGCAGCAGCAGCAGTAGCTAGGGAGTTGGATGTAGTGGCATATGCTTGTATGCTTGTAATCCCAGCACTTTGGAGGCTGAGGCAGGAGGATTGTTGTGAGTTTGAGGCCAGCCTTGTCTACATAGCCAGTTCCAGAACAGCCTGGGCTACACAGAGAGACTCTGTCTCCAAAAACCAAAAGAAAGCTAGGGAATTATCCCAACCCACATACTCAAGACTCCAAGTACTTGTCAAAAACATATGAGGGAAAAAATGAGGTTGGATCTTGTCATTATTATTTATTTATTTATTTATTTTTGTGGTACTGGAGGTTGAACCCAGGGCCTCGCACTTGCATGCTTTGCAAATGCAGGACCACTGAGCAGCACCCCCAGGCCACTTTTTCAGTTTTTGAGACAGAGTCTTGCTAAATTAGCAGACTGCCTCTGGTCTTGAACTTGCGATCCTCCTGCCTCTGCCTCCTGAGCTTCTGGGATTACAGGCGTGAGCCACGGCGCTCGGTTCGGATCCTGTCATTATTTTTATAAGTTCTAGATGGAAAAAATTTTAAGTGTAAGCCAAAAGAAACTATGAAATTAAATGGAAAATGTAAATTTGTTCACATAAAAATAAAAAACTTCAGCCAGGTGCTGTGATGCATATTTGTAATCCTAGCTACTCAGGAGGCTGAGGCAGGAGGATCACAAGTTTGAGGCCAGAGGCAGCCTGTGCAACTTAGCAAGACTCTGCCTCAAAATAAAAAGTAAAAAAGGAGCTGAGGGCATGGCTCAATGGTGAAGCACTTGCCTAGCACTGACCCTGAGTTCAACCTCACAGTACTACAAAACCAAAACCAAAACAAAAATAACACACACAAAGAACCAAACCCTTCTGTTTGACAACTATCAAATAGCCACAATAGAGTAAAAACTAAACTGAATAAAATATTTATACACATTTGTCAAAGGGCTGAATTTCTTAATATACAAAGAGCTTATAACAATAACTTATAATTATGTGTTATTTACTAGACACCGTGTTAAGCACTTTTTGAGAATTATCTCATCTCCTCTATATAGTAACCCCTATCAGGTAGCATTGTTGCCATAATTATCATCATAATACCTATTTTATAGATGAGAATCTGAAGACAAAGGAGTTACATAATTAGATAAAAAATGGTGAAGCCAAGATTTTGAATCAAATCCATCATGTTATAGCTGTTGTAAGGTGCCGTCGAGTTGGTATCTGACTCACAGCAACCCCACGTACAACAGGCGAAACACTATTGTCAGTGCTTCTCTGCTGTTCATAGGGTTTTCAAAGGCAGACTGATTTTTGGGAGTGGGTTGCCGGTCTGTCTCCAATCCTGCACAGCACCATGTGTTCCCAGGAGGTCTCCCATCCAAGTACTAACCAGGCCTGACCCTGCTTAGCTTTTGAGATCTGATGGGATCGGATGCCACAGGGCTACAGCTGCAGGCATCAGGTTATAGAGTGGGATCTTAATCATTCTGCTGTATTTCAGTTCATAAAACAGAACACACAAATGGCCAATGAACATAACGATGCTTAGTTTCACTCATAATAAAACATACAAATTGAAACACACAATTTCTATTTATAAGAGTGGCAAAGATTATTGAGGAAACAGGCATTAAGTTTGTGGTATATATAGTGGTATAACTATTTGAGGGCAGTCTTGCAATATTTGCTGAAATAAAAAATTTACATACCCCTGGATATTACAATACATGTTCTAGACAATACATGCTAATGACATACACTCTTACATAGGGACATATTTACAAAAGTATTCATTTATAGCCTTGTTTATAATAGGGCGAAAACAGGAAATAATCTAAATGTCTACTAGGGCATTGGGCTTTAAATTATACATTTAAATAACAGAACACTATATAACTTTAAAAAAATGAGGAAAGATGTCCAAGACATACTTGTTCAAAACAAAAAGCAAGGAGAATGGATAATTAAACTAAAATGTGACTTACATCGTGTTGTTGTTAGGTGCTGTTGAACTGTGTTCAACTCATAGTGACTCTCAAGAGTTTTCAATGGTGGACTATTTCGCGATTGCCTCACAAGTGAAATGCCAAGTCCTTCTCCCGTTTTTGCAGTGCTGGGGATCAAACCTGGGTTCTCAGAGTGTGTGGAGCGGTGCTCTACCAACTGAGCTAAATACCAGTCCAACTTATAATACAATAGAATATCACTAATAAAAAAAAATAAAGCACTGATCCATGCTATAGCATGGATGACCCTTGAAAACATCATACTAAATGAAAGAGGACAAATATATGTTACTATTTTTATACGTCTGGTATAGGCAAACCCCCACGGCAAACTGACACATATGTGCAAAAAGACGATGGAAAAGCTCTGTACAAAATGTCAAAACAAGACCAGGTGCTGACTGTGGATTAGACCATCAACTTCTCATATGCAAGTTCAAACTGAAGCTGAAGAAAATTAGAACAAGTACGAGAGCCACAGTATGACCTTGAGTATATCCCACCTGAGTTCAGAGACCACCTCAAAAATAGGTTTAATGCATTAGACACAAATGACAGGAGACCAGAAGAGTTGTGGCATGACATAAAAGATATCATTCAAGAAGGAAGCAAAGAGTTGTTAAAAAGACAAGAAAAAAAGAAAAGACCAAATTACATGTCAAAAGAGACACTGGACCTTGCCCTTGAATGTCGAGCAGCTAAAGCAAAAGGAAGACATGAGGAAGTTAAGGAACTAAACAGAAGATTTCAGAAGGCAGCTCGAGAAGACAAAAACAAATATTATAATGACATGTGCAAGGAGCTGGAGGCAGAAAACCAAAAGGGAAGAACACGCTCCGTGTTTCTCAGGCTTAAGGAAGTGAAAAAAAAATTCAAGCCTCGAGTGGCAGTAGTGAAAGATTCCACAGGGAAAATATTAAATGATGCAGGAAATATCAAAAGAAGATGGGAAGAATACACAGAGTCATTATACAAGAAAGAATTGGTAGATGACCAACCATTCCAAGAGGTTGCATATGAAGAGGAACCAATGGTGTTGAAGGATGAAGTGGAAGCTGCCTTGAAAGAACTGGAGAAACACAAGGCTCCAGAATTGATGGGATACCAATAGAGATGTTTCAACAAACAGTTGCAGCACTGGAGGTGTTAACATGTTTTTGCCAACAGATTTGGAAAACAGCTACTTGGCCAACTGACTGGAAGAGATCCATATTTGTGCCTATTCCCAAAAAAGGGGATCCAACTGAATATGCAAACTATCGGACAATATCATTAATATCACACACCAGCAAAATTCTACTAAAGATCATTCAGAAGCGACTGCAGCAGTATATAGATGGGGAATTACCGAAAAATCAAGCAGGATTCAGAAGAGGGCGGGGAACTAGTGACATCATTGCTGATGTCAGGTGGATATTAGCTGAAAGCAGAGAATATCAAAAAGATGTCTATGTTTTATTGACTATGCAAAAGCATTTGATTGTGTGGATCATAACAAATTATGGATAACACTTCAGAAAATGGGAATACCAGAACACCTAATTGTGCTCATGAGAAATCTGTACATGAACCAGGAGGCAGTTGTTCGAATAGAACAGGGAAACACTGAGTGGTTTAAAGTTGAGAAAGGTGTGCGTCAGGGCTATGTATTTTCACCCTCTCTCTTCAATTTATACGCTGAGCAAATAATCCGAGAAGCTGGACTTTATGAGGAAGAATGTGGCATCAAGATTGGAGGAAGACTCATTAACAACCTGCGTTATGCAGATGACACCACTTTGCTTGCTGAAAATGAAGAGGATTTAAAACATTTACTGATGAAGATCAAAGATCATAGCCTTCAATATGGGTTACGACTA